>JBBWWR010000192.1:0-62579 GCA_039583875.1 Platanthera guangdongensis | reverse complement strand
GGGTTGCAGCTTTAAGTTCGGGCGATCTCAGCGGACTCGGCTGACCTCGGCGAGGTCTCGGGCGGACTCCGGGCTGTCCGCCCAGCTTGTTTTTTGGTGCTTTCTATTTACAGCTGTTATACTAGCGAAATCATGTACGCTATGTATGCCTCGTGTTGTAAAGAAGTGAATGAATAACAAGACCTGCTTGTGCTTCCATTGTTTGTTGGGATTAAGCCTTTGTTCCTTGGTTTCGCTGTTCAACGTGAGAACTGGGTAGTTCCGAAGATATTAATTTGGCGTTTGGGCTATCTTGCTGACCACGTTGAGAAAATTTAACATGGTATCAGAGGGAGGTTCAGTTGCATGAGCGGAAAGTCAGCCAGTGTTGTTACTCAGTGATTGAGTGGTGATCAACCTGTGTTGTTGCTCGGAGCTTCTGAAAGGTTGCCAACAGGTGGTTGCAATGGAAGGGAGATTGCAAGAGGTCTGGCATTGAACTCTTAACGGCCGACTAACTTCAAGAAGTGGAAGTCGTGCATGAAGAGTTATCTTCTTGGCGAGGAGCTGTGGGAAGTCGTCGGTGGTGACGACAGGCAGGAAGTCACTGCTTCTTTCGGTACTGCTGAGCAGGTTAGGCTCTGGAGAAGAACAAATGCTAAGGCGGAGTTCATTCTGAAGAGAGCCGTGTCTCCGGAACTGTTTGATCACATCGTTGGATGTGAGAGTCGGTTGATATTTGGACAAACATTGATGAGTTGTTCAATAGGAAGAATGTGGCGCGGCTTCAGTTCCTGGAGAATGAGTTGGCCAGGGAAACTCAGGGAGACCTTTCCATCTCCAAGTACTTCTTAAAGATGAAGAGCTTGTGTGCTGAGCTGTCGGCACTGGATCCTGATGAGCCTATCTCTGAGGCAAAGACGAAAAGGCACATTATCCGCGGCTTGCGGAAGGAGTATGTGGCCTTTGTGATATATGTTCAAGGGTGGGCTACTCAGCCGTATTTGCTGGAGCTGTAGAATCTGCTTGCATTGTAGGAGAGCTTGGCAAGGCAGATGGCTGGAGTGAACCTGAATCAGGAAGGCAGTGAAGCTCTCTTCTCAAGCAAGAAGAAAGGATGGGAAGGGAAGAAGAAGAAGAAGGTGCAGGTCGTTGGTGAGAAGGAGACTTCAACTTCATATCCGCCGGAGAGGAGCAATGCTCCTAAGGACTGGAAGAAGAACTTGAAGTGCTACGGTGTCATCAGCGAGGGCACTTCAGCGGACTGCAAGGTCAAACTTCAGCTTGGGCATGCTGCGGGAAAGGAGGAAGCTTGCTCGAGAAGTGAAGAAGCAGAATGGGGCGGAGCTTTTATGACGGGCACGTGTGTCCGGGCCTTGTCTGCTGAGGACTTCAACGACGAGTGGATCGTGGACTCCGGGTGTGGTCATCACCTCACTGGATACAAATCGAAGTTCACCTCCATGCAGGCTTACTCAGGTAATGAAGCTATTATCACTGCTGATAATACTATTTATGCAGTAGAGAAAGAGGGGGTCGTGTCTTTGGGTAGTGATCAGGGGCCACTCACGTTAAGGAGTGTGTATCACGTGCCGGGCATGAAGAAAAACCTCTTCTCGGTGACCAATGCGGTGGACGCTGGTTATCACGTTCTGTTTGGGCCAACAGACGTGAGGTTCCTTCGCAACATATCAGCGGTGAAGGCTGATGTTGCTCATGTAGGGAGGAGGGTGAAGAACTTGTTTGTTCTTGCCACCAATTCATATGTTGATAGGATGAGGGCCAATTATAGCGCTGCTATCTGACATGAGAGGCTGGGGCATGTTGGCATGGACAAGCTGAAGGCGATGGCTAGTAGAAGTTTGGTGAAGGGGTTGCCGAAGTTGTCCTCCTTTGGTGATGGGCATGTTTGTGCGGGCTGTCAATACGGTAAGGCACATCGTCTTCCGTTTGATAAATCACAAACAAGGAGCAAGAAACCATTGGAGTGCATACATGGCGACCTGATGGGACCGACGGTTACTGCCAGCCTTGGTGGAAGCAGATACATGCTTGTCTTGGTGATGACTACTCAAGGTATACTTGGGTGTACTTCTTAAAGGAGAAGTCGGAAGCCTTCGTTTGTTTGTGGAGTTAAGGAGTTGGTAGAAGGCCGGCTTGGCTTGCGGATTAGAAGCTTAGAACTGATAACGGGGGTGAGTTTGTCTCCTCCGAGTTTTCTAACTTCTGCAGGAAGCACGAGATCCAACGGGAGCTTACTTGTGCTCACACTCCACAATAAAATGGGGTAGCGGAGCGGAAGATCCGTCATCTGACGGAGACCTGCAAATGCTGGCTTCATGCGAAAGATATCCCAAGGTCTTTTTGGGCGGAGGGGATGTCTTGTGCTGCTTACGTCATCAACCGGATGCCACTCAGCCCTATCAACATGAAGAGTCCTATTGAGCTGTTGCTAAAGGAGAAGCCGAGTGTGGGACACCTTAAGGTGTTCGGTTCAACTTGCTACGTGCATGTCCCGGATGCTTCACGGACTAAGCTGATGCGAAGGCAAGGAAGCTTGTCTTTGTTGGCTACGATGAGCGGAAGAAGGGATGGAAATGCATGGACCTGTGACAAGAAGTGTGGTGTCAAGAGACGTTGTCTTTGACGAGATGACGTCATATGGAGGTGGCTCGGTTGAGCTAACCGGAAGTAGCAAGGTTGATGAAGCACCGATGGCGGCTGCTGAAGGCTTGAAAGAGGAGCTTGCTGTTTCACCAGCAGATCCTGTTGCTTCTAACTCCGAGGCTGAGCCTTCTGGCTTAGGAAGCAGGGGGAGCACTGCTCAATGCTTGCCCCAGGTAGGAGTTGAGCCCGAAGAGGCAACGAAAGCAGTGAGCAAGGAGCCGACCCTTCGGAGATCGAAGAGGGTGGTTAAGCCACCAGCTCGGTACTGTGATGGGAATGTAGTGAGCTTTGTCTCCTGCTTCTTTGCAGGTCCTGGATGAGCGAGAGCCTGCAAACTTCAACGAGGCCACTGGAGTGAAGGAGTGGGAAGGTGCCATGAAAGAAGAGATTGATGCTTTGAAGAAGAATGAAACCTGGGACCTTGTTCCCAAGGTTGATGACATTACTCCGGTTACTTGCAAGTGGGTGTACAAGTTGAAGAAGAAGGCTGATGGGAGCATTGATCGGTTCAAGGCTCGCCTGGTCGTAGAGGATTCTCACAGCAGTATGGAGAGATTATGAGGAGACATTCAGTCCAGTTGCAAAGATGACTTCAGTAAGAGTGGTGATCGCCTTGGCTGCTAGCAAGGGATGGAGGTTGTGGAAACTCGATGTGAAGAATGCCTTTCTTTACGGAGAGATTGACAAGGACATCTTCATGGATCAGCCGCTTGGTGTTGTCTCTGAAAAGCATCCGTACTATGTCTATAAACTCAGGAAGGCTCTCTATGGGTTTGAAGCAAGCTCCTAGAGCATGGTATGGGAAGATTGCAGAGTACTGCAATTCTGTGGATACCTTGCTTCTAACTCGGATTCAAGCTTGTTCGTCAGAAGAAGGTGAGCTACAAGTCTTGGTCCTACTGTATGTGGATGACATGATCATCACAGGGAACTCGGAGGGGGAAGTAGCAAGGCTCATGACAGAGCTTGCTATACGCTTCGAGATGAAAGACTTGGGAGAGTTACATCACTTTCTCGGTCTGGAAGTGGACAGGAAGGAGTGCGGGGTTCTCATTTGCCAGAAAGGATATGCTGATCACATTGTGAAGCGGTTCGCATGGCGGGGAAGAAATGTGCTTACTCCACTGGAACCTGGGCTGAAGCTTCGACGAGATGAGGGAAGGGTTCTCATGATCCCTTGGTGTTCAGGGCTCTTGTTGGGAGCTTGATTTACCTGACGATTACAAGGCCGGACATTGCTTATGCTGTTGGCAGAGTAAGTCGGTATATGGCTGAATCAAGGCAATCTCATCTAGTGGCAGCGAAGGGTATTCTGAAGTATGTCAAGGCTTCTTCTGACATGGGACTCCTCTATAGAAGAGACTCGGAGTTTGCGTTGCTCGGGTACACGGATGCTGACTATGGCGGTGATTCGGATGATCGGAGGTCTACTTCAGGTTATGTGTTCACTTGCGGTTCAGTAGCATCTCGTGGTGTAGCAAGAAGCAGGACTCGGTGTCGGGTTTCAACCACGGAGGCGGAGTATAAGGCTTCGGCCTTGGCTGCTCGGGAAGCCGTTTGGTTGAGGAGGCTATAGAGGATGTCATGAAGAAGTGCAAGGGCCACTTTACTCTGGGGTGACAATGAGAGTGCTCTCAAACTGGTTAACAATCCAGTGTATCACGCCAGGACCAAGCATATAGAGATTGATCACCATTTCATCAGGGAGAAGGTGTTGGAAGGATCACTGCTGGTCGGGCATGTTCGGAGTGAAGATAATCTTGCTGACATCTTCATGAAGACACTATCGAAAGGGCCCTTTGAACGCTTGCGCAGCTTGTTGGTCTTGGTCACCACTTCCCACTTCAAGGGGGAGTGTGAATTTGTGAAGTGGAAGTGGTTGACGGAACAGGCGGACGGCCTGGGCGGACAGCTTTGGGACTAGGCGGACTGGGCAGACTGTGATGTGCGGCTTGGTGGAAGGTCTAGTGAAAAGCCGGTTGTCTTTGAGCGGGTTGTTGCATGAAGTCCGCGGACTGTGTGGCCTGGTATTTGCGGATAGGCGTTGGCTTGGTTAGCCAAGGAGCGGCCTGAGCGGATAGAGGCTTGGGACTGGTGCATTGCTCAGTGGCGTGGTGCAAGCTTGTGCTGTTTGGCGGTTTGGCTCGTGTCCGCGGGAAGCTTGTGGACTGGTGTGTCCGCGGTATGGGCTATTGCAGACTGGGCTTAGAGCTTGGCTGAGGCCTTGTCGAGCTCTGGTGGTACAGCAGGTGCTTTGCTGTGGAGGTCTTTGGCGGACTGGTTTTGGAGTCGAGAGGAGGATGCTGAGGAGGCTGCTGCGATGGGCAGGAGTGCGAGGAGCTGCGGACTGCTGGCGGTCTGTGCTTCAGTGTTTGGCGGACGGGTGTTTGCGTCCGCCATGCTCGCATTGGCTTTGATGGTTTTGGACTTGGTCACACTCTGTGCCAAGACCATGGTGTCCGCCGTATCCGCCAATTCCGCTGTGACCGGGCGGACTATTGCTGTCTGCTTTGGTCGTGGACTTGTGGCGGATTGAGGCTTGAGTCTTGCGGACTGCCTCGGTTGGTGCGGACAGCCATTGAAGGGGGTTGCTGTCCTGCAATGGTCGGAAGCTTTGCGGGCTGATGCCTTGTCCGCATCGCTTGGGCGGACTGAAGAGGGTTCGCCAATGTTGCCTTGCTCCTGGCGGTTTTCCTTGGTATCCGGCTAAGTCCTTGCGGACTCGGCAGACGGTGTTTTGCTATCGCGCGAGCTAGGGCGGTGTCGCTATCTCTGGGCGGTGACCACACTCCTCACCTCGCCTATAAATAGGACCCCATGGCACATCTACAGTAAACTTGAGTGAACAGTAAGTTGGGTTGGCAAGGAGCTGCGGTCTGAGTTTGTCTGTCCGCGCAGATTGATTCAGTGTTGACGTTTGCTGTGTGCAGGTCGCGCGGGTAGCTTCAAGGAGCCAGGAGTTTGGCTTTGACTTCGGTCAAGTACTTGGAAGTGTGCGGTCTCTGCGGATTCAGCAGGAGGTCGCTCTGCGGCTTGTCATCTCTGTTTCATCTTTGCCAGCTTCAATAACCTGTCCGCCGGCTTCAGGCGGGTAGGGGGTGTTCCTCAGTTCAGCTTCAGCAGGAGACGAATAACGGTGTGTCCGCGAGGCCTCGCGGCTTCGGCGGACTCCATGGCTATTCAGCGGATTGCAGCTTAAGTTCGGGCGATCTCAGCGGACTCGGCGACCTCGGCGGTCTCGGCGGACTCTGGTGCTGTCCGCCGGCTGTTTTTTTGGTGCTTTCTGTTTACAGCTGTTATACTAGCGAAATCATGTCTCGCTATGTATGCCTCGTGTTGTAAAGAAGTTAATGAATAACAGACCTGCTTGTGCTTCCATTGTTTGTTGGGATTAACCTTTGTTCCTTTGTTTTCCGCTGGTTCAATGTGAGAACTGGGTAGTTCCGAAGATATTAATTTGGCGTTGGGGTTATCTTGCTGACCACGTTGAGAAAATTTAACAGTTCGCGATCTCGCGAACTTTGATCAGCGAGCCCCCGAAGTAGGCGGACCCCGTCCGACGTTGCCTTGTAGGAGAAGAGCTTCTGAACACCGTCAGGTTGAACTCGATCCTCTCCCGCCGGAGGTAACTCGCGAACGCCACCATCAATCGTGATGGCGTTGGAGTCAGATGCGCAGGACGACTCCGTAATATTTAAGATTTGCCGGATCTATCGGCCACAGGGGGAGGCGTAACCCCACCTCGAAATGTGAAAGGGGGAAGGCCGAGCTCGTCCTCATAAAAGGTATTGAGGCCTCCCCTGTCTCGGCCTGCGAGTCTCAAAGCACGGCGGCACGCGTCCGCCACAAACTCAGCGAGTCCTCCTCGCTAGTGGCCTCGAAGAAGCAATAGTCCGTGAAGTGCTGCGTGCACTTGGAGCGGCCGTCGGCATATGGATTCATCTTGCCCATATTGGGAGGGAGAGGTAGAGCGCGAGCAGGAAACGGAAAAAAGCACAGGGAGGAGAAAAGAAAAGAAGCAATAAAGGCACAGGATGGGGTAGGTGAGGGGGGGCTATTTATAGGAAAAGAAAATTTGGGCAGGCTGTCCAATCAACACAGCTCGCCGCCCCAGCTCGCCACCCAGCTCACCGCCCCGGTCGCCGACTTCCGGCGCATCCCCACCAAGGCTAAGTCGAACATTGCAGCATTTTATTTAAGTAACAGGATCAAGAATATTCTAAGAGTTATTTATTACAGAAATAAGGTTCAGGATTTAAAAGACAGGGCGCGCAAGCAGGGAGGGCATCGGGATGCGAGTGCCGGTCGGCTCGGCAGAGGAGCCTCTCACTTACCTACCCCGGCCTCGCGACCCCCGCCCCCCAGGCTGCCGCACGCGGAGCAGCTCGCGGATCCTTCCGGAATTCCTCTGCGCGACCGAGAGACCGTCATCTATCTCGTCCAGGAGCCGGGAGGGGGACATCAGCTCGCCAGCTTGGCCACGACGCACCTCGTCAGCAAGACGCGCGTAGTCGCGCTGCAGCGTCTCATTGACCCCCTGCACCTCGCGCAGCCCGCACACCAGCTTTTTGAGGAGCTTGACCTCCCTCCTCGTCAACTCGCCTTGATCCACCTCAGGACCCAGGTAAGAGTCCAGCGAGCTCGGGGAAGGGAGGGGAGAATAGTGGGCTGCCCGCGAGGATTCCTCGGCAGCCGATTGACTGGGAAGAGCTGTGAAGACAGGTGTCAGCAGAAAGAGACAGAAAAGACTCATGACGGAAGGAGCCAAGCGAAACTGACCAGACGAGCTCGGCAGTTCAAGGGAGATGTGGGGAGGGATGAACCTCAAATCCTTCCCGCGACCTGGGCCGCGAGCCCCCGGCGAGATGAGCTCGAATCCCGGGGTGGGGATGGACCCCAGACCCGCCCCCGCGGCCATATCAGTTTGGCGAGGAGGGGAGGAGCGCACTGGCGAGTTCGGCCTCTGCGAGCTCACGGGCAGGATCCCAAAGAGAAGAGGCGGGTCCCGCGGATGGCTGTCCGTTTCCATGAACCGCGAGTTGGCGAGCGTGGTCTCGCCTCGCGGAGTGGGCTCTCGCGGCGCGACGCCCCCGTCCTCCGGTTGACCGTCCGGGTCGTCGCCGACCACGACAACCTCCCTGTCCTTCTCAAGAATTGTCCGAGTAGAAGACCCTGTCTCATGCTCCAAGGTGGCCCTCAGGTCGTGGTAAATGGGCTCGGCCGCCTGAGGGAACGACCTCGACTTCTTGGAGCTTGACTCGGCGGAGCCGATCGAAGGAACTTTGGCAGGGACCGCCGTCAAGGCGGCTACGCGAGCTGCGGAGGCTTGGCGGGCTCGGTCTATGCGCTCTTGGATCTCCTTAGGAAGAGGCATCTTGGCAGGGTAGCAAAGGGAATGGCAAGAGTCAGGCAGGTGGGCAGGTGCACATATATATAGCCGCAGGTGGCCCCCACCAGAAGATTCCCTCCAACTCGCCAACCAGCGCTCGCCGCACACTTGGGGTTGGATGTTTCTTTCCGTGCTTTGACATGCTCAAAAAGAGCGGGGATTGTGTGCAACCCCGTGTCCGGCGAGCAAGGTCACCAGGGTCTAGGCAGATCGGGCTGAGGACAATAGGCGAGCTCGACAGTAAAGGTGGCGAGCTCTCCCTCGGCATCCGTCGACCAGAGATCGACGATCGGCGACCCCAAGCTCGGAATTCGCCAGGCGAGCCACAGCTCCCGTCCTCGCAGTGGAGCTTGGCAGCGGCAGGCGAGCAGAACGTACCGAGGTGGTCAAAGCTCCCCAGCCTGCCTGGACGTATGAGGTACTTTTTACTGTTTTGCCCCCGCTGGTCCGCCCATAGCCCTTCAAAACAGCGGAGTTTGGCTGTTGGCAGACCCGAACAAGGGTTTTCTGGTAATTTCAGGTCAGTTCCTTTGGTTATTTGCAGTTCAGATTTCAAAAACTATAAATAGGACCCAAGGGGTACCCCAGAGAGCATGCTTTTAGAGCCTACCTGCTGTTGTTTTCAAGTGCTTTCTGAGGGTACCTTAGCTCGGCCTCTGGCTAAGGAGGGGAAGCGCTATGAGATCTTCCGGGTTTGTGGTGGGACCTCCCTCGCCGAGCCCTTGGGTCGGTCTTACCTTGTCTTCTCTGTTGTTTTGCTTGCAGGGGCGAAGTAGGCGCGAGATCACCCCCTTCCCCAAGGGCGAGCTCCACAGGAGACCGATTCTCGGTTTCAACAGCAAGCATCAGCGTATATCCGGGGACCTCCTGGACCAGGAGGATCTCCTCCTGAAACCGATCCACGTAGTGTCCCAACGTCTCATCCTGCTTCTGCCTCACCGAAAACAGGCACTCCGCCTCCTTCTTACGCTTCTTCGATGTTGAAAACCTCAACAAGAAACCCCTCAGCAGATCCTCAAAACAGTAGATTGATCTCGCCGGCAACTGGTGGAACCAGTCCCGCGCCTTCTCCTTCAAGGTGATGGCAAACAGCCGACACTTGAAGAAATCCGTCATCTTCCTTATCGAAACCATGTCTTCAAACCACTGCACGTGCTGTACTGGATCATCCTTCCCCGAGTAGTAGGACATGTCCGGCTCCCGGAACCCCTCCGGCACTGGAGCCGAGATGACGAGCTCACTGAATGGGCTCTCGCCAGCTGCTTGCCGAGAGGGCACGTCTCGCGGCCTCGGCTGGCTGGCCCGTTCCGCGAGACCGTGCCCAGGGAAGAGCTCTCGCACAGCTGCCTCCTTCTCGCCGTCTTCTGTCGGGATCTCCTTCCCGGGACGCTGGCCTGGGAAGAGTTCTCGCGCCGCCATGTCCCTCTCGCCAGCCTCCGCCGGGACCTCCTTCCCCGGGCGCTGTCCAGGGGCGTTCTCGCCTAGGAGCGGGACCTCCTCTATCGGAACCTGAGGTGTGGCCCACTCGCTTCTGGCCGAGAAAGTCAAGCTGATCGTCTGCAATACTTCTCGCCTGAATTCATCCAGCATCCTTTTCGTCGCTTCCTCTCCCCGGGTGGGGGAGCCTCCAGAACCAGACCCTTCACCTTCACCTCCAGCCATAAGACCAAACTCAAACTTTTCTTGCACCGGCTACCTTCCACGCTCACCGCACCAGAACTGTTGAAGCCAAAATTTGACTCCGACAAATGTTCGCAAAATAGGGGTGTAGCCGACACCTACTTGGCCCAAGCTCTGGCTTCCGACTGGTTGTGAAGGACTAGAAATCTGGCCCAAAGCCGCAGCAGAGAGGTCCCACCGCTTACCCGAAAGATCACTGAGAGCTTCCCCTCCAAAGCCAAAAGCTGGGCTTGGAGCTCCTCAGATAGCACAAAAGATAATGCCACTAATCCCCTGGGAGAGAAAAAAGTGTGCCTCTGAAGAACCCCTATGGGCCTATTTATAGATTTCTGAATCTGAAACAAACTGCACTGGTCTGAAATTAGCAGGGTACCCCTGGCTGGGTTTGCCAACAACCAAACTCCGTTGTTCCGAGGAGCTATATGCAGACCACTAAGGGTAAAAGGGTAAAAAAGCCCGGGGTAGAAGAGTAAGATCCCCTACTGATATGGATATATGAAAACGGCCTCTTCTCACCCTGGCGAGTGGGGGAGCACCTATCGGCGAGATGGACCCCTCTGCCGTCTCGCCGGCGTCCTTTGCTTTGAGGTCTTCTCGCCGCTGGAGGCCTTCTCGCCGCTCACCGCTGGAGGCCTTCTCGCCCCCAAATGGGGCATCTTGCTTATTGTAGGGACAGTTCGTCTCGCCTCTCGCGAGTGGTCCCCCTGGTCCCATTCGCCTGTCTCGACTTATTCGCCCCTTGAGGGCCTCTTGCAAGCCCGAGGTTGTACACTATTGTAGGCGAATTCAACGACGGGAAGGACGGAGTCCCAACTCTCTACATGCTCGCCGACAAGACATCTAAGCAAATTCCCTAGACTGCGGTTCACAATCTCAGTCTGGTCGTCTATCAGGGGGTGATATGCTGATGAAAACTTCAGGGTAGTGCCCGTTTTGTACCATAGGGTCTTCCAAAAGTAACTCACGAATATAACATCCCTGTCGGAAACTATGGACTTCGGTAGGACGTGTAACCTAAAGACGTCCCGAATGAAAATGGAAGCAACACGTGATACGTCAGCAGTCCGAGAGCAGGCTATAAAGTGTGCCATCTTGGAAAAACGATCAACTACTACAAAGATGGAGTCTTGTTTCTGATCCGTGCACGACAGTCAGAGTAAAAAGTACATACTAATGTCCTCCCAGTGTCTAAGTGGCACTGGTAAGGGCGTATATAATCTTGTGTTTTGTTTAGTTCCCTTCGCAGTCTGACATGTACGACAATGTCAGACAACTCTGGCCACAACCCTCTTCAGCGATGGCCAATAAAAACGATCATCGACAATAGCTATGGACTTATCCATGCCAAAATGCCCGGCGGATCCGCCCGCATGAAGCTCCCAAATAAGATAGTCACGGTACGATGTGCTTGGGATGCATATGTGGGAACCCCGGTAAAGGTAACCTTCCCAAATCTGGAAACCGTCGACAGGCTCGGGTGGGTCTCGGGTTAAATCTGCATATATCTTGCCGAAGTCCGAACAACCTGGGTAATCAGCAATAATCTGCTCAAGTCCGTCCACGTGGGCTTTCAGGGTCTGCAGAAGGGTGACCCACCGACTCAACGCATCAGCGGGTTTGTTCTCAACACCGGCGCGATGTTTGAGAACAAAGTGAAAATCCTGGAGGTACTCAACCCACTTCGCATGCCTATGCCCCAACTTCTTCTGGGAATCTAAGTATCGAAGCGCCTGGTGGTCCGAATAGAGAACGAACTCCCGGGGAAGGAGGCAGTGTCTCCAGTATCGTAACGACTGAACGATCGCATAAAACTCCATATCATAATTGGAATACTTTTGCTTGGCTTCAATTAACTTCTCGCTGAAATAGAAGACCGGGCGTCCCTCCTGGCTCAGCACACCACCGATTCCTACTCCTGAAGCATCACAAGCGACCTCAAAAGCCTTGCCAAAATCAGGGAGTCGTAAGACCGGTGTCGTGGTCAACTTCTCCTCAATCTCCTCAAAAGCTCGAGTGGCTGCGGGGGTCCACTAAAACTCGCCCTTCTTCAAACAGTTAGTGAACGGGGCCATAATCGTGCTAAATCCCCGAACGAACCTCCTGTAGAAGGTAGCTAGACCATGGAAGCTGCGGGCCTCGTGGATGGTCGTAGGCAAGGGCCACTCGGGAATGAACTTAACCTTCTCAGGGTCGACTGATACTCCCGTGGACGATACGATAAACCCCAAGAACTGAACCGACTCGGCGTAGAACGAACACTTCTTTAGATTCATGAATAACTTCTCATCACGAAGGGTCTCGAAAAGGAGTCTCAAGTGTGCTCGGGTGGGCCCCCTGGTGGGACTCCAGGGTGGCGGGCAGGCGCCGACGACTGTCCCGCATCAAAACCTTTACAGGTTGAAACGTCTCTTCATGAGTCGTCTAGGTTGTCCGTCCATGAGAATTCTCTTGATTTCCTAGATACAATATCCTGAGCAGAAGTTTACATCATGGAGACATCTTTCCTAGTAGTGTTAATGGATGAATGCTCGTGGGAGAGAAATTATGAAAAGGCTTGTTATGTATTGTTTCTAAAACCCCCAGCCATTGTTTTTTTTCCTCTAACAATTGTTGTGCATGATTTCTAGGTTAGACTTGTTACTGTGTTGTCATTTCTTTTATGAGGTGACTCTTATTGCTTTACAGTTTCAAGCCTTTGTATGAGTCGACCATGATATATGTATTTGATTTGTAGTTACTTCGCCCGAAGAGTTACATGTTCTTGGTCATCTGACGATCAGATGGCACATCTTGAAGCTGTTCATAGATTATAATGAAAAGACTACCAATATTGGCGAATTTGTTCATAGATTTCGTGGTTTTTCACTATATCAGATCGAACTGTGGGCAATAAAAACTTATTTATATGATATGTACAATCTGTCTCTATAAAAAATATGATCATCTTTAGTTTTAAACAATTTGCTTTTTATGATCATGTTTTGTTTTTACCTCCAGACAATTGTTTTGTATGATGGTTTTACATCATGTAATTATCAATCAAAACTTTATTTTGTTACCTAAATTAATTTAAACATCGGACCTGTTATTTCAAATCTATTGCGTTAACCTAAATTTTTTCCACGTGAGCACAGATTTGAACTCTTTTTATCACAAAAATCTATAGCACTGAAAACAGTAATTTGATATTCTGAAAAAAAAGTCATGCGCACCAAAAGCTGTTTTAGGATAACAGTGCTATAAAGCAATGGTTTATCGGGAGCATTGAGATAATCTTTCAAAGTGACATTTTCTTTGTAGAGTTGAGATGTATGACGTATGTAAATTTATTTAGGAAGGACAACATTATCCACTATTTTCAAATTTTGATTCATTTCATGATTGCTCTACAAGCTCTCCGCACATGATTTGCGGACACCTCAATGATGAAGTCATGGCTGAGATTAAATGCCTACATCAATGGGGTTGGACCAACTCTAAGTAAAACACTTTGAGGAGCTCATTAGTGGCCTTATGTCCCCGATGAATATGCCATCGCCCTCTTCATCACTAACCTTTAACACAATATCTATATGGCCATCTGTATGTTTAACAACAATGACCTCCCCATTTCCTTCTTCCTATCTAAGCTTCAAAAGCAACTCCTCTCTGGGCCTACCCTACATCCCCTATCTCAACCCATCTTGCCACTGACTGCGCCTCCCACTCCTTCCGGTGGACTCCGCAATAACAAATCGTTCTCCATGACGGAATGGGCTGACAAATAAGCCAAAGGGAAGTGTAAGGAGTGCAATGAAAAGTATATCTCCTATAATCCTTATCATTATGGTCACCAAATATACATCATGGAAGTTTATGATGAGAATGTTGACACTCCTCCTATGGATTTTGCTTCTTCCAACGATACTTAGCTAGCCTCCATGCATGTGACGACAGGCACACCCACTTTCAATACCATGCGGGTGACCGACACACACCTTGGCATGGTAATTCGCATTTTGATAGACATAGACAACACACACAATTTTATCTACAAATTCACATTTCGCTGACTGGGCTAGATGCTCAAGGTAATTTCACCATTTTTTGTACCAGTAGAGGATGGAAACCGTATCATAAGTGACTCTTCCTATAGCAGATTTTTATAGAAAATGCATTGTTGTGACTTGCAAGCTGACTTGATCACACGTGCGTTAGGTGGCTGCAATATGATTCTTGGCATATAGTGGTTACTGACACTTGGACCAATCATTCGGGATTTCAACAAACCTCACATGCAGTTCAAATGACAGCTCAAAATACTTCTCTTCATTTCGACACTTGACCCCCATCAGATATCATCGATTGAAGATAGGTTGAGAACTTTGTGCAGCAATCGACTGAACTAGAGATGCTTGAGGTTTGACTGCTTCAAAACAACCCTAACACCACACCACCTCAAACAAATTACCACCCACCCAAACTCTATGCTCTGCCCTATAAATTGAGTAACTTTTTGAGGCACCATTCAACCTTCCCGCTCATTGCTCCCATGATCACCATATTCCACTCCATCCCAATACACTGCTCATTTCGACCAACCGCCCCATCCCTACAAAAAACTAAGATAGAGCGCTTAATTGATGGCATGCTCCATTAGGGAATTATACGCCACAGTGTTAACCTATACTTATCATCCATTATTTTGTTCAAAAAACATTGACTTATGTCATCTATGTGTCGATTACCACAAACTCAATAAACACACCATCAAAGTTAAATTCCCCATCCCTCTTATGGAGAACTAATATGATGAATCTCATGGAGCCCAGTTTTTCTCCAAGCTGTACCTTTTCTCGAGTTATCACCAACTCCGTATGGACCCTGACAATATCCCTAAAATAGCATTTTACTCTCATCACAGATACAACAAATTTTTGTTCATGTCATTCGACCTCATCAACCTTCTAGTGTCTCATGAAATTTTGCACTCCACCTACACAAATTTGTTCGAGTCTTTTTTGACAATATTAGGATTTACAACTCTTCCCGGGTGACCATCTTTACCACCTTCAAGTTATATTCCAACGAATCTGCGACCATAACCTCTTTCTTAAGTCGACAAAGTGTTCATTTGACAACTCCTCTATTGAATATCTTGGGCACATTATCTCCCTAAATGAAGTTGTTGTTGATAAATGTAAGATTCTGGATACTATTGCCGATTTATTCTAGGATAAGGGTCACTTACGAAACCTCTCACTAAGCTTCTCAAACTTCCTACCTTTCAATGATTGGTCGAGGGAGAGGATGTCTCCCTCTCCCTTAAGTAGGACTTAAGCCACGCACTTTCCTTGAACTTCTAAATTTCACCAAGGACTTGACCAATGAACCTAGTGCCTCCAAAGTGGGCATCAACATGGTCCACAATCAAAAATACCATCATATCCCATATTTCAACAGATACTAGATTCCCCTTGCTCTAATATTGTTGGGGTATGAAAATTAAATGTTCGCCATTTTCTTGGCCATCTCCAAATGTCGAGCTTATTTCATTGGATGTCACTTTTTCATCAAAATAGACCATCAAAGCTTGAAACACATATTGGAGCAACGTGTAGACTTCCACCCAACAACGTTATCTTACTATACTTATGGGCTTTGACTGCTTCATTCTTTACAAAGAGGGAAAAGACAACCTCACCATCGGTGATGTTCCTTCTTGTTGGAGCACACCACTGGTTCCCTCCATGCCCTTGTCACTGATTTTTCTAATCTCCTTAAGTAGATTAAGGACTCGGGCAGCACTAATCAAGCCATATAATAGCACGTTGCAAACCCCGCTCTTTATCTTCAATATTTCAAGAACAATAATCAACTTACAGAGTTTGTGTTAGCAAGAATTCTTCAAGTTCACAATGTGATGTAGGCTCACACGAGACACCGTAAAATATCTACGGACACACATGAATACCTCTCTACGATTCAATTCTACACTCGCACAAAATCTCAACGCAGCGCACACGCTATGCAATTATATCAATTAGATGCTAACGTACGGGTAGCCAAAACCGTTTTAGGATCGAATAAAGGCTATACGCCAATATTCTTTCCGGCTAAAAGGACCCACCCGGTCCGATCGAGCGAGGGTTGTACCAAAAGAGATCTTCCAAAAATTACGATTCAGAAACGGTAGATCTGTCCAAACAAAAAGTAAATGAGGTTCGCCAATCCTCTCGAAAATTAAATCAATCAAGATAGACACCAAATCAATCGAAGAAAACCAAGATTATTTTAAGGGTATCAAGAATCAACGCTATAACTTACCACTACAAGAATAATCTAGGAAAAAGAAAAACACACGAAGGTAGAAGTTCTCGTTACCCAATCGGAATGGATGATTCCGATTTCACTATCTTGGACTGCTCTTCAATGGCTCCGCCGGAGTTACGCCAGATGGAGAGAAACTCGTCCGCCTTCGTCACTTCACGCCGGTGTTAGATTCTCAAGGAGGAACCTCTTTGCCTTGGCCAAATTTCATCAAAAGGGTATGGGGTGGTCGGGTTTAGAAGGAAGGAGAGTAGTCTATTTCCTTGTGAGGGTGATGGTGGTCGGCTTTTTGTGAGGGTGATTGTGGTTGGCGGCTAGGGGTTTGCCAAACTTGATGATGCAAGGAGGGGGTTGGTTTTTCCTTAGAAATGAAAGGGGAGGGAGGTGGTGGTAGGGAGGAGGCCGAATAGAGAGAGGTGAAGAGAGGTGGCCGGCGGACAAAGAGAGGGGAGGAGGAGGAGCCGAATTTTTCAAGAGGGGAGAGAGGAAAATAGGGGGGAAAAGATCTCAAGAAAGATTGGGGATTCAAATTCTTATCATTCATTCTCTAATAAAATCTTTCATAACATGGCTATATATAGTCTATACCACTTCATCTCCTCCATTCAAAATTCAAAATGAAATTATGATGGTTATATGCACCCATCACGAAATTAAAAATAATACAAAAATTAAATGCATGAAATTAAACACTCTTGATGTTTATAGGGATCCATCATACATGAAATGAAATAAAAACTTAAAATAATAATTGCTAAAATAATAATTGATTGAATATAAAATATATAATTATTTAATTTATAATTATATATTTTATTTAATGGTGGCGGCGGACGTCGTGCAAAACATGTAGCGGCGATGGCGGAGGGCGTCGTGGTAGAGATTTCATCCTCGAGCTTGCGGCAACGATCGTCCCAATCCACGAACTCTCTCAGTCGGGGATCAATGACGGTCTCCATCACAATGTCGAGCTCCACACATCCACTGCTTACCACCCCTAATCGAATAGCCAAATCAAAGTGGTCAACCTCTATATCAAAGACTACCTCCACTGCATAACCTTTGACAACCCCTCATACTATGTGAAGTGGCTACCCATTTATCGAGTGGTGGTATGTGATTACTTTTCATAGTGCCATAAATACTAACCCAAATTTAGTTGTTGGTGAAAATTTGTCGCCCAACTTGCAACACTCAACAACCGGTTCGAGGAGACCGGTGAAGAGATTGGAGACAACAATCAACCGATTACTAACCCGCGTGAGCTTGGTGAACAGAGAACAGAGAAGAGAGTGTCGCTAGCAGCGACAAACTACATATATTTTCTACAATCAATTTAATTGCACATAACAAGATATTTTTATGGCATGACAAAACAAAACAATATTCTAAGAAACTTGAAAAATAATTAAATATTGTAATTAATCTTTAAATGATATAACTAATCGTCCTTGATATGACAATGAAAAAAAAGTAGTTTTTATGAAAATATTTTTTTTATAAAAAATACAAAACAAAAATAACAAGAAAAAAGATATTTGTGTTTTTAAATTGTTTTGCAATTTTATATTTGATATTTGAAAATTTTCATTATACAAATGTTTTTCTAAAAATCATAGAAGTCTTCAACGAGCCTATTAGTAATAAGATCTTCTATGCCAGAAAAAAGTGCAAAAAGAAAGGAAAAACAAATTTTAGTGCCTCTGCCGGCTCTAGATATTAACTCATTGTTGAAACCAAAAATTGGTCTCTGTGGAGTTTGGGACCCAAGTAGGGGGCAACTTGCACCTACTTCTCCCAAGCGAGAGCACTTGGTCGGTCTCGCGGATCTAAGAAATAGATCATGGGCTACAGCGCGGAGGTCCCACCACACACCCGGAAGATCTTAGAACGCTTTCCCTCTCTAGCCAATACTGAGTTAGGCACCTTGGGGGATGAAGAAAGCCTGAATCTCTCCTTTCTCCAAGGTACCTTAAGGGTCTATTTATAGTTATTCGAGTCTGGTCAGCTGATAGCGGAATTCTACCTTCCAGTTTTACTAAATGCACCCCAAAATGGACTACCAACAACGAAACTCCGCTGTTTGTAGGGGCTATTAGCAGGCCAAAATGGGCATCATGGGGGTGGTGAGTGCGTGGTGAAGCGAGCACTCGCCACTCACCTTGACCCCGGATCTCAGCCTTAGGGAGCTGATCTCGCCCTAAGGGGTCCTGTACTCGCCCCTAGAGGGCTGAACTTGCCTCTAGGGGTCTGGTCTCGCCCCTAGGTAGCCTGCACTCGCCCCTGGAGGGCTAAACTCGCCTCTAGGTGTCTGTTCTCGCCCCTAAGTAGCTTGCACTCACCCGTGAAGGGCTTGACTCGCCTCTAGGGGCCTAGTCTCGCCCCTAGGTAGCATGCACTCGCCCCTGGAGGGCTGAACTCGTCTCTGGTGGTCTGGTCTTGCCCCTAGGTAAGTAAGTTCCTCTAGGTCCTTCTCGGTCGTCTTTGATCTCAACGAATTACAGGTTATACACAATCCGCACTTTTTTTCGAGCTCGACACATGGTCGGAAAAAATAATGTAGAACCCGTGGTTCAAAGAGATGTGCACTAGAAGAAAAGGTCACTTAAAAGCTCGACACCTTCTAGAATCTATGCTAGAGGTGGCTGAAACTCGACACCTCCCAGGAGCCCGATTCCACTGGTGGTCGAGGAAACTAGATACCTCCCTGGGGCTCGGCTCAACTGGAGGTGGAGGAAACTCGACACCTCCTAGGAGCCCAGCTCAACTGGAGGTGGAGGAAACTCGACACCTCCTAGGAGCCCGACTCAATTGTTGGTGGAGGAAACTCGACACCTCACAGGAGCTTGGCTTAACTGGAGGTGGAGGAAACTCGATACCTCACAGGATCCCGGATTAACTAGAGGTGGAGGAAACTCGACACCTCCCAGAGAAAATATGGTACCTAAACACCTAGAGGGGGGGGGGGGTGAATAGGTGACCTAATCCTTTTCTAACTTTGTTGGCAGCCAAACAGTTTTATCACAGATTTCTAAGTAGTCTATTACAGCAAACAGCAATAATCAAACATACACAGCACATTCACAGCACAACACACAGTGATTTATAGTGGTTCCCCAATCTTTGGGTACATCCACTTTCCCCCTTCGCCTATCTAGCAGTGTACTAGATTCGGCCAAACTTCTCCACTGTCTCAGAACCCAAATAGGTTCCTACACCTCAGGCCCAAAGCCTTACACCTCAGCTTTCTCCAAAGCCTACACTCAGCCACAAAGGCCTACACTCAGCCACCCAGGCCTACACTCAGCCAATCAAGGCCTACACTCAGAGTTCTTCAACTCCTACACTCAGGCTATCAAGCCCTACCCTCAGCCTTTATAAATTTAGGCTTACAATGCACTCAGATCCAAAGATCCTACAAGTTAAAATAGTATTACAACAAATAACTCAACAACTCAGAACATAAGAGAGGAGTTGAGAGTTTCTTGCTGAGTTCTTGGAAGAACTCAGATAGATCCAAACTGACTTAGCTTCCTTCAAAGCTTCTTGAGTAGAACTGAATAAGTCTGAATCCTCTGCAGTTGTTCCTTGACCTCTGCTTCTTAAGATCCAGATGCTTCTGAATTCTTCTTCTCAGCCTAATTCCAAAGACTGAATTCTTGATTGGAGCTCTCTCTCTCCAACTTCTTAGATCTGCCGTTGGACAGCAAGATCTTCTTGATTTGTATCACTTGGATAACTTGATCAGCAACCACTTGAACAAATCTCTTAGATTAATCTGAACTCAATCAGAACTTAATCTTCTTCTGTTAACTCTTAACAACAACAACATTTTCTGTAAACAGTCTGTGCCTATTTATAGGCCTTCTTCATGGTAACCGGCTGGTCCGGTTCATAACTGACTTCTGACATCTCTGACAAGTGATGTAGACCGGCTGGAACGGCAGCTGTCATGTCATCCAGTCAATTCTTGAAATTCTCTAACTGTCAGATAGTGTCGAGACTTTCTGTTCTTAAGTGTCGACACTTATAGACCAAGTGTCGACACATGCTGTGTAAGTGTCGACACAAGTCTACAAGGTGTCGACACAACTCCTTGTATGTCTCGACACAGATTCTTATTCAGGTGTCGACACTTGGAATTGAGTGTCGACACAAGTACTTGATCTTCTGTAACTTGTTAAATTCTTCTAAGTGTCGACACATCTCCTTTGTGTCGACACATCTTCATGTGTTGAAACTGTCAAGTGTCGACACTGCTTCTTGGTGTCGACACAAGTCTTCAATATAGATTCTTCAGCTGAGTGTCGACACATTCCCTTAGTGTCGACACTTGTACTTAGAATATTTTTGTAGATATTTCTGTTCTTTGCTAAGTGTGACACAGCTCCTTGTGTCGACACTTTCTTTGAGTCTTCAACTGAGTGTCGACACATTGTGCTGGGTGTCGACACTTTCTTCAAGTGTTGACTCTTCTGGTTGTGTGTCGACACATTGTGTTGAGTGTCGACACATTCTTCAAGTGTTGACTCTTTTGGTTGTGTGTTGACACATTGTGCTGAGTGTCGACACATACTTCAAGTGTTGACTCTTTTGGTTAAGTGTCGACACATTGTGCTAGGTGTCGACACTTGCACTTAGTCTCTGCAGAATTTTGCTGAGTGTCGACACAACTCCAAGTGTCGACACTTTCTGGTGTAGACTCAGCTCCTCTAGGTGTCGATACTTCTGCTAAGTGTCGACACTGCTTCTCTGCATTCTTCTTCACTGAGTGTCGACACATCTTCTTGTGTCGACACTTTATGTCTGGTGTCGACTCTGCATCCCAGGTGTCGACACAATGACTCCAAGTGTCGACACTGCTTGTCTGGGTGTCGACACAAGCTTTCTCAAGTGTCGACACTTTCCCTCTAGGTGTCGACACATGGACTTAGAAAGTTTTAGCTTCAGTCCAGTGAATTCCTAACCTGCACAAGTAACTCAAACATACATCAAATACATTATGATGTATATCATTGAGTTGGGTGAGGCTTCTTCAAATCAGGTACATTTGACCAATGTACCCAACAATCTCCCCCTATTTGGAGAAGTCATAACCCTTAGTCAATGATATACACCACTCATAATTAAAAATTATAAAATGATGTAAAGCAGGTATATTACAACAGGGTAAACTTAAACATGTAATAATGCACACATGTATACACATTCATCATTGCAGAACAAACAAGAAATAGACACATTCTTCTGAACAATCATGAAATATATTTATCATATATTGTTCTAACATTTTTCTAATACATTTTCAATGATTTACAAAAATGTTTATATGTAAAAAGATTACAACATTATTCAAGTCTATTCTTAGTCTAGTTCTGGTCAGGTTCTTTAATAACAATTCCTTTGCCAGGTTGGACTTTAGCTTTGACAGCAGCAGCAGCAGGCTCAGTATCAGCAGGCTTCTTGCCTTTGAGATCTTTCTTCTTGAGTTCTTCAGCCTTGATTTTCTGCCTCTCAAAATAATGATAGGGCTTAGGAAAGTACTTGCTAGGCTCCACTGCAGTAGGAGGTAGCTTTCCTAACTTAGCCTTTCTTCTGTACTGGACAATGGCTTCCTGCCTGATCTCATGCTTCCTCCATTTTGCTTCTGAGAACCACTTGTTCCTGTCATTCATGTTGTCTTTGGCAGCTTTCCAGGCAGTTAGAATTATATTCCTAGAGGTAGGGCTCCACTGTTCAAAATCTGGCTTTTGTTCTGCTAGTTCCCTAAACCTCTTCTTTGACAGCCTTGTCTCTTCTTCTTTCTCTAATGCCTCTTGTACAGCTGCAGAGATAGGTTGAACAACCTTTTCCAGAACAACATTGGACCTCCCTGCAGTTGGACTATACATTGTGCTTACATCTGCATGAACCATTTCAAAATCTGGAGGTGGATAAATCACTTGAGCTACCTCTGGTTTCTCACCTCCAAGATATGCACTTTGAATCCCTGATTCAGCAACATTATCATCATCACAGAGTGGAGGATAGCCTAGGGTAGCTCTGATGGAGTTAGATATCCATTTGGCATGATCAGAGCTAGCCTTGACTAATACTCTCTCCCCCTTTATGACTTCTTGGGCCACATGGTCTCTTACATCATCCTTTTGGAATCTAATCTGACTATCCAAATACCTGATTCCATCCTTAAAGTAGGGTTTAAGCTTTGTAAGCTGTTCTGAGATGGCTTTCTGGGAATCCTGTATTGCAGTCTTTACAGCTTGGATTTCTTCTTGGAAAACTTTGTCAAGTCCAGCCTTAACATCAGTAGATGTAGAAGATTCAGCAGTCTTATTCTTCAATTCAGTGACTATAGCATTGTGGGATGCAGTCAAATTATCATTCATCCTTAATTGATTTTCCAGCACATAGCCTTGCTTCAATGCTATATCATCTACTTGTACTTTTATTTTCTCTTGGTGTGTAGCCAGAAACACCACAGCATTTCCACCCTTGTGGAAGCATTCATTCATCTCTTTCTTATTAAGATTCATCTCAAACCTTATAGATTTTATATCTTGAGCAAGATCAAACTGTAATGATCTGTGCCCTGCATCAACATAAGCCTCTATGGCTTTCCTTTGTTCATCCATTTTGATCTGCATGGCTACCATTAAGGCACTGTAATCAGGTGATGGAGCTTGTGTGACTAAGGATTGTTGAGCAACAGTTTGTAGAGCCTTCTTGTAGCTCTGACTCCTTCTTTTGAATACAAACAATTTCTTCTTCTTAGCCCTAGCACTCTCCTCATCTTCAGAGGCAGAGGTGCTGGCAATCTCAACCCTATCCTTAGGGCTTTGTGGTTTTTCAGCTTGCACATCTAGTGCCTTCTCAGTGTCTAGCCTTAAAGGCTCTTCCAGAACTGTTATGTGCTCCCCCTCAGCAGCAGCACCCTTCTCTTCAGCAGCAGCAACCTTATCCATGTCAAAGTCCTCTTGATCTAAATTCAGAAATAAATCTTCCATAGTATATTCATGAGGGGATGGAGCTGGAGATAGTGTTTGTTCTTCATCCACTGACTCAGGTACCACTTCTTGTTCAGCAGATTTGTCTTCTAAAACAACATCTGGAACTGGTTTGTCTAGCTGAGTTTGCTGATGAACATCAAACAAATTAGCATCTTCTATAATATAGTCTAAAGTTTTTAAGTCAGTGAGTACCTCTTGGATAATGAGGGTGGCTTGCTCACTGTCCATAGTAGAGGTTTCTTCTACTACTGGAAGCTCCCCCTAGCTGTGATCCCTATGGATGGGGCTAGCTTGAGGCAGCTCCCCCTGGATCTCAGCTACATCTTGAGCAGCAGGGGTCTTGACTACTGTCTCCTCTTCTTGCTCATCAGGTGTGAACACCACCTGTTCCTCACTTCCAAAACTGCTTGAGGACTCTTGTGCCACAACAACAGTTTTTCTCTTCTTCCTGGGAGGTGTGATTTTCTCAGTAACTTGCTTCTCAGGGGTAGGCATATCCTTTGACAGCACCCTTTCCCACCTAGACAAGATCCTCATATCCATTTTTCTCATATGATTGATCTTGCTACCTGCAACAGTGCTCATTACCTCTGGTATTGTACCAGCCAGGTAGAGACTTATAATTCTGCCCAGATTGGGCTTCTTCAGACTTTCCTTGATCTTTTCATAGATGACCATTGACCAATCTGTTTGTAGGGTGAAGATGATTCTTGTCATGATATTGAACATTGAGGCTGACACCCTGTCATGCCCTCCAGGTTTACTGAGAATGACCTTGCCCACTATCTTTGACAGAAATTTTCCTTGACTGTTCATGCCTTTTCTGGTAAAGACAGAACCTATCTTCATCTTAGAATCAAGACCACACCAGACCAAAGCTTCCCTGGTCTTGGATGTAGAAACTTCTTCTTCTTCTTGAGTCTTAGGTAGCTGAAGTACCTTTCTCAGACTTTTGGGTGATACCTTGACCTTGGTTCCATGCACTCTGGATTTGATTCTGTATCCAGAGTCATCCACAGCTGCTCCAGTAAGGAATTCAAGCACTTCCTTCTTCCATATCTTAGTTGGTTCTGAAACCAAGTATTCTAGTTCTGAATAGCTGACTAGGGTAACCACTGACTTGACATCTTGATCGCCATCGTCGAATGCGCCGCGCACAAGTTCGTAGCCTTCGTTGACGTTTTCCTCGAGCTTGGGAGCCATTAGGGTTTGAGAATTTGTCTGTAGAAAAGAGAAATGTCGACACAACAGTTTTGGTCTCGAAACTCTGAAAGCGTGTCGACAAACAAAGACAAAACCCTATTTATACCTTTCTGATTTGAAGACGAACAGGCGGGATGGATAACTAAAAATGTGTCGACACTGTCAATAAGTGTCGACACTGACTTATAATGTCTCGACACACATGTGTCGACACAAGTTTAGTCAACAGATATTATGTGTCGACACATGTTTATGTGTCGACACCACTCTACTCGACGAATAGTCGAGACTTTACTTAGAAAATTCTGAGTAAAACTTAAGTGTCGACACCACATTGGATGTGTCGACACCTACTCGACATGTGTCGACACTAACATTCTGAAGTGTCGACACCAACATCCTAGATGTGTCGACACCTTTTTCCTGAAGTGTCGACACTTTTATTCTATGTCGACATAGACTTGTCTATGTGTCGACACCTTTTTACTTAGCCAATTTTCTATTCTGTAAACTTAGTCTAAGTTTATCATACCTAGTTCAATTTTGAATCTATTGAACTTAGCTTCTTCTAAGGGCTTAGTAAACATGTCAGCTATCTGATTATCAGTTTTAACATATTCAAGTGCAATATCATTTCTTTCTACATGCTCCCTAAGAAAGTGATATTTAATCTCAATATGTTTTGTTCTACTATGAGATACAGGGTTGTTAGCTATTGAAATAGCACTTGTAGAATCACAGTAAAGTGGAGTTCTACTTACCTGAAATCCATAGTCCTCTAGCTGATGTTGAATCCACAGAAGTTGAGCACAGCAACTTCCTGCAGCTACATATTCTGACTCAGCTGTGGAGATAGCCACACTAGTCTGCTTTTTGCTGCTCCATGAAATTATTCTTCCACCTAGGAATTGACAGGTTCCAGTTGTGCTCTTTCTATCCTCTTTGCATCCTGCAAAGTCTGCATCTGTATAACCTGTTAGATCAAAATCTCCATTCCTAGGGTACCAGAGGCCTAGATAGGGAGTGCCCTTTAGATATCTCAATATTCTTTTGACAGCAGTCAAGTGAGACTCTTTAGGGCAGGCTTGATACCTGGCACAAACACATGTAGCATACATAATGTCAGGCCTACTTGCAGTCAAGTATAGTAGGGAGCCAACTATCCCTCTATACAAGGTTTCATCTACAGGTTTTCCTGCATCATCCTTGCTAAGAGACATACTTGACCCCATAGGAGTCTTCATGGTACTGGATGAATCCATACCATATTTCCTTATGAGTTCTAGGGTGAACTTGGACTGACATATGGACAAGCCACTTTCAGTCTGTTTAACTTGGAGACCCAAGAAAAACTTTAGCTCTCCCATACTACTCATCTCAAATTGACTTTGCATAAGCTTTGCAAACTTTTTGCAAAAGCTACTTTCAGTAGACCCAAATATAATGTCATCTACATATATTTGGACAAGTATGACTTTGCCTCTAGATTCCCTAAGGAATAGAGTCTTATCTATTTTCCCCCTTGTGAACTTGTTCTCAATGAGGAAACTAGATAGGGTTTCATACCAAGCTCTAGGAGCTTGTTTTAACCCATACAATGCTTTCCTAAGTCTATAGACATAATGAGATTGAGTTGGATCAACAAAACCTGAAGGCTGCTCCACATAGACTTCTTCCTTAAGATTACCATTTAAGAATGCTGACTTGACATCCATCTGGTAAACCTTGAATCCTTGATAGGTTGCATAGGCCAAGAACATCCTTATGGCTTCCAGTCTGGCTACTGGAGCAAAGGTTTGATCAAAATCAATACCTTCTTCTTGCCTATATCCTTTAGCAACCAGTCTTGCTTTATTCTTAATGATGACCCCTTGTTCATCTAACTTATTTCTGTAGATCCACTTAGTTCCTATAACATTGTGGTCTTTAGGTTTAGGAACCATTTCCCAAACCTTGCACCTTTTGAACTGATTAAGTTCTTCTTGCATAGCTTCAGTCCACTGTGGATCTTGTATAGCTTCTTCAAATTTCTTAGGTTCTATTTGAGACAGAAAACTAGAATATACTGCAGCATTCTGATTTCTGCTCCTTGTCTGAACACCTTGTCTTGGATCTCCAATAATCAGCTCTACTGGATGATCTCTTAGATGCCTGTTGGCTGGTGGCATCCTAACTTCAGGTTGAACTTCTTCAGCATCTGCATCATGCTGTACTTCTTGTATTTCTTCAGCTATTGGCACATGTAGTTCTCCCCCTGGACAACTGCAATTGCCTTCTACTTGCTGTCTTGCAGCAGGCATCTCTTCTATAGTAAGCTTGTCCAATTTCTTTGTCAAACCTGTGGGGCTGCATACATTGCTAGACAACTCATTGTTAATAAGTTTTGTCTCATCAAAAACTACATGCACAGTCTCCTCTACAACTTGTGTAGTCAAGTTATATACTCTATAAGCCTTACTATTGTTGCTGTACCCAACAAAAATTCCCTCTTGGGACTTGGCAGCAAACTTAGTTATGTAAGACTTCCCATTGTTAAGTATGAAGCATTTGCAACCAAAGATCCTGAAATAGGATAGATTTGGTTTCCTGCCTTTCATAACTTCATAGGGGGTCTTGTTTAGCCTTTTAGTGATGGTAGCCCTATTTATAACATGGCATGCAGTGTTAACTGCTTCAGCCCAAAAATACTCAGGCAGTGATGTATCACTAAGTAGGGTTCTACCAGCCTCTATCAAGGTTCTATTCTTCCTCTCAGCAATGCCATTTTGCTGAGGTGTTCTAGGTGAAGAGAATTCTTGAAATATCCCAAAGTCTTCACATAGTTTTGTCATGCTTTCAGATTGAAACTCAGTACCATGGTCACTTCTAATTTTGACCACAGTACTATTTAGTTCATTCTGAATTTGTTTGACAAAGCTGTAGAAGACACTAGGTGTTTCAGATTTCTGCCTTAAGAAGAACACCCAGGAAAACCTTGAGTAGTCATCAACAACTACAAAGGTATAGACCTTCCTACCTAAGCTGTGAACTGGCATTGGACTAAAGAGATCCATATGCAAGAGGTATAAGCACCTCACAATATCTTTGTTCTCAATGCTTTTAAAGGTGGATTTGGTCTGCTTGACCTTTTGACAAGCTGAGCAAATGCCATCTTTAACACACTTAACTTGAGGACCATTCCTCACTAACTCTTTGCTAAAGAGTTTGCTAATAGTCTCGTAGTTAAGATGAGCTAGCCTCTTGTGCCACTTGACACAATGAGAGACTGTCTCATCAGCTACAAGACAAACAGGAGAACCATTGTTCTCAATCATAATGTCTAGACAGTAGACATTCCTCTTTCTATATCCTGTCAAAATGATCTCTTGATCACTTGACCTCTTGATATGACAACCATTTTTAACAAATGAGATGTCATACCCTACATCACTTAACTGACTTATACTTATAAGGTTGTGTTTCAACCCTTTAACATAAGCCACTTGAGTAATGGTAACTAGGTTTGAAGAAATGTTACCAAACCCTTTGATGATTCCTTTTTCAGAACCACCAAAGGTCACTTTAGGACCATTTTTGATTGGAATATAGTCCTTCAGTAGTCCCCTTGTTCCAGTCATATGTCTGGAACATCCACTATCCAAGTACCATGTTGGGGTATGGCCACTTGGATTCACCTGCAAAACAAATTAATGAACCTTAGAACCCAATGGTTTCTTGGGTCCTTGGTGACTGTTAGTTTGCAACTTAACAAGACTACCTACTGGCTTTCCACCAGGTAGCTTGCTACTCCCTTTGGCACTTGCATTGTGCCAACAATCCAAGGCAAAGTGGCCAACCTTGCCACAACACCAACATTCAAACTTATTGTACCTTTGCTTAGGTACAGACTTTGCTGTCTTAACTGCAGCTGACTTATTGAATGTTGGGGCCTTGCCCTTGGACTTGGACTGATCCTGAACAGTCCTAGCAGGTTTGACAAAACCCAGTCCAGCCTTGCCTTTGTGATGAATAAAATCATCAATCAAAGGTAGAACTGATTTAGGCTTTGAAAACTTTGCAACCAGTTCTCTCTCTTTCTGAAGATTTGTCTCCAGTATCTTAATTTGATCATTCTTAAATGTAATAGTACCCATCTGAATCACTGTAATGTGTTTCAGCCTGGCTACTTCATTCAGTTTTTGATCATACTGCTTCTCAAGGTCTGTTGCAGCAGCTTTTAGATCAGCAATTTCCTTTGCCTGACTTTTGGCAAGGGACTTGCTGTTCTTATAAGCCTGTAACAGCACCTTATATTCATCTATGAGCTGATGAATATCTTCTTCAGACTCAGAAACACTTCCATCATTTGATGAAGATGAATCTGATTCTGAACTAGAACAAGAAACTGAACTTAGAGTTGGACTTTGTACCTGACTAGGTCCTGGCTGCTCCAGGATTTTGGTACTCTCAGTCAATGCCATCAGTCCTTGGCACTGTCAGTCTTCTTGTTCATAAATTGACTCCAAGATCTGCATAAATTCTTCTTCTTCTTCTTCAGCAAATAGCCCTATGTAGGCTTCAGCATCAGTATCAGTGTCTGAAGAAGAAATATCTGAAAGAGTCTTCTCATTCTTGGCAACAAAAAACTTCTCTTTCTTCCCTTTGAAGTGAGTCTTTTTCCTGTCACTGGATTCTTTTCTTTTCTCAGGACAATCAGCAATGACATGACCCTGTCTATTGCAGCAGTAGCACACAATCTTTGATCCAGTTGCCTTGCTTGTCTTTGTCTTCTTCCTGTCCTTCTTAGAAGGCTTTTTCTCCTGATACAAGACTTCTTTTCCCTTGTAAGTAGATGGTCTGGACCTCCACTGTTTCTTTTTCAGGAATTTCTGAAAGTGTCTAGTGAAGGCAGCAAAGTCTTCATCACTTTCACTGCTTGTAGACTTTGTACTGACAGACCCTTCTGACTCAGATTCAACTACCTCTGGAGGTGGAGTTGATGACTTAGTTCTGCATTTTCTGGGAACTTCTGTCTTGAAGGAAACAGTCCTTTCCTTGTGCTCAGTCCTTGTTGATTTCTCCTCCTCTTTCCTCACTGTCAGCTGCATCTCATATGACAACAACTTGCCAAATAGTGTAGGAGGAGGAATTTCTCCCAACTTTGCCATTTCTCTTATGGCACAGATCTTGGTGTCCCAATCTTTGGTTAGGGACCTTAGGAATTTGTCATTTAGTTCATAGTTGCTGAACTCTCTTCCATAAGACATGAGTTCATTAACTATTCTATAGAACTTCTTGTAGCATTCAGTGATGCTATCTCCCTTGCCTTGCCTAAAGCTCTCATACTCTTGATTAAGCAAGGACTTCCTATCTTGCCTAACTTCTTCAGAACCTTCCATATAGACAATGAGGGTATCCCACATTTCTTTTGCTGTTTTACAGTGAATTAAGTTTTGAAAAGTTGCATCATCAATGGCACTCACTATTATGTTTTGTGCCCTCTTGTCCATAGTGGCTAGGACAATTTCATCCTTGGTCATCTCAGAGAAATCCTTTGGAGTCCTCTGATTTGCATCCAATACTGAGATCTTCATTGGCACATAAGGCCCTTCCTTTACTGTGATGTATATTCTAGGGTCTGAGGCCTCCATGAATAGCCTTACCCTCTCTTTCCAGATCCCAAAAATTTCCTTTCTGCAAATAGGTAATTTCATGGAACCCAATTCTTTATGATTTTCAAAGGAACCCATGGTTCTTGATTTTCTTGAAGCTGTTTTCTGACCTAGACTGTTTCTGCCAAACAGAATCTCCTTAGACTGTTAGTCCTTGTTTTGAGTAACCTGCCTCTGATACCACTTGAAAGATATGGTACCTAAACACCTAGAGGGGGGGGGGGGGGGGTGAATAGGTGACCTAATCATTTTCTAACTTTGTTGGCAACCAAACAGTTTTATCACAGATTTCTAAGTAGTCTATTACAGCAAACAGCAATAATCAAACATACACAACACATTCACAGCACAGCACACAGTGATTTATAGTGGTTTCCCAATCTTTGGGTACATCCACTTTCCCCCTTCGCCTATCTAGCAGTGTACTAGATTCGGCCAAACTTCTCCACTGTCTCAGAACCCAAATAGGTTCCTACACCTCAGGCCCAAAGCCTTACACCTCAGCTTTCTCCAAAGCCTACACTCAGCCACAAAGGCCTACACTCAGCCACCCAGGCCTACACTCAGCCAATCAAGGACTACACTCAGAGTTCTTCAACTCCTACACTCAGGCTATCAAGCCCTACCCTCAGCCTTTATAAATTTAGGCTTACAATGCACTCAGATCCAAAGATCCTACAAGTTAAAATAGTATTACAACAAATAACTCAACAACTCAGAACATAAGAGAGGAGTTGAGAGTTTCTTGCTGAGTTCTTGGAAGAACTCAGATAGATCCAAACTGACTTAGCTTCCTTCAAAGCTTCTTGAGTAGAACTGAATAAGTCTGAATCCTCTGCAGTTGTTCCTTGACCTCTGCTTCTTAAGATCCAGATGCTTCTGAATTCTTCTTCTCAGCCTAGTTCCAAAGACTGAATTCTTGATTGGAGCTCTCTCTCTCCAACTTCTTAGATCTGCCGTTGGACAGCAAGATCTTCTTGATTTGTATCACTTGGATAACTTGTTCAACAACCACTTGAACAAATCTCTTAGATTAATCTGAACTCAATCAGAACTTAATCTTCTTCTGTTAACTCTTAACAACAACAACATTTTCTGTAAACAGTCTGTGCCTATTTATAGGCCTTCTTCATGGTAACCGGCTGGTCCGGTTCATAACTAACTTCTGACATCTCTGACAAGTGATGTAGACCGGCTGGAACGGCAGCTGTCATGTCATCCAGTCAATTCTTGAAATTCTCTAACTGTCAGATAGTGTCGAGACTTTCTGTTCTTAAGTGTCGACACTTATAGAACAAGTGTCGACACATGCTGTGTAAGTGTCGACACAAGTCTACAAGGTGTCGACACAACTCCTTGTATGTCTCGACACAGATTCTTATTCAGGTGTCGACACTTGGAATTGAGTGTCGACACAAGTACTTGATCTTCTGTAACTTGTTAAATTCTTCTAAGTGTCGACACATCTCCTTTGTGTCGACACATCTTCATGTGTTGAAACTGTCAAGTGTCGACACTGCTTCTTGGTGTCGACACAAGTCTTCAATATAGATTCTTCAGCTGAGTGTCGACACATTCCCTTAGTGTCGACACTTGTACTTAGAATATTTTTGTAGATATTTCTGTTCTTTGCTAAGTGTCGACACAGCTCCTTGTGTCGACACTTTCTTTGAGTCTTCAACTGAGTGTCGACACATTGTGCTGGGTGTCGACACTTTCTTCAAGTGTTGACTCTTCTGGTTGTGTGTCGACACATTGTGTTGAGTGTCGACACATTCTTCAAGTGTTAACTCTTTTGGTTGTGTGTCGACACATTGTGCTGAGTGTCGACACATACTTCAAGTGTTGACTCTTTTGGTTAAGTGTCGACACATTGTGCTAGGTGTCGACACTTGCACTTAGTCTCTGCAGAATTTTGCTGAGTGTCGACACAACTCCAAGTGTCGATACTTTCTGGTGTAGACTCAGCTCCTCTAGGTGTCGACATTTCTGCTAAGTGTCGACACTGCTTCTCTGCATTCTTCTTCACTGAGTGTCGACACATCTTCTTGTGTCGACACTTTATGTCTGGTGTCGACTCTGCATCCCAGGTGTCGACACAATGACTCCAAGTGTCGACACTGCTTGTCTGGGTGTCGACACAAGCTTTCTCAAGTGTCGACACTTTCCCTCTAGGTGTCGACACATGGACTTAGAAAGTTTTAGCTTCAGTCCAGTGAATTCCTAACCTGCACAAGTAACTCAAACATACATCAAATACATTATGATGTATATCATTGAGTTGGGTGAGGCTTCTTCAAATCAGGTACATTTGACCAATGTACCCAACACCCAGGATCCTTGCTCAACTGGAGGTGGAGGAAACTTGATACCACCCAGGAGTCTGGCTCGACTGGAGGTGGAGGAAAATCGACACCTCTCAGGAGCCCAACTTAATTGGAGGTCGAAGAAACTCGACACCTCCCAGGATCCAGTTGTAATACCACAAATTTGAGAGTAGAACTTTTGGTCGCTATCGCCGGGAGACAGTGGGTATCGCTGGGGCGATATCGATAGGTCTCGAAGCCATAAAGTGTTGAGTGAACTAAGCACTTGACGCCTTGCGACGAATCATTAAGTAAGAGACTATCGTATAGTGTTAGTTGGTATCGTGCGACAATAGCCAAGCTCTCAACGCACTAGATGACTTAAAGCATTGAGTGAGCTCGATGCACTCGACGACTCAAAGCGTTGAGTGAGCTACTCGCTTCGTTAATGCTGGGAGACAGTGAGTATCGCCTAGGCGATAGCGGGAAAGCGTTGAGTGAGCGTAATGCACTCACCACCATAAATCGTTGAATGAACTCAACACACAAAACACCTGAAAGCATTGAGTGAGCTATTGGATTGATGCCGCGTGGCGACAGTGGAAGTCGCCAGGCGATAGTGCCACATGACATGGACACGTGTCAGATGTCCGGTCGGCGGCCGGTGAGCGGTGGTTGACTGGGGTCGAAGCGGGAAAAAGCCGATGTCGCCAGGCGACAGTCGCTATCCCGCGGCGATATCACTAAATTGACCAGTCAACTCAAATCTTGGCCTTTGATTCCTTTTTGATAAAATAAGCTTGTGGCTGGGATTGAACCCGAAGTTACTTATGCAGAGGTATGTTAGAATGAGAAGTCATTCTCTTCTCTCTATCTATCTCTTCATTTCGTTTTGAGCTCTTAGAAGAAGGAGCTAAGGAAGGGTAGGGTTGATCTTGGTGAGTGCTGAAGGAGATTCGATAATCGGAGGCCAGATCTGAGGTGAGATCCGTGAAGAGGAGACGACGTGCTCCTTTCCATCCGCTTGGAAAAGCTTTGCCATAGCTCCAAAATGAACTACAAGGGTAACGATCTTCCTTCTTGGATAAGTGAAGTCCTCCATTTTGTATAAGCAAGGAATCCCCCAGCAAAAGGTGGAGAATCAAGGGAATTTCATTCGGGTTGATACATGATGTCCCCGATAAATTTGCATATAGATCAAAAAATGCGCAGTACGAAATAGACATGCTGTGTGAAGCCCATCTAGACGGGTTGATCTGGATTGGTGATGATTTGATTTGCATTCCGAAGAAGACTCTGTGGATAAATGTGTGACAAACGTCTGAAATTTGGGGTCTAGGGGTGTGTAGGGGACTGCAATAAAGTACTGGAGTTCATCTATAGGAAAACCCCAAATTAGGGAAGCAATGAAACTCTGTTCCCTATCACGCGACGACAGTGAGTATCGCCCGACAATAGCTCCTAGTGAGCTATATAACCTGTCTATGGGAGACCTGCAGACTACTAATGGTAAGGCCTGTCTCTGGGAGACCTGATGGCCATTATTGTTTGTTAGCAGGAACTTCAATTGTTATGATTGGGTACAAAGGAAATGCCAACCCATGTAATGTCACTTCCAATTAGTTTCGGCTTTCTGCGCATGACTGTCTGGGCAACGGGCAAGGCTGACCTGCAACCACCTTATGATGATCGACTTGAAGTGCGTCACTGGATTGGATCTCAACGTAATAGAACTCTTTTGACATTGTCGACACATCGGAAGAAAAGAGAGAAATGCTCAGGTGTTGTCATCAAGTCTGGGACTGAGAATGGCGGTGGGGCCTGAAACCTCGACACACCGATAATGTGCCCTCAGTGCATGAGGCTGTGGCTGTTAAGCCTACGTCTCTGGTGAATGATTATTCCCACTTTGTATATATGCTACGCCTGTAGGGAAGGAATACTACTGCCCTGGGAAAGGGGTAGGGTCGTTATAAATTGATCAGCTTAATACTGACTGTTGCTTAGTTTGCTATCCATGTGGTCGATTGGCACCATGCAGTTGCCGGAGAGTCGAGCGGGAAGTAGCGGGCTAAAGCTCTAGAAGCTATGCTGGCCCTCGAAGGCCAAGCGAAGTTTATTGATTTCATGTGTGGCTGGCCTGTGGGCTGATGTATGTTATTCAGACCTTGTACAAAGTAAATGTAAGGCCTTAAGGCTAGAACAGTTTTGATCACTGTTGACTGTTGCCGGGCGACAGTGACTATCGCCGCCGGCGATAGTGACTTTTGTGTCGTTTTGTAATAAACATTCCAGTGGTATTATAGTGGACATTCCTGTGATTACTTGAGTTCAAAGGGTTAATCCTGAAGCTTGCGCTAGAATGCTCTGAATTAGGATGCGTGTAGTTTTGATATTAACATGTAACTCCGTCGACTGTCCGTGAAATATGGTGTGGGGCCCCGACCGAACCCTCTATTACATTTCATGTGACGGATGGAGGTGTTACAATTTTGGTATCAACTTATCTTGGTTTTCCTTCAACGCATTCATGGTCGAATTCTTTTGCGGGTGGCGAGAACATGTATGTGCTTACCGTTATAACACAAATGAACTCAAGAATGTCTACTTAGCAATGTAAAGACACATGTTTGAAGGACTTGCATGTTCCTATAATCGCTTTTGGTAATATTTTTAGTTGCTTAATTGTGTGTTTTCACATTGTATGCGACTAGAAGTGGTGCGTGGCAGCAAGAACCCCAACGTTCAGTGGAGAGTAGTGCACCAAATGAGGTGCCATCACCTCCTCCTTCTATGGAAACCTTACGGTTGGTTTCTGAAGTCGTGTTCGCAATGATCAATGCGTAACCAGGGGTTAAAGACAACCTCCTAATCCTGCTATGGTCCAGGAATCGGTTGGTGTAGTTGAGCACGTATCAGAAAGACAAGTGGGCGTTAAGACAGTGGCTGCAAGGCGAGCGATGGAGAAGCAATTGAAACACATTGTGAGTTTCAATCCCCCTGTGTTTATGGGTACTGGAACCCCTACACAAGCCGAAGATTGGCTCTCAAGAATAAAGAGAGTCTTGACGGTAATTGAAACAGAGGAGTGACAAAATGTTACTGTGACTACCTTCTTATTGGATGGTGAAGAAAGACTATGGTGGGATGAGCTGGAGCTACACCAGTATGTTGGTCGGCCGTTGATCGAGATCTCAATGAAGGAGTTCTCAAGGTGTTTTTTGGCGAGATACATTCCAATGACATAGCGGTTTGCGATGGAGAACCAATTTCAAAGGCAAACTCAAGTCGAGTGGTCAGTGGATGACTACTTGCACGAGTTTACGAGATTGGGTAGATATGCAGGCTTTATAGTTGTAGATGAGGAACGAAAAACAAACCGATTTTATGAAGGGCTGAGAGATGACCTGCGGTTGCTTCTCTCAGGACCGATGATGTAGGGTTTTCTTACCTTGGTCAATAAGACCCGCTCCATCGAGCTGGTCTATTGATTTGTTACACATGTAGTAAGCCGGGTTATATGGCCCGTGAGTGTCGAAGTGGCATTCCAAAAGGGGAGAAAAAGATGGGTGCGTCGTATGCTTAAAGGGGAAGGCAGTGGTAGAACCGACTGCATCTCAAGCGCAACCCCGAGTTTATAATGTTGGCCAATAGGAGGCCATAAAACAAAGCGACGTCTTAACAAGTATGAGTCAAAATACAATTTTTACTGCTTTCCATACTTAGTACCTTGTGCGTTGTTTGTGTATGATTGATTTGAATTCAGCTTTATACTGATATCAGAGTGTCTGGTGAGAGCACTGTTTGATACATGTGCTTCTCATTCCTTTCTGTCGGAGGACTTTGTGGGGCGTATCAGAGTGCCTTCATTTATGCTGATAGATGGAGTGAATGTGTTGCTAGCTAACGGGTGCGATGTGCAGGGATCGAGCATGCTATGTTGAGGTGCTAATAGGAAGTCAATATTTTGGATTGGAAGCATCTATGCTACCAATATCAGAGTTCGATGTAATATTTGGTATGGACTGGATCTCGAAGCAGCATGCCTATATAGATTGCAACTCTAAAGAAGTCACACTGGGATAGAACACCGAACAAGAGACTAAATTCGCTGGTATGCTGGGATCGAGAAAGATATTGATGTACGCTGTCCAGGTATTCAACACAGTTCGGAAGGGTACGGAGTTGTTCTTCACGCTATTGGAGGCTGTTGAGCCGAGGCCCAGTATGAGTGATATTCCCATTGTATCGGAGTACGCTGGTGTGTTTCCTAAGGATCTTCCGGGATTACCGCCCTAACGGGAGATTGACTTCGTTATTGAGTTGGTTCCAGGTGCGAAACCTGTGGCCCGCTCGCCATATCGTGTTGCGCCAAAGGAGATGATGGAACTAAAGGTTCAATTACAAGAGTTGCTGGAGCAAGGCTATATACGCCCAAATATATCACCTTGGAGCGCACCGATCCTATTTGTGAAAAAGAAGGTCGGAAGCTTGCGGCTATACATTGACTATCAAGATCTGAACAAGCTGACAAAGAAGAACAAGTATCTGATTCCACAGATTGATGACTTGTTCGATCAGCTAGTGGGATCAACTATATACTCGAAGCTGGATTTAAAGTCTGGATATTATCAGTTGAGGATTCAGGAATGTGACATTCCTAGGACAGTGTTTGGTACACACTACGGTCATTATGAGTTCACTGTAATACGATTTGGACTAACAAATCTGCCATCGGTATTCATGGACCTAATGCACCGAAAGTTTAGAGAGTACTTGGACTTATTTTTCATCGTCTTTATTGACGTCATTTTAGTGTACTCTCAGTCTGAAGATCATGCGAACCATTTGCAGATGGTGTTGCACACCCTGAGAATAAATAGGCTCTATACCAAGTTATCAAAGTATGAGTTCTGGCTGTCGTCAGTGGACTTTATTGGCCACGTGGTAAGTGGAGGCGGCATTGTAGTGGATCTGACAAAGATAGTTGTGATACGGGAGTGGCCGGTTTTGTCTTTTGTGGCTGAAGTCCATAGTTTCCTTGGACTTATGGGCTACTGCAAGCGCTTCGTAGAGAACTTCTCGAGGATAGCCTTGCATCTCACCACACTGACGAGGAAAGATTAGAAGTTTGTTTGGACACCGGAGTGTGCACGAGCTTTTGAGGAGATGAAAAGTCATCTGACTACGACGCCAATCTTGACGACGTCATGTGTTTCAGACGGCTATGAAATTTATAGTGATGCATCAGGGAGAGGCTTAGGCTGAGTTCTTCTTTAGTTTGGTAAAGTGATAGCTTTATGGCTCACTCCTGTTGAAAGTGCATGAGCGGAACTATCCCATCAACGACTTAGAGTTGGCGGCGGTGATATTTGCATTTAAACTATTGCGTCATTATTTATATGGCTTGAAAGTTGACATCTTCACGAACCATAAGAGCCTTAAGTATCTCTTTAATCAAAACGATCTAAATATGCGACAGTGGAGGTGGATGGAGTTCCTCGGGGACTATACCTTCCAGATTCATTATACTCCTGGGAAGGAAAATGTGGTCGCAGATGCCTTGAGTCGTAGGACTCTGACAAGGGCAAGTTGGTTACAGATGCATGATGAGCATCTAATCCAAAAGTTGGAGGCCTTAGACATCTCTTATGTGGACAAGAATACTACTGCAAATGCGTGCTTGAACTGGATGGAGGTACTGTTGAAAATGGTGAAGTGAAAGTGAGTGATTGGGAAACCAGGGCGAACTGGGCGATCTGTCCGCGCGGACTATGCAGACAGGACTGGTAGATAGCCAGGTCGGTAGAGCTGTTGCAGAAGGCTTGTTCTTTGGCGGACTGGGCAGTCTGTTTGCGTGGACTGTGCGAACAGAGGCAATGGCAAGCCAGACCGGCTTATGCTCAGCAGGCAGTTGGATCCCAGAAGATAACCGGGCGGATAGCGACTCTATCTGCAGAGTACGGCAAGGAGCAGACTGAACTGGAGCTCGGCAGACCGACTTGCCAGATGTCTTGGTCTTGCTCTGGTGGAGCGGCAAGCGGAAGCCGCGGAGGTTGCCAGTTAGTGCGGACAAGTGCTGGAGTTCATTGAGGCAGACATACTGGATCCAGTGTCCGCCAGTAAGTGCAGACTGGCCCTTGTGGCTGGTGGAGTGGACTTTGTTGGTTCTGAACCAAGTCCAGGTTTGGCTCAGTTCGGGGAGATCGTGCAGTTAAGCACGTACCGCTTCTCAGTTCGCCAAGCTCGGCAACAGTAACGTGTGTCTTGGTTGCGAGCTTGGAGAATGCTGACTAGTGTTCGTCTGTAAGGCGTGCAGACTGATGATGTGTCCGCTGAGTCCGTCAGCTGTCTTAGTGGCGTGGTTGCGGGCTCAGGGAATGCGGACTGGAGCTGTGTCTGCGGTTAAGTGGACAAGGTGTTGCTGCAGAGTCTGCGGGTTGCTGTCCTGGTTGGCCTTTGATGACAAGGCAAACTGGGTCATTGTCCAGCCTTAGAAAAGCTTAGGCAGTTTGGCTATTCTGCACAGGTCACGGCGGAATGGATCTATATCTGCAGCTTGCGAATACACTTGTTCTTACTGTGAGATGAGGCGGTGATCCTATCAGCTAGGGCGGTGACCATACTCCTCATCGTGCCTATAAATATGACCTCCCGTCACATCAATTGTAATGGACGAATGAATAGTAAGTGAACTCGCGAACAGTTGTTGCGGACTGGATGTATGTATCCGCGCGAGTTGAAGGAGTTGACCGGTTTGTGCTGTGCAGGTTGTGCGGATAGCGCTGAAAAGCTAGGACTTGGCTCTGATTGCGGTTAGGGACAGTGCAGACTCTGCGGTTAGCAACATGCGGTAAATAGTAGGTCGCAGACAGCGTCGAGGCAGTTTTTTCTTTGGAAACTTGTTTCCTGGTTCAATAAGTCGTCTGCTTCAGGCGACCTGTTCAGTTTGGCATCAGCAGCTTGTGCGGTCTGGCGGCTAGGCGACCTCGCGGTTAGGCGGCTTGCAGATTGGCGGCTAGAGCTCAGGATTAGAATAACGGGCAGTCCGCGCGTCTTGGTTGTGGTCTGGCGACCTGGCGGTCTGTGCGGACTCCGTAGTGCAGTAGTAGAACCGGCAGATACTTGTTCAGTCCGCGAAGTTTGATTTGCCTTGTAATTGTTTCTGCTTTCCCTTTGGTTTTTTGGCGAATTATGTCTCGCCATGTATGTCTCGCTTTGCAAGAAGACTGTTGTTATCAATAAAGACTCTCGTTGCTGATGGTGTCTCTGGTTGTCGTCTAACCTTCTAGTTGAGATAACCCCTGCTCATTCCAAGATCCGAAAAATTCAACATGGTATCAGAGGGTGGAGGTTGGAGTGGATAAGTAGTGATCAACTAGTTGTTGTTGCTCTTGTGAAGAGGGAACTAGTGTTAGAGCCATGGAAGCAGGATTTGCAAGAGGTCTTGGTATTGATCTCCTAACACAGACTAACTTTAAGAAGTGGAAGTCTTTTATAAAGAGATATCTTCTTTGCGAGGACCTTTGGGAGGTGTTGTGCAGAACAGAAAGGCAAGAGGTTACTGTTGGCAATGCTGAAGGGATGAGAGCTTGGAAGGAGACAAATGCGAGAGCAGAGTCTATTCTCAAGCAGGTTACCTCATCGGAGCTCTTGGACCACATCAACGGATGTCGGCCACCTGCGGAGATTTGGACTTCCCTTGTTGGGTTGTTCAAGGAGGAGGTGAGGGTGGGTGCTGAGGTTGGTCCTACTTCATATTAGTAAGAGAGGAGTGGTTCTCCTAGGCATGATGGGAAGATGAAGGAAGGACCAAGGTACTATAGATGCAAGCAGCATGGTCACCTCAGGAAGGAGTTTAAGGTTGTCTTGCACTCAGTGAATGTTACTCATATTGGGAGTAAGGAGAAAAACTTAGTTGGGTCATCAACAAGTTCAGATGCTGATTGGATAAAGGCCAGTGATAGTGCAGCTATCTGGCATGAAAGACTTGGGCATATAGGGATGGACAAGCTGAAAGCAATGACAGTAAGGAGACTCGTGAGAGGCTTGCCTAGATTATCATCCTACGACGACGGTCAAGCATGCACAGGATGTCAGCACGGTAAAGCTTATCACTTTATGGTTGATAAGGCGTGGTCCAGATGCAAAACACCTTTGGAGGTTTTTCATTGTGATCTGGTAGGGCCGACCGTCAGTGACAGTCTTGGAGGCAGCATGTACATGCTGATTTTGGTTGATGACTATACGAGGTATACTTGGGTATGCTTCATGAAGGAGAAGTCAAACATGTTCTGCTTGTTTGTGGAGTTCAAGAAGCTTGTGGTGGGTCAGCTTGTCCTGTGGATCAAGAAGATGAGGACATGCAATGAAGTAGAGTTTGGCTCAACCGTTTTCTCGAACTTTTGCAGGAAGCATGGGATCCGAAGGGAGCTCTCTCGTGGACATACTTCACAGCAAGGTGGTGTTGCAGTTCGGATGATCCGTCTTTTGATGGAGACCTACAAGTGTCGGCATCAGTGCAAAGTCATTCCTAAGGCCTTTTGGGCAGAAGGGATGGCCTGTGCGGCACATGTCATCAATCGGATGTCTCTTAGTCCGATCAATGCGAAGACTCCGGTTGAGTTGATGTTCGGGGTGAAGCCCAGTGTGAAGCACCTACAGGTGTTTGGTTCTACCTGCTACGTACACGCTCCAGATGCTCTCAAGACAAAGCTATTCTTTATTGGGTATGATGAGTGGAAGAGAAGATGGACGTATATGGATCTTGCGACGAAGAGATTAATCGTGTCGAGAGATGTTGTCTTCGATGAGATTACGTCGTATTAGGGTAGCTCGTGTGTGGAGCTAGAGGAGAGCAGTTCAGATAGTAGGCTGAAGGAGGCTGCTACTAAGGTTCAGATGGAGCTGCTTGTGTCATCAGGAGCTCCAGGTTATTCTAGCTCCGGGGCCGATGCGTTTGGGTCAAGAAGCATAGGAGTGTTGCTCCAGGTGATTCTTGTTCAGGTAGCAAGGGAAGCGATGTTCTAGGTAGTTCTTGTTCAAGAGCGGAGGCTTCTGGTTTAGGTAGCAGGGGGAGCGTTGCTCCAGGTGCTTCTGGTTCCAATGCGGTGGCTTCTTGTTCAGGAAGCAAGGGGAGCATTATTCCGGGTTTGCCCGGGAATAGAGATGGTTCGGAAGGAGCAGCAGAGGTGGTTAGCCATGATCATGTTCTTCAGAGGTCGAAGAGGATCATCAACCAACCAGCTCGATATTGCGGAGGAAACTCGGGGAGCTTGGTCTCATGTTTCCTTGCAGGTCCTTAGGTCGAGCGAGTACCTTCTAGCTGTGATGACACTACTAGAGTCAAGGAGATGGATGATGCCAAGGTTGAGGAGGTGACTACCCTCAGATGAAACGAGGCTTGGGGCCTTGTGCCCAAGATCGTTGGTGATACTCCTGTAACGCACAAGTGGAGGTCGAGGCTGAAGAAGAATGCAGAGGGAAGCATGGCTCCTTTAGGGATATGCTGGAGGGATCCCTTATGGTCCAGGTTAGGCGGGGAGAGGACTATGTCTCGGACATCTTCTCGAAGGCGCTATCGGAGGGATCAGGTGCAAGGTTACGGGATATGTTGAGGTTGTTCACCACTTCTCACTTCAAGGGGGAGTGTTGAAAATGGTGAAGTGAAAGTGGGTGATTAGGCAACCCGGGCGAACTAGGTGATCTGTCCGCATGGACTATGCGGATAGGACTGGCGGATAGCTCGGTCGCTAGAGCTGTTGCAGACGGCTTGTTCTTTGGCTGCCAGTGCAGTCTGTTTGCGCGGACTGTGCTAACAGAGGCGGCGGTAAGCCATACCGACTTATGCTCAGCAGGCAGTTGGATCCCAGAAGGTAACCAGGTAGATAGCGACTCTATCCGTAGAGTCCAGTAAGGAGCGGACAAAACTGGAGCTCGGTAGACCGGCTTGGCAGATGTCTTGGTCTTGCTCTGGTGGAGCAGCAAGCGGAAGCCACAGAGGTCGTTAGTTAGTGTGGACATGTGCTGTAGTTTATCGAGGCAGGAGGACTGGATCCAGTGTCCGCCAGTAAGTGCAGACTGGCCCTTGTGGCTGGTGGAGTGGACTTTCTTGGTTCTGAACCAAGTCCAGGTTTGGATCAGTTCTGGTAGATCTCTCAGTTAAGCATAGACTGCTTCTCAGTCCGCCGAGCTCGATAACAATACCGTGTGCCTTGGTTGTGAGCTTTGGGAATGCAGACAGGAGTTGCGTCCGTAAGGCGTGCGGATTGATGATGTGTCTGCTGAGTCCGACAACTGTCTTGGTGGCGTGGCTGCGGGCTCAGGGAATGCAGACTGGAGCTGTGTCCGCGGTTAAGAGGATAAGGTGTTGATGTAGAGACTGGTTGGCCATTGGCGACAAGGCGTACTGGGTCATTGTCCGGCCTTAGAAAAGCTTAGGCGGTCTGGCTATTCTGCACAGGTCGCGGCGGACTGGATGTGTATCTGCGGCTTGCGGATACACTTGTTCTTGCTGCGGGATAAGGCGGTGATCCTATCGGCTAGGACAATGACCACACTCCTCATCATGCCTATAAATAGGACCTCCCGTCACATTAATTGTAATGGGTGAATAAATAGTAAGTGAACTCGCGTAGAGTTGCTGCGGACTGTATTACCGGTTTATGCTGTGCAGGTTGTGCGGATAGCGTTGGAAAGCCAGGACTTGGCCTAATTGCGATCAGGGACATTACGAACTCTGCAGTTAGCAACATGCGGTAAACAACAGGTCGCGGACAACGACCAGGCGGTTTTCTCTTTGGCAACTTGTTTCCAGGTTCAATAAGTCGTCTGCTTTAGGCGACCTGTTTAGTTCGGCATCAGCAGCTTGTGCGGTCTGGCGGCTAGGAGACCTCACGATTAGGCGGCTTGTAGATCGGCGTCTAGAGCTTAGCGTTGGACTAACGGGCAGTCCGCGCGGCTTGGTTGCGATCTAGTGACCTAGCGGTCTGTGCCGACACCATAGTGCAATAGTAGAACCGACGGATACTTGTTTAGTCGACGCAGTTTGATTTGCCTTGTAATTATTTCTGCTTTCCCTTTGGTTTTTTGGCGAATCATGTCTCGCCATGTATGTCTCGCTTTGTAAGAAGATTGCTGTTATCAATAAAGACTATTGTTGTTGATGGTGTCTCTGGTTGTGGTCTAACCTTCTAGTTGAGATAACCTTGGCTCATTCCAAGATCCGGAAAATTCAACAGGTACAATATGACCTTGCAGACTCGGTTCGGTGAGCAACAAAACTCGATGAGAGTCTACAATGCTATGCAGCAGATGAGTCAAATGCCCAATTCTCCTGGGATGATGGCCTTTTATGGAAAGATGGTCATTTGTGAGTCCCTAATATGGGTAAACTACGGGGAGGAATTGATGTATGAGGCACACTTCACGAAATACTCAATTCACCCAGGGAGCACAAAGATGTACAAGGATATGAAGAAAGCGTTCTGGTGGCCAGGTTTGAAGAAAGACATAGCCCATTATGTGAAAAAATGTCAAACTTCTAACTTGGTGAAAGCTGAATGTCAGAAACCTGGCAGTTTCCTAAAGTCATTAACAATCCCGGTATGGAAATTCGATGCCATTTCTATGGATTTCGTGCATGGACTGCCGAGATCACAGAGCGGAAACGATGCCGTGTGGGTGATCGTTCACCGATTAACAAAGTGTCGCACTTCATACCAAACAGGAGGAATGATTCAGTGGAAAAATTGGCTAAACTGTACATGGATAACATCGTACGATTGCACGACATGACTCGTAGCATCGTCAGCTACCGAAATGGGTGTTTTACTTCAGGGATTGGAGTCTAATCCATCAGCTGCTGGGTACCAAATTAAAGTTCAGTACGGCCTTCCATCCGTAAACAGTTGGTCAGACCGAGAGGACCAACAAAACTATGGAGGATATGCTCCGAATGTGCGCCCTGAATTTTGGGAATAGATGGGAGGACCATCTCTATATGATTGAGTTCGCCTACAATAATAACTATCAAGCTAGCATACAAGTGGTGGCCTTTGAAGCATTATACGGTAGGAAATGACGTACACCATTAGCTTGGGCGGAAACAGACCAGTCAAACCTTTATAAGAGTAAGGAAGTCGACGAGGCTAATTGAACCATACCCACTATTCGAGAAAGTCTATTAGTAGCACAAGATAGACAGGCAAAATACTACAACGCCAAACTCCAAAATGTTGAGTTTACGGTGGGTGATTGGGTATATTTGAAGATAAAGCAATTCAAAGGTGTATCCAGGACTCGTTGCTTGAAATAATTAAGTCTGAGGTATCTTGGCCCATTTGAAGTAGTTGAACGGGTTGGAGAAGCTGCCTATCGATTGGCCCTTTCTGCGGAGCTAAGTGATTTGCACGATGTGTTTCATATATCGGTGCTATGCAAAGATGTGAAAGAGCCAACTCAAGTAATTGTTGCTGATCAAGTACCGGTCCATTGTCGGCTAATGATGAAAGTTCGGCCCATTCAAATCGAGGATATGGAGATCAAGCAACTACAAAATAAGACAATCAGGATGGTCAAAGTCTGGTGGGACAACTGTGGCCATGAAGAGTTGACTTGGGAGCATGAGCAGACCATGGGTGAGGAATATCCCGAGTTGTTTGTATAGTGTTTGGTACATTGGAAAATGTGTACCAGATTTAAAGAAACCTCACCCTACTCAATGATATACATCAAGGTGTATTTGATGTTGTTTTGAGTTTATATGTGCAGGTTAAGTTATTGCAGGAAATGAAGAAAAATTTCTAAGTCCATGTGTCGACACCTAGAGAAGCAGTGTCGACACTTATGAAGGCTTGTGTCGATACTGGACAAAAGCTGTGTCGACACTTGGAGTTAATTGTGTCGACACTTGGAAAGGCTGAGTCGACACTAGAATCAACTGTGTCGACACCAAGAGGCTGTGTCGACACACAGAGAAGCAAAGTCGAGATCATCTGTGTCGACACCAAAAGGCAGTGTCGACACACATGAATACTTAGTCGACATCAAATGTGTCGACACATAGAGGCAGTGTCGACACATAGAAGTATTTGTCAACATCAACTGTGTCGACACACAGGACTTGTGTCGACACACAACAAAGCTTCAACAAAGTTAAAGTAAAGAAGTATTTGTGTCGACACACAGGACTTGTGTCGACACACAGCAAAGTTTTAGCAAAATTAAAGTGAAGAAGTGTTTGTGTCGACACACTCAATCAATGTCGACACACTCAATCAATGTCGACACATTCTAAAGAAGTAGTGTTGAGAAGCTGTTACAACAATAAAAGGAGTTGTGTCGACACCACCAAAGGCTAGTGTCGACACTTAGTCCACTTGTGTCGACACTTAGTCTAATTGTATCGATACATAATGAAGTTCAGTCTCGACACTTTCAGACAGAGACAGTGATTTCAAGAAGTGACTGGATGACTTGACAGCTGCCATTTCTAATCGGTCAACTACTACTGTCAGAGCTGTCAGAAGGTTGTTAGAAACCGGATCAGCCGGTTACCATGGAGGAAGACTATATAAAGGCTTTCTCCTTCAACAGAAAGTGATGATCAATCATTGAAGAATACAGATTCTGATCAATACAGATAGAAGTAATAATACAGAAGATTTTTGTGAGAAGATCTAAGAAGAAGTTGGAGAGAGAGAGCTCCATCTAAGAAGTGCAGTTGCTGAACCAAGCTGCCAAGAAAGATTCAGATTGAGACCTGAATCTCTAGTCAGAAGCTGATTGAAGATCAACTTCACAGGAGATTCAACCCTACTGAGTTCAGATTCAAGAAGCTTTGAAGAAAGCTTAGAGAGGTTGATCTCTGCCATCAAGTTCTTTCAAGAACTGATCAAGAAGTCATCAATCCATCCATTCTCTCTCTTTTAGGGTGGTGGTAACATACTATGTTTAATCAATTTTCTGTAGGATATTTATAGATCTGAGATTGTAAGCCTATTATATAAAGGCTGAGTGTAGGAGAATATTTTCTCTGAGTGGTAGGGCTGTGAGCCTGAGATGTAGGAGATTGTGATCTCTGAGTATAGGCCTTGTTGAAGGCTGAGGTAGGGCATTTGTCCTGAGTTGTAGGAGTCTGGATACACACTGAGTTTTAGGAACCTGTTTGGGGTTCTGAGCTGTAAGATCTGAGGATCTGAGGTGAAGTGCAGAAGTTAGGCCGAATCTAGTACACTGCTAAATAAGCGAAGTGGGAAAGTGGATGTACCCAGACCTTGGGGAACCACTATAAATACTGCGTGCACTCTGTGAATGATTGTTTCTGTGATTGCTGTGCTGTTAGCAGTAGACTTTGCAATTTCTAGTTAATAACAGTACAGATTTTCTGCCTCTTAAAATCAAAAGAAAAATTACACCTATTCACCCCCCTCTAGGTGGTTATGCACTAATTTTTTCAAGTGGTATCAGAGGGAGGTTGCTCAAAGAAGGACTTAACAGTCAGAGTTAGATCCCTAAGGCAGATTCAGATTCAAGAAATCAAGAAAATGGGTTCAGGAGAGAATCATAAGGAACTAGGTTCTATGAAACTACCCATATGCAGAAAGGAGATTTTTGGCATCTGGAAAGAAAGGGTCAGGCTGTTTATGGAGGCTTCTGATCCAAGGATCTATATCATAGTAAAAGAAGGTCCTTATATTCCTATGAAGATTTCAGTTATAGATGCAAACCAAAGAATTCCTTAAGATTATTCATAGATGACCAAGGATGAGATCATCTTGGCAACTATGGATAAGAGGGATCAGAACATCATAGTAAGTGCCATAGATGATTCTACCTTTCAAAATTTGATTCACTGCAAGACTTCAAAGGAAATGTGGGATACTTTGATAGTCTACATGGAATGTTCTGAAGAAGTAAGACAAGATAGAAAATCTATGCTAAACCAGGAGTATGAGAGTTTCAGACAAAGAAAGTCTGACAGTATAACTGAGTGCTACAAAAAGTTCTATAGAATAGTTAATGAGCTGATGTCCTATGGAAGAATCTTCAGTACCTATGAACTGAACGATAAATTCCTAAGATCACTGACAAAGGATTGTGATACTAAGATTTGTGCCATTAGAGAAGTGGCCAAACTTGCAGGTATTTCTCCTCCAACCTTGTTTGGAAAGTTGCTGTCATATGAGATGCAACTGATGGCTAGGAAAGAGGAAGAGAAGAGTACAAAAGGGGAGCATAGAGACAAGTCTGTGGCCTTTAAGGTTGAAGCCACTAGGAAAAATAGGAGGATGTCTCCATCACCTCCTATGATAGTTGCTGAAACACCTTCAGATAATTCTGATAACCAAAGTTCTGAAAGCTGTGACTCAGATAAAGATTTTGCTGCCTTCACAAGGCAGTTTCAGAGATTTCTGAAGAAGAAGCAGTGGAAGTCTAAGCCTTCCACATCTAAGCCTAAGGATGATTACTATCAAAAGAGGAAGTCATCCAGGAAAGACAGCAGCAAGTCTAAGCCAAACAAGTCTACAACATCAAAGATTGTTTGCTACTACTGTAATAGGCCTGGACATGTAGTGGCTGAGTGTCTAGATAAAATAAAAGAGACTGCAGATAAGAAGAAGAGTCAACACCAAAGCAAGAAGGAGAAATCCTTTGTTGCTAAGAAGGAGAAGACCTTGTCAGACCAATCTACTTCAGAGTCAGAATCTGAAGCTGAGGCCTACATTGGTCTATATGCAGCAGATGAAGAAGAAGAGTTTCTCCAAGTGCTGAACTCTATATATGAACAAGAAGACCATCAGTGCAAGGGACTGATGGCTGTGTTAGAAGAAGATAAATGCCAGGACCAGCCTGGTCCTAGTAAGGTACAATGTCTTTCAGATTGCAGTACTGAGTCAGAGTCAGCAACATCTGCATCAAGTGATGTGGATGGGTCTGAGTCTGAAGGTGATATTCATCAGCTGATAGATGAATATAGAGATTTATTGCAGGCATTTAAGAAGAGCAAAAACCCGGCCAAATCTCAGGCTAAGGAAATTGCATATCTTAAGTTGGATGTAACAGATTCAGAGAAAATACTGGATCAAAAACTGAATGAAATTGCCAGATTGAAAAACATAACTGTTATTCAAATGAGCACAATCACATTCAAGAATGATCAGATTAGAAATCTGGAGGTTAGACTTCAGAAAGAGAAAGAGATTGTAGCTAGTTTTTCTAAACCTAAATCTGTATTACCCTTGATTGATGAGTTTGTACCTCAAAAGGGTAAGGCTGGATTAGGATTTAAGAAAACTGCATGGACTGCTAGGTCCAAATCTAAAGGCAAAGCCCCAGCACAAAACAAGAAGCCTGCTATAGATAATTCAGCTAGGGTTGTACCTAAATAAAGATACAACAAGTTTGAGTGCTGGTGTTGTGGCAAGGTAGGCCACTTTGCCTTAGATTGTTGGCACAATTCTAGTGTCAAGGAGAGTAGCAATCTGCCTGCTAGAAGAGCTACAGGTAGATTTGTTAAAGTGTAGACTAACTTGTACCAAGGTCCCAAAAGTTATTTGGGTTCTATGGTTAAGTAATCTGTGTTGCAGGTGAGTCCAATCTGCCATGCCCCAATATGGTACTTGGACAGTGGATGTTCCAGGCACATGACTGGAACAAGGGGGTTGCTGAAGGACTACACACCTATCATGGATGGCCCTAAAGCAACCTTTGGTGGTTCAGAAAAAGGAATCATCAAAGGATTTGGTAACATTTCTGATAATCAGATTACTATATCTCAAGTGGCCTACGTGAAGGGTTTGAAACACAACCGTATAAGCATAAGTCAGTTGAGTGATTTAGGATATGACATTTCATTTATTAAGAATGGATGTCATATCAAAAGGTCAAGTGATCAAAATGTCATATTGACAGGATATAGGAAGAGAAATGTTTATTGTCTTAACCTTGAGTGTGAGAACAATAGTTCTCATATTTGTCTTGTAGCTGATGAGAGAGCCTCTCATTGTGTTAAATGGTACAAGAGGCTGACCCATCTAAACTATAAGACTATTGGCTAACTCTTTAGCAAAGAGTTAGTGAGGAATGATCCTCAAGTTAAGTGTATAAAGGATGGGATATGCTCAGCTTGTCAAAAAGGCAAGCAGACCAAATCCACCTTTAATAGCCTTGAAAACAATGATTCAGTGAGGTGTCTATACCTCTTGCATATGGATCTTTTTGGTCCTATGCCAGTTCATAGTCTAGGTAGGAAGGTCTACACATTTGTGGTGGTGGATGACTATTCTAGATATTCCTGGGTGTTCTTTCAAAGACAAAAATCTGAAACCTCAACTGTCTTATATAGTTTTGTTAAACAAATTCAGAATGAGTTGAACAGTACAGTGGTCAAAATTAGAAGTGATCATGGTACTGAATAACAGTCTGAAAGTATGACAAGACTATGTGAAGAATTTGGGATTTTTCAAGAATTTTCCTCACCTAGAACACCATAGCAAAATGGTATTGCTGAAAGGAAGAATAGAACATTGATAGAGGCTGGTAGAATTCTATTGAGTGACACTTATCTCCCAGAATATTTCTGGGCTGAGGCAGTAAACACTGCATGTCATGTGATCAATGGGGCTACTATCACCAAGATCCACAAAAAGACTCCCTATGAGATTGTGAAGGGCAGAAAACCAAACTTATCCTATTTTAGGATCTTTGGTTGCAAGTGCTATATACTTAACAATGGCAAGTCTTATCTAACCAAGTTTGCTGCCAAATCCCAAGATGGGATATTTGTTGGGTACATCAACAATAGTAAGGCTTATAAAGTCTACAACTTAATTACTCAAGTTTTAGAAGAGTCTGTACATGTAGTCTTCGATGAAATAAGACTGATTAACTGTGAGTTGCCAAGTAATGCTTGTAGTTCTACAAGTTTAAATGACAGAATGGACAAGCTTACCATTACAGAGGATTCTACTGCAAATCAGGAAGTGAAAAATGGTGGCTGCTGTCCAGGGGGAGTACAAGACTCTCCAGATGCTGAAAAAACCAAGAGTTGTAGCTTCATGAAGAGGCTGGAGGTGTACAACCTGGAGATAGACTACCTCCAGCTAATAGACACTTAAAGGATCATCCAGCAAATCAGATAATTGGTGATTCAAGACAATGAGTGCAAACAAGAAGCAGGAATCTGAGCACAGTTCTTTACTCCAGTTTCCTATCACAAGTGGAACCAAAGAAATTTGAAGAAGCAGTTCTAGACCCACATTGGATTGATGCCATGTAAGAGGAGCTAAATCAGTTCAGAAGATGCAAGGTCTGGAAGCTAGTTCCTAAACCCAAGGACCACAACATTATTGGAACAAAGTGGATCTTTAGGAACAAATTGGATGAGAATGAGATCATTGTGAAGAATAAAGAAAGACTTGTTGCAAAAGGATATATGCAGGAAGAAGGTATTGACTTTGATCAAACCTTTGCCCCAGTAGCAAGACTGGAAGCAATCAGGATGTTCCTTGCTTATGCAACATATCAAGGCTTTCAGGTATTTCAAATGGATGTAAAGTCAGCTTTCCTAAATGGAAATCTAAAGGAAGAAGTCTATGTAGAGCAACCCTCAGGTTTTGTTGATCCTCTCAAACCTGATTATGTTTATAGACTTAGAAAAGCATTGTATGGGTTAAAACAAGCCCCAAGGGCTTGGTATGAAACCATGTCTAGTTTTCTCATTGAGAACAAATTCTCAAGGGGGAAAATAGATAAGACTCTATTCCTTAGGGAATCTAAAGGAAAGATAATCCTAGTCCAAATATATGTTGATGACATAATATTTGGGTCTACTGAAAGTAATGTTTGTAGAAAGTTTGCAAAACTTATGCAAGGAAAATTTGAAATGAGTAGTATGAGAGAACTTAAGTTCTTCTTTGGTCTCCAAGTAAGACAGACTGAAGATGGATTGTCCATATCCCAGTCTAAGTTCACCCTAGAGTTAATAAAGAAGTATGGTATGTAATCATCCACTACCATGAGAACTCCTATAGGGTCAAGTATGACTCTAAGCAATGATGATGTAGGGAAACCTGTAGATGAAACTTTATATAGAGGGATAGTTGGCTCCCTTCTATATCTGACTGCTAGTAGACCAGATATCATGTATGCTACATGCGTCTGTGCTAGGTAACAAGCATGACCTAAAGAATCTCATCTGACTGCAGTCAAAAGGATTTTGAGATATCTTAAGGGCACACCTTATCTAGGCCTTTGGTACCCTAGGAATGAAGATTTTCTACTGACAGGTTATTCAGATGCAGATTTTGTAGGTTGCAAGGAAGATAGAAAAAGTACTACAGGCACCTATCAATTTCTAGGTGGAAGACTAGTGTCATGGAGCAGTAAGAAGCAGACCAGTGTGGCAATCTCCACAGCTGAGTCAGAATATGTTGCTGCAGGAAGCTGATGTGCACAACTTTTGTGGATTCAGCACCAACTAGAAGACTATAGTACTCAAGTAAGTAGAACACCTTTGCTTTGTGATTCTACAAGTGCAATTTCTATAGCTAATAATCCTGTCTCACATAGTAGGACTAAGCATATAGAAATTAGATACCATTTTCTTAGAGAACATGTAGAGAAGAAGACATTTCACTAGAATATGTCAAAAAGATAATCAAATTACTGATATGTTACTAAGCTTTTAGATGAAACTAAATTCAATAAGTTTAAAATTGAATTAGGCAAGTTGAACATAGATTAGTTTCACAAAATTTGGCTAAGTAAAATGGTGTCGACACAAGGAGTTGTCTGTGTCGACACATAGAAGTGGTGTCGACATACCAGAGAAATGATGTCAACACATCTAGAAAGTTGGTGTCGACACTTTAGAGAAGTAGTGTCGACACATCCAGAGTAGGTGTCGACACATCTAGAAGTGGTGTCGACACTTAGGATTAACACAGATTTCGTCGAGTAGAGTATCGACTAATCGTCGAGCGCAGATGTATTTGTGTCCACACATCATAATTGGTGTCGACACATATAAGTCAATACTGTTGTCGAGACTTAAGTAGTCTGTGTCGACACTTTTCAACAGTGTCGACACATTCAGTAATTGTTGACGCGCATTTTCACCTTCGTTTTTAGAAATGTTTAAATAGGTCAACACCATTGTCTATCGACACGCTTTCTATAGTTTTGAACCAAAACTTTGTGTCGACAAATTCTCGCATCTAAATTCAAGATTTCTCTAAACCCTAATGGCGCCAAAGCTCGAGGAGAACGTCAATGAAGGATATGAGCTAGTACGCAACGCATTTGACCATGCGAAAATAGAAATTAAGGATGTTGTAACCCTAAATACTGAGAATGGGTTAAAATTTGTGGTATCTGAACCAACCAAGATTTGGAAGAAGGAAATCCTAGAATTCTTTAGTACTGCAACCATAGATGAAACTGGACTAAAAATTTGATCCACAGTCCATGGAGTCAAAGTGAAAATCACCCAGAAAAGTCTAAGGAAAGTTCTACATCTACTAAGAACACCAGAGGAAGAAGATGTTCCTGCATCTAAGACAAGGGAAGCACTTCAATGGTGTGGTTTGGATCCCACCTTGAAGATTGGAGCTGCCATGAACAGAAAAGGAATGAATCAGCAAGGAAAATTTCTATCAAAAATAGTTGGCAAAGTCATCCTCTGCAAGCCAGGGGGACATGATAGGATTTCAGCCTACATGTTCAGCCTGATGACAAGGATCATCTACAGACTAAACACTGACTGGTCAGTAGTGATTTTTGAAAAGATTAAGAAAAGTCTGAAGAAGCCCAATCTGGGTAGGATAATGAGTCTGTACTTAGCTGGAACCATTCCTAAAGTAATGGACCAAGCAGCTGGTTCTAAAATTAACCACATGAGGAGGATGGACATTAGGATTATCTCAAGATGGGATAGTGTCCTAATTAAGGATATGCCTGATGAGGAAATACAAGAGGTTCCTGAGAAATCTACAACACAAGAAGTTCCTGCACAAGATACTGCAGATGATGCACAAGTGCAGGGGGAGCCTCACCATGAGGAAGTGCCTACTCACTTGGACAGTGAAATGGCAACACAAACAATCCTTGAGGTAATTCAAGAGGTGAATCAATCAATTCTTATTGATAAAGATGAGACACTAACTGAATTTTTGATTGATGTTGACCAGCCTACAGAACTACACATTCAAGTTCAAGATGTAATCATGAAGGATACATCTGTTGCTGCTGATGCTCCTGAGATAAGAGAATCTCCAGTCCCTTCTCAACAAGAATTTACCCTGGATGAGTTATTTACTACCATGAGCAAGAGACTCAGGGGGAGACAGTAAGAACTGGGGGAGAACATGCTGGTTTTGAGGGGGAGCAAGTAAATTTTGAGGAAGTGCAGGCTAACATTGAGGGGGAGCTACCAAGGACTGAGAAGGAATTGCCTCCTAGTCCTAAGGAAAGGGTTGACATAGCTAGTACCTCAGCATCTGAGGATGAAGAAGCTGCTAGAGCTAAGAAAAGGAAGCTCATGGTATTCAAAAGAAGGAGTCAGAGCTATAAGAAGGCACTGCAAACAGTTGCTCCACAGCCTGCCCCAACAATTGATTATAGTTCTTTGTTAGTATCCATGCAAGTGAAGTTGGATGAGCAAAGGATTACAATGGAGAAGTATATAGATGAGACACATAAAGAGCTAGAACTCTCTTTGGCAACAGATATAAAGTCAATAAGATTTGAAGTGAATCAAAATAAGAAAGAAATGACTGATTGTTTCCACAAAGGTGGGAATGCTGTGGTTTATCTAGCTACTCATCAGGAAAGGATAAAGACATAAGTTGATGATATAGCCCTCAAGCAAGGCTATGTATTAGAAAATCAACTGAGAATTAATGATAATCTGACTGCATCCCATAATGCAATTGTTACAGAACTGAACAATGTTGCCACAGCCCAGCCAGCTGATAATTCTAAAGCCAAGCCAGAGTTTGATAAGGACTTCCAGGAAGGCATAACTGCTGTCAAAACAGCTATTGAACTGTCTCAAAAGACTATTTCTGGACTGCTGCTCAAGTTAAAGGGATTTTATAAGGATGGTGTTAATTTTCTGGATGAACAGATCAGATTTCAGAAGGATGACATTAGAGATCATGTGGCCAGAGAAGTCATAAAAGGGGAGAGAGTACTAGTCAAAGCTGGATCTGATCATGCTAAATGGATTTCCAATAGCATTAGAGCCACTCTTGGATATCCACCCCTTTGTGATGATGACAATGTGGCTGAATCTGGAATACACCCTGCAGATTTTGGAGGTGAACAAGCTGAAGTTGCTCAAGTAATCTATTCTCCAGCAGATTTTGAAATGATACATCAAGAAGTCCAGTCTATGTATAGCCCTCCAGAAGGTGCTCAAAATGTGATCATAGAGAAAGTAGACAAGCCCGTGTCAGAGGCATTTTTGAAAGAGTAAGAAGCTCTATTGTCAAAGAAGAGATTCAGAGAACAGGCTGAGTTAAAGCCAGATTTTGAGCAGTGGAGTCCTACTTATAGAAATATTATACTGACTGCTTGGAAAGCTGCAAAGGACAATACCCTAGAGAGGGGCAAATGGTACTCTGAGCAAGAGTGGAGAAAACATGAAGCCAGGCAAGAAGCTATTATACAGTATAGAAGGAAGGCAAAACTTGGGAAGCTACCTCCTAATGCACAGGAGCCTAGCAAATATTTCCCAAAGCCTTATCATTATTTTGAAAGACAAAACATAAGGGCTAAAGAACTGAAAAAGAAAGATCAAAAGGGCAAGAAGCCAGTTGATGACACTGATGTTCCAGTTCAAGCCAAGATTCAATCAGGCAAGGGCATTGTCATCAAGGAGCCAGAGTAGCCTTAGATTAGATTTACTAGATTTTATAACATTGTAATCTTTTGTGTTAAAATCTATGTAAACATTTGTTAAAGAAAGTATTGGAAGTTGAAACAAAACTATAATGAATGCTCATTGTGATAGCATACTGATTCTGTGATGAAATATCTTTTATGTTTTGTTTTAAGAAATTACCCTATCATATAATGCTGTTGTACATCATTTTGTGTATTTGTTATATATGGTGTATATCATTGACTAAGGGTTATGACTTCTCCAAATAGAGGGAGATTGTTGGGTATATTGGAAAATGTGTACCAGATTTGAAGAAGCCTCACCCTACTCAATGATATACATCAAGGTGTATTTGATGTTGTTTTGAGTTTATATGTGTAGGTTAAGTTATTGCAGGAAATGCAGAAAAATTTCTAAGTCCATGTGTCGACACCTAGAGAAGCAGTGTAGACACTTATGAAGGCTTGTGTCGATACTGGAGAAAAGCTGTGTCGACACTTGGAGTTAATTGTGTCTACACTTGGAAAGGCTTAGTCGACACTAGAATCAACTGTGTCGACACACAGAGAAGAAAAGTCGACATCACCTGTGTCGACACCAAAAGGCAGTGTCGACACACAGGAATACTTAGTCGACATCAAATGTGTCGACACACAGAGGCAGTGTCGACACACAGAAGTATTTGTCAACATCAACTGTGTCGACACACAGGACTTGTGTCGACACACAGCAAAGCTTCAACAAAGTTAAAGTAAAGAAGCATTTGTGTCGACACACATGACTTGTGTCGACACACAACAAAGTTTTAGCAAAGTTAAAGTGAAGAAGTGTTTGTGTCGACACACTCAATCAGTGTCGACACATTCTAAAGAAGCAGTGTCGAGAAGCTGTTACAACAACAAAAGGAGTTGTGTCGACACCACCAAAGGCTAGTGTCGACACTTAGTCCACTTGTGTCGACAATTAGTCTAATTGTGTCGACACTTAGTCTAATTGTGTCGACACATAATGAAGTTTAGTCTCGACACTTTCAGACAGAGACAGTGATTTCAAGAAGTGACTGGATGACTTGATAGCTGCCATTTCTAACCGGTCAACTACCACTGTCAGAGCTGTCAGAAGGTTGTTAGAAACCGGTGATGCGTGTAAATCGGCAAGCGCATCGGTCGCACAAGTAATAAAGTTTTGGGAATAAATCCCCAAGTGTCAGTCTCTTGAGGAATGCAATTAGCGTAGAACGGCAACAGTACCGAGAATATCGTTATGAGAGTTAAAAATAGAACAAAAAAGAAATAGCGGACTAGGGAGATTGCGGATGTTTGATCTACTGAACTAGTAAAAGCTATGCGGGTCGAAGGCACCGCTTCGCAAGGTGAAGTGGGTTTGTCGGCCGCTATGCCGAACTTCAGTTGGGCGAGTGGACGGGAAGCTAATGGATTGCAGCATTCTTGTGTGGATTGCAATCGGACAAGGCACATGAATGAAGTGGATGTGGGGTGAGTGAGGCGCATTCACAGACAGAACTCACAAGCATAAGAAGAAACTAACATTCCATTATCTATAAAGTAAACTTGATGTTCAGGGATGGAAATGTTCATTACACTGCTCAAAACATTCATAACACAGAGGAAGGGGAAGAGGAGTAAACCAAAAGAGAATGAAGATCCACCGCGGGTCATGGCCGGAGTAGCGAGTTGTCAATCCGCTTCCGGGTTCAGTCCAAGGAGGCTTCCGGTACCAACGATCTGTCACCTCGAAGGCCTTTAAGTCCGTTCTCTAGGTTATCTACTTCACCAACTCTGCAGGAAAGCTTGGAGTTGAAGTCATCAATGGCAGAGGGCTTCGCCGAAGTGTTGAAAAGCTTCGTAGTAGCTGGAAATGGCTTCCCGACGAAGGTGGAAGTGATGGAGCAGTTGGAGAAGTGAAAAGGCGATTCCCGCGCACTCTCCGATCGCAGCAAATGACAGGCGTTGACCTAAAATGTGGAGCAGGGCCTTATATACGGAGGCAGTAGAAGTAGTGCGCACGATCAGTAGCGCACGACCAGTGGTCGTGCGCACTGTAGGTCGATGATCGTGCGGCTTTTCCAAATAAACCTGCAACCTAGACAAGAAGCATCAGCATATAAGCGCACGAGCAGTGGCGCATGACCAGTGGTCGTGCGCACTATGGCCAGTGCTCGTGCGATTACTGAGACAGGGTTATGAAAAAGGGGGTGTAATGCGCACGAACAGTGGCGCACGACCAGTGGTCGTGCGTAGTAAGTCCAGTGGTCGTGCGCAGTATTCCTGCATCGTCGGAGTCTCCCGAGCAGTTCCGGAGCACGCACACGACCACTGTACCAGCAGAAAGGGGTAGAAAGGCCACCAGAACGTGCACACACATCCCGAGATAGGGCTAAAGAATAACAACAAAATGGAAACACAGAAAGCACACAGAAGCAGGCCTACAGTGCACTTAATCGTGAAATAGGTACATAAGCACAAATAAGCAATAAAGGCTCTCAAGTGTAGTGCTAAGACGATAAAACTAGCTCAGATGAGTACAAAAATCAGTGTAAAATGTGGACTCATCACACCCACAGACTTAATCATTTGCACGTCCCGAGCAAATCATCACTCCATGGACTCGAAGATAGCTAACTGGCTCAGAAATTTCAAAAAGAAGTAAAACGAGAAATCAAATATATCATGAGTATAGAAGATATAATAAAAAAACTTTTTAATAATACAACGTAGTTTAAACTATTCGACAGACGTAAATAAATATTGTAATTGCTCAAAATTAGAATTCTGGAGAATCGTGCGATCATGTGCAGGAAGAAAGTAGGCAGGCCACTAAGGTGAGCATTGCCAAAGTTCGGGACTCAGGATCACCTCCAAAGGAATCCACCAATGTCGGGGACCATACGCTTGCACGTTCACACTCTCTCCACGGCGCGGGTTAGACTCAAGCGTGAATCAGTAGGACTTGTAGGAGGAAATGGGGCTTAGGAGATGGCTTGGTGGTCAAAGATAAACATGAAGGCTCTATGCAACCAAAGCGAGCGAAAACAACCCAAACCAAAACAGCCACTTAGAAAAGAATGGGGCACATGCCCCCAGACTTAGCTTGAAATCCGGGTGTGAACACGGCTGAACCTGACCAAATTCAAAAAAGAGGATGGGGATTGAGATCTCAAAGCAATTCTTTCATATATATATTTGTTTTTCTATTGCCCGAATCAGCTTTTTATTTTCGTAAACTGTTGTTTTCTTTTCTGCGCTAGCAATCCCCAAACGAAGCAATCAAAACGGGAATAAAATCAGCACCCCCCAAAACAATGTCCACTAATCACAACCTCGACAAAACAGTAAATACAAATCAGCTCAAGCATTTGATTGCGAAGGTGGGTTTAGCTTCAGGCCTTAGTGAAAGTGAGTGGAGCTGGATCAAAGGAAGGGTAGGCACAAATTTGGCATGCAATGGTTAGCAGGTAGGAATGGCTAAACAAGGCTCAAACTAGCCAAAAAAGAAGGCCTACGTCATGCTCACGCTTAACTAACCATGCACCAATGCTTCGAGAGTAGCTTAGGGCAAATTCTTAGCCACCGAGAAAGATGATCCTTCCCCCCGACTCGAGCAATACGAGTCGAGTGGCGGCTACACACATTCCTACACTATCGTTTGATTATCCCAGATTCAGAGTTTGAGCAGTACAAATAATATTTACGTGTGCAGAAAAGAATAATTCTACGAGCATAATGAAAAATTAGCTCTATCCTAACTCTACACAAACCATGAGTATTCGATTAGGAGCACTGCATGAGTTTCGAACTACTCAATCCTGAAATACTAAGCCAGTACCACTATTTTAAAGTTTACACAAAAGCAATAAATTTAACCCGGGTGGTGCGCGTGGGTAAGAGCGCACTCGTGTGGGTGATTCAGTGTGTGCAACAAAAAGCAAGAAATAAGTAAATAAGAAACTAGAATGCAACAGAAAGTGCGGTGTAGTGACCACAGCAGACTCCCCCCCAGACTTAAAGTTGACAACGAGTAAAAATAAGCATTCCAAAGAGAGAAATAGCTAGGGTAGGAAGTACCTATGCTCAAAATTGAGCATACCAGTCGGGCAATGAGATGTCCAAGTGTGGCCAAGTTGCCGCGCCTCAATATTCTGCACCTGCGATTAAAGGATGCAAGCCAACCAAAATATGGACAGATATATTATATATGAAGAAATAAACAGAACTCAAAACATAGCATAGGACCAAACGGTCCAACTTGGGTTGTCCCCGAAAGCCCTTTTGTTTACCGTCCTTAAGGTGGACCAAATACCTGTATTAGCAGTTCAAATAGAGAGTTCTTGGCAGAAGCAAAAGGAAACAAAATTAAAAATAGAGCAACCAACATTCAACAAGTAGCAAGAAAGAGGATGGCACAATCAGCTATACGCAGATTTATGGTAAGTCTCTCCGGTGGGATGCGAAGCGAGAGAACAGCAGAGTGTCTTTTTGCATTCGGGGTAGGCATTGTCTATTACTGCGAGTGCACTCTTTCGTGCGCCGGAAGGCAGCGTAGCGCTCTTCGCGTAAACGCTTGGCCTCTTTCAGTTTCTCCACCGTGGGAGACTTCCAATGAAGGTAGGCTGTGGGGTTTCCTTGTGTCGTGGTTGGCGGCGGCCTATCCGGCACCGTAACGGCAACCGGATCTTGCCCAAGTTACAGATCGTTTAACAGAATTATACAAATTATTGTCAGGGATTTCTCCGAATAAAACTTAGTTCGCCATGCTCAACAACAGAGTTGGCTGGCAGTAGAAAGGCAGTCGTGTCTTTGGTGCAATTGATCCCTTCGTGGACCCGTAGCTCCTTCTCTCATCGACTTCCGGAGGAAGTCGTCTTTGGTCCGTTCTTGGCGTCTCCTCCAGATGTGCTTCCAATGCGGGGAGACCTAAATCCAGCTTGACATCTGGACACTCAGAGAAATGTTATTTGGGATGGAAGAAAAATGTATGGATGTTTTATCGAGGGTGGACTCTTCGTTGGCCAAGTGACACGAACTTTGGAAAAGTCGAGGGATGCGCCACTGGCTGTTAGGAATGGGACTCCTAATATAGGAATGGAGTTATTGTCCTGTGGTCCCAAAACCTGAAAGTCAGTGGTGATACTGGTGCCGTTAACCGCGATTCAACGTCCCGCACACCGCCTCTGTGTCAACCAGATTGCCATTAGCTAAGATAAGCGATTTCCGATTTTCAATGTCAACTTGTAACTGCATCTTTGCAGCATCTTGTAAAGTGAGTATGTTGCTGGACGCCCCGGAATCACATAATGCTGGGTGTCGATGTTATTGATTTTACAATTAATGATAAGTTCGTTGCGGTTCCCGAAGTGTCCTCCCCAAGGCGCTTTCCCTGTTCATGGGGGTTCTTTTCAGTGTTGCTCGGTAAGGTGCCTTGGGTGCGCTCGGAAACCACTTGAGCAATTGGCCCAATTGTGCCTCCAGTTTGCGCATCGAGGAGGCCTGATTTGTCATGTTGGTCTGGGAAATCTCAACAAAACTCTTGAACATCTCTTCCAAAGAATTTTCTTAACGATGGGGGCCCTTGGGAATAATTCGGTTGAGGCGGCCGCGGTTGGCTACGGAAGCATACGCATCATTTTGATGCTGCCCTGGTTGCCATCTTTGGCCAGATGTGTTAGGATTCCAAGAAAAGTTGGGGTGATTCTCACCCCCGGGTTGTAAGTATTCCCGTAAGGCACTCCCCTATTTTGATTGGCAACAAAATTAACAGATTCATTCAAAAACAAAGATTCGTCTTGTACCTCAACTCCTGAGCATTCGAAGCTGTGATGATCAGTGCTTCCGCACCCTTGACATGAGATTGCCATCACGGGGCGGCAGGAGCAGGCTGGGGATATCCAAGGCAAACACTCCACTGGTGCTTCGTGGGATGTTTCTTCCAGCGGTCCAGTACGCACTGTGGGTTGCGGTGTTTTGTAAGACTTTCAGAGCATCATCTGGAGCAAGATTCATGATGGTTCCTCCGGAGGCAGCATCGATCATGGATCGGTGGTGGGGATCAATAGCAAAGTAGAAACTTTCGATGAGATTCACGTTTGGAATCCATGATTAGGGCACTTCCTCAGCAGCTCATTAAAACACACCAAACTTCGGCTAAACTTTCTTGATCGGCTTGCCGGAAGTTGGCTATTGCGCCTCATGCTCACGATCCGATCCACCGGATGGAACTTAGCTAAAAATTTTGTAGTCAAAGCCTCCAGGTGGGGGCTGTTCCAGGTGGAAGGAGTGAAGCCATGTCTTGGCTTTGTCCCTAATGAAAAAGGGAAGAGGCGGAGCTTGACTGTTTCATCTGGGATTCCAGCGTAGCGGAACGTGGCGCAGATTCAGAGAATTCTGTAAGGTGAAGATGGGCGTCTTCAGTGGCCATTCCGGAGAACTGAGCGTTGTTCCGAATAATATTCAGAATAGCTGTTTAATCTCGAATGAGGATTGGTGATAGCAGTCCGAAATCAGGGTATATACTCCCAACAGTGGGTGTAGTATAATCCCTCATGGTGCGGACCTGGGGAGGATTCACTTCATTTTCGTCGTCATGAGGTATCCCTCCAACCGGTTGCCTGCATCAATATTCAGCTGGTCTCCCATTGGGGCAAAAATGATGGCTGAGGCGCGTCTTCGTGCTAAGAGAGTACGTTCGATCTCTGGGTCGTAGGTGACAAAATCTCTTGTAGCTCGACATTGCATTCACTGTGGCAAACACTACACACTAGAAGAAACTGCAGTCAAAACAAAATAATACTAACTCTTATAACAATATTGGAAGTCATCCGAAGTCGCTCTACAGTTGCATTCCCCGGCAACGGCGCCAAAAACTTGATGCGTTGTAAATCAGCAAGCGCACGGTCGCACAAGTATAAAGTTTTGGAATAAATCCCCAAGTGTCGGTCTCTTGAGGAATGCAATTAGCGTAGAACGGCAACAGTACCGAGAATATCGTTATGAGAGTTAAAAATAGAACAAAAGGAAATAGCGGACTAGGGAGATTGTGGATGTTGATCCTACTGAATAGTAAAAGCTATGCGGGTCGAAGGCACCGCTTCGCAAGGTGAAGTGGGTTGTCCGGCCGCTATGCGAAAACTTCAGTTGGGCGAGGGAAGGGAAGCTAAGGATTGCAAGTCGTTCTTGTGTGGATTGCAAATGGACAAGGCACAGGAATGAAGTGGATGTGGGGTGAGTGAGGCGCATTCACAGACAGAACTTACAAGCATAAGAAGAAACTAACATGCCATTATCTATAAGTAAACTGATGTTCAGGGATGGAAATGTTCATTACACTACTCAAAACATTCATAACACAGAGGAAGGGGAAGAAGAGTAAACCAAAAGAGAATGAAGATCCACCGCGGGGCTGGCGGAGTAGCGAGTTGTCAATCCGCTTTACGGGCTCAGTCCAAGGAGGCTTCGGTACCAACGATCTGTCACCTCGAAGGCT
>JBBWWR010000191.1:0-34477 GCA_039583875.1 Platanthera guangdongensis | reverse complement strand
GGTGATATAAACACTCCAGTCCGGGTAGTTAGAACCGATAAGTTGGAAACGGTCCCAAGATTACCCGAAGGAGTAGGAAGAGGAGGGTGGGCCACAGGTGGAGTAGTAGTAGTAGTAGTAGAAGAATCAGAGTGAGCCATACGGAAGAAGAGAGCGGACAGAAAAGAAGCCGCTCAAACAGGGAAAGAGAGGCTGTGTGAACAGGCAAAGAGGCCGCACAAAAGCAACAAATCGCGGGGCGATGTGGACGTCGCGAAAACAGACACTTGTACTTAAACTTTATTGAAGTTTACTGAGTGTCGACACAGCCTCCTAGTGTCGACACTTTTGCTGTCGACAAGGTTTCTCTGGGTGTCGACACTGCCTCTAAGTGTCGACACTGATTATGTAGACAATTCTTCATTGTGTGTCGACACAAGCTGTATGTGTCGACACTTTTCTTCTGGTGTTGACTCTGTCTTCCTGGTGTCGACACAATTACTCTAAGTGTCGACACAGCTTCTCTAGGTGTCGACACAAGCCTTCTTAAGTGTCGACACTTTTCTTCTAGGTGTCGACATATGGACTTAGAAACTTTTCCTGCAAACCTGCAGTTACTTAACCTGCACAAATAAACTCAAAGCACATCAAATATACCTTGATGTATATCATTGAGTAGGGTGATGCTTCTTCAAATCAGGTACATATATTCCAATGTACCCAATATATACATGACGAGATATGATTTCGCCAGTATATAGGAACACAGGAAAATACAAGTAAAATAATTCGAGCGGACAGAACTGGAGACCGCCGAGACCACCCAGTCCGCCGAAGTCACCGAGGCCGCCCGAAGTGCTGCTGCTGCTAGAAGATGAATAGAACACGGAGTCCGCCGAGACCGCGAGGTCGCGCGGACACACCGTTATTTGCTGACTGCTACAAGCTACTGATGAACTGAATAACAAACCGCCGACCCGCCCAAGACCGGATGACAAGTTATTGAACTTGGAAAAGCTGAAGCAGAGAAAATTGTCAAGCCGCAAAAGCGACCTGCTGAGACCGCCGATTGTAACCACAAACTTCACTGATGCTGACCCCAGTCAAGGCCAAACTCCTGTCTCCTCAGTGTTAACCACACAACCTGCAAACAGTAAACAGTTCTCTTCAACCCGTACGGACAGGAAAATCCAGACCACGATAATTAACCAAGCCATCACTTACTGTTCACTCAGTTACTGTAGATGTGTCAGGGGGGGGGGGTCTATTTATAGGCGGGGTGAGGAGTGTGGTCACCACCCTAGTGAATAGAATCACCACCGCAGCTCGCGCGCTACCACAACCCAGTCTGCCAAGTCCGTACGGACTTGTCCAAACCAATCCTACAGGCTCCAGGTCAAAAACTAGTGTGCCACCATGCTGACACAATGCCATCCCGCACAACACAAGCACAACGCCAGTCTTCCCAACGCAAGCACAGCGCCAGACCGCCACTCAAAGCAGCATGCGGACACAACCGCAACTTATGCTGCACCAGTCTACAACTCAACACAGCACGCGGACACAGCCACAACATATGTTGTATCAGTCTGCACACTATATGCGGACAAAGAGGCAGTCCGTATAGCTCGACAGTAACGCCACTGCCCGCCGTTAGTCCATGACCAACAGGCAGTCCGCCCGGTCAATAGCGGACTCTGCAGACTCTGCGGACACCATGGACTTGTAACAGAAAATGACCAACTCTAGAAGCCCATAAATCAACTGCCGCGAGCACGGCGGACACAGAAGACCCAGACCGTCAATCAGCAGGACAGTCTGCCACAAGGATGTGAAACATCCATCGCAACATAAAGAGCTCGGCAAGAACAAAAGCCCAACTCTAAATCTAGTCCACAAATGCGAACTCCGCGGACGCAAAAGACAAGTCCGCCAACACACCGCGGATACAACTTCCAATCCTCCTGGTTACCGCAAGAGCTGACCAACTGCAAGGCCGCAAATCAAGCTAAGCACTGCCAACAGACCGCCAATGCAGTCTGCTTAGGCCGCTCCACTCGATGCAGTCCACACACCTAGACCGCCCAGACCGCAACAGAGGCCGCACAGGCCGCTCCACAAGAATAGCCAAGTCACCATCCAAGCCACGTCCCCCAGGCTGCAACCTGCAGTCCGCACAGGCCGCATAATCAGACCGCTCAGGCTGCTCAGACCGCCCGGCCTGCTCCATCACCCAATTTCACTTCATAAATTTCAACACTCCCCCTTGAAGTGAGAAGTGGTGATCAAGCCCAGCAACCCTCATAACCGTTGAATGGCCCCTTCGACAGCAACTTCGTGAAGATGTCGCAAGATTGTCTTCACTCCGAACATGCCCGACCACAAGAGATCCCTCCAACACATTATCCCTTATGAAGTGGTGCTCGATCTAAATATGCTTGATCCTTGTGTGACACACTGGATTGTTCACCAGTTTGAGAGCACTCTCATTATCACCCCGGATTAAAGTGGGACCTTGCACTTCCTCATGAACATCCTCTACAAGCCTCCTCAACCAGATGGCTTCTCGAGCAGCCAAGGTTGAAGCCTTGTACTCTGCTTCCGTACTAGACACAGACACCAAGTCCTTCTTCTTGCTACACCATGAAATGCAAGCTGATCTACAAGTGAACACATAACCCGAAGTTGATCTTCGATCATCCGAGTCACCACCACAATAAGCATCCGTGTATCCAAGCAAAGAAAACATTGTGTCCCTTCTATAGAGGAGTCCCATATCAGAAGTTTCCTTGACATACTTCAACATGTTCTTTGCTGCTACCAGATGAGACTTCCTTGGTTCAGCCATAAACCGACTTACTCGGCCAATAGCATAAGCAATGTCTGGCCTTGTAATCGTTAAGTAGATCAAGCTCCCCACTAGAGCTCTGAACACCAAGTGATCAGGAAGAATCCTTCCTTCATCTCGTCGAAGCTTCAGACCAAGATCCAGAGGAGCAGAACAAATATTTCCTTTGCCCATACCGAATCGATTGACAATGCGATCAGCATATCCTTTTTGGCAGATGAGTATCCCTCTCTCCTTATTCACTTCAAGACCAAGAAAGTGATGAAGCTCTCCTAAGTCTTTCATCTCAAAGCGAATAGCTAGCTCAGCCCTGAGCCTAGCTACCTCCGCCTCTGAATTCTCTGTGATGATCATATCATCAACATAAAGCAGGACCAAGACTTACAGCTCCCCCTTCTTCTTGATGAATAAGCTGAAATCTGAGTTGGAAGCAAGATAATCGCAGAATTGAAGATACTCTGCTATCTTCCCATACCAAGCTCTAGGAGCTTGCTTCAACCTGTAGAGAGACTTCCTGAGTTTGTAGACATAGTCCGGATGAACTTCAGAAACAAAACCAAGTGGTTGATCCATGAAGATGTCCTTATCAATTTCTCCGTAAAGAAAAGTGTTCTTCACATCAAGCTGCCACATTCTCCATCCCTTGCAATTAGAAAAGACGATCACCACCCGAACCGAAGTCATCTTTGCAACTGTACTAAATGTCTTCTTATAGTCTTCTCCATACTGTTGTGAGAATCCTCGAGCAACCAGACGAGCATTATATCTATCAATGCTCCAATCAGCCTTCTTCTTCAATTTGTACACCCACTTGCAAGTCACTAGAGTAATGCCATCAACCTTGGGCACAAGATCCCAGGTTTCATTCTTCTTGAGAGCAGAGATCTCCTCCTACATGGAATCTTCCCACTCCTTGACTCCAGTGGTCTCATTGAAGTTTGCAGGCTCTCGCTCATCCAGAGGACCTGTAAACTAGCAGGAGTCAAAACTCACTGCATTCCCATCACAGTATCGAGCTGGTGGCTTAACAACCCTCTTTGATCGCCGAAGGGTCTACTCCTTAATCACCACCTTCGTTGCTTCTTCAGGCTCAGCTCTATCTTCAAGCAAACTTTAAGCAATGTTCACCATGCTTCCTGAGCCAGAATCCTCAGCACCAGAGCTTGAAGCAATAGGAGCTGCTGGGGATACAACAAGCTCCTCTTCCAGAACTTCAGCAGCCAACTTCTGCTCTTCATCAACCTTGCTCTCTGGTAGATCAACCGACCCACCTCCATACGATGTCAGTTCATCAAATACCACGTCTCTTGATACAACAAACTTCTTCATCGCAGGATCTATGCATTTCCATCCCTTCTTCTGTTCATCATAGCCATCAAAGACAAGCTTTCTTGCCTTTGCATCAAGCTTTGTCCTTCAAGCATTCGGGACATGCACATAGCAAGTTGATCCAAACACCCGAACGTGTTCCACACTTGGCTTCTCCTTCAGTAACATCTCAAAAGGATACTTCATGTTGATCGGGCTGAGTGGCATCCGATTGATGACATAAGAAGCACAAGACATCCCCTCTGCCCAGAAGGACCTAGGAATATCTTTCGCATGAAGCCAACATTTGCAGGTTTCTGTCCGATCACGGATCTTCCGCTCCGCTACTTCATTTTGTTGTGGAGTATGAGCACAAGTAAGCTCTCTCTGGATCTCATGCTTCCTGTAGAAGTTAGAAAACTCGGAGGAGACAAACTCACCACCGTTGTCTGTTCTATGCTTCTTGATCCGCAAGTCAAGCTGGCCCTCCACTAGCTCCTTGAACTCCACAAACACCTGGAGAGCTTCAGACTTCTCCTTCAAGAAATAAACCCAAGTGTATCTTGAGTAGTCATCAATCAAAATAAGTATGTATTTGCTCCCACCAAGGCTAGCAGTGACGGTTGGTCCCATCAAGTCACCATGGATACACTTCAATGGTCTCTTGCTCCTCGTTTGTGACTTACCAAATAGAAGGCGATGAGCCTTGCCGTACTAACATCCCGCACAAACGTGACCGTCGCCAAAGGAAGACAGCTTAGGCAAGCCTCTCACAAGACTCCTGTTTGCAATAACTTTCAATTTATCCATTCCTACATGCCCCAGCCTTTCATGTCATATAGCAGCGCTATCGTTTGCTCTCATCCGATCAACATAAGAGTTTGTTACAAGAACAAACAAGTTCTTAACTCTCCTCCCAACATTGGCAACATCAGCCATTACCGTTGATACGTTGCCAAGGAACTTCACTTCTGTTGGACCAAACAGAATGTGATAACCTGCGTCTACCATATTGGTCACAGAGAAGAGGTTCTTCTTCATGCCCGACACATAATTCACACTCCTTAACGTGAGTGGCCCCTTATCACTACCCAAGGACAAGACCCCCTCCTTCTCTACTGCAAAAACAGTATTAATAGCAGTTATGATAGCTTCGTTACATGAGTAAGCTTGTAGTGAAGAGAACTTCGACTTGTCTCCGATGAGGTGATGACCACACCCGGAGTCGACGATCCACTCGTCATTGAAGTCGACAGCAGACAAAGCACAGATAGAAGTGCCCGTCATGAATGCTCTGCCCCATCCAGCTTCTTCAGTACTCAAGCAAGCTTCCTCGTTGCCTGTAGCATGCCCAGGCTGCAGTTTGACCTTGCAGTCACGCTTGAAGTGTCCCCGCTGATGACACCAGTAGCACTTTAAGTTCTTCCAATCCTTCTTAGGAGCAACGCTCCTCTCTGGTTGATAAGAAGTTGAAGGCTCATTTTCAGCAGCAGTATTCTTCTTCTTCCCTTCCCATCTCTTCTTCTTCTTGCCCGTGAACAGCGCTTCACTACCTCCTTCAAAGATAGTCACTCCTGTCATCTGTCTTCCCAAACTTTCCTGCGAAGCAAGCAGGTTCTCAAGCTCCAACAGAGATGGATGAGTAGCCCATCCTTGAACAGAGGTTACAAAGGAAACATACTCCTTCCGCAAGCCGCGGATTATGTGTCTTTTCAACTTGGCCTCAGAGATAGGCTCATCAGGATCAAGCGCTGATATCTCGGCACACAGGCTCTTCATCTTCAGAAAGAATTTAGAGATAGTCAGGTCTCCTTGAGTTATTCTAGCCAACTCATTCTCTAGGAACTGTAGCCTTGCCACATTCTTCATGTTAAACAACCCATCAATAGTTGTCCAAATATTAGCAGCCGACTCACATCCAATGATTTGATTAAACAACTCCGGTGAAACAGCCCTCTTGTGAGTAAACTCCGCCTTTGCGTTAGTTTTCCTCCAGACCCGCACCTGCTCAGCAGTCCCAAAAGCGGCAGTAATCTCCTGCCTGTCGTCACCACCGACGACCTCCCATAGCTCCTCGCCAAGAAGAAAACTCTTCATGCACGACTTCCACTTCTTAAAGTTAGTCGTGGTCAAGAGTTCAATACCCAGAGCTTTTGCATAGTTCCCTTTCATTACTGCAACTTTGGTTAAGCTTCCAGAAGCACAGAGAAACAACATAAGTTGATCACCGCTCAAGCAACCGAACCTGCCTCTGATACCATGTTGAATTTTCTCAAAGTGGTTAACGAGATAGCCTAATGCCAAATTAATATCCTCAGAACTATCAAGATCACACCTTGATAGTGCGGAAACCAGGAAAGCAAGCTCAACAACCAAATGCAATCACAGGGGCAAGCAGATCATATGTTCTTTAATTTCTTCTTTACAAAGCGAGATATACATGAAGAGACATGATTTCTCCAGTACACAGGAACACAGGAAAATACAAGTAAAACAATTCGAGCAGACAGAACTGGAGATCGCCGAGACCGCCCAGTCTGCCGAAGTCGCCGAGGCCACCAAAACTGCTGCTGCTACTAGAAGACGTATAGAACACAGAGTCTGTCGAGACCGCGAGGTCGCACGGACACACCGTTATTCGCTGACTTGAAAGAAATTGTACCTAATCACCTAGAGGGGGGGGGGGTGAATAGGTGACCTTAATCTTTTTAAACTTTTAGGAAAATTTAAACACAGAATTCACAGAACTATAAACAGCATACATAGAATCAGATACACACAGAGTACACACAGTTTTATAGTGGTTCCCCAAGGTCTGGGTACATCCACTTTCCCCCTTCGCCTATCTAGTAGTGTACTAGATTCGGCCAAACTCCTCCACTATTCCTCAGATCCTCAGATCTTACACTCAGAACCCCAAACAGGTTCCTACAACTCAGGCTCAAGGCCCTACCACTCAGTCTTCACCAAGACCTACACTCAGCCTTCAACAAGGCCTACACTCAGCCCTCAACAAGGCCTATACTCAGAGAAATGAATCTCCTACACTCAGGCATACAGGCCCTACCACTCAGCCTTTATAATTTCAGGCTTACAACTCAGATCACTTAGGATCCTACAATAAATTAAAATTATAATGAATATAACCACAACTCAGAGTGAGAGAGAAGAGTTGCCTGGTTTCTTGAAGAGTTCTTGGAAGAACGTTGCTGATATCAACCTCCCTTGGCTTCCTTCAAAGCTTCTTGAATTTAGAACACAGTAGGGTTGAGTCTCTATGCAGTTGATCTTCAATCACAGCTAACTTAAGAATTAGATCTCAATCTGAAACTTTCTTCATAGCCTGGTTTAACAACTGTCTTCTTAGAAGGAGCTTTCTATCTCCAACTTCTTAGATCTTCTGATCACTTCAATTTATTGTTGTTAATCATCTTCTTCTGTTGACAGAATAAGCCTTTATATAGGCTTTCTTCATGGTGACCGGCAGATCCGGTTCCTAACAGCTTTCTGACAGCTCTGACAGTTGCAGTAGACCGGCTGGAATGACAGCTGTCAAGTCATCCAGTCACTTCTTGAATTCTCTGTAACTGTCTGAAAGTGTCGAGACAGTCAGTCTTTAAGTGTCGACACTTATAGACTAAGTGTTGACACAAGTAGACTAAGTGTCGACACTAGCCTTCATGATGTCGACACAACTCCTTGTGTTGTAGAATCTGCTTCTCGACACTGCTTCTTAAGAATGTGTCGACACTGATATTGTGTGTCGACACAACTCCATGTTCTTCAGTACTTAGTTGAATTCTTGTAAGTGTCGGCATAACTCCTTTGTGTCGACACATCTTCTTGTGTTGATACTTGCTGAGTGTCGACACATCTGCTTGGTGTCGACACATGCCTTCTGTGTTGATACTTGCTGAGTGTCGACACAGCTCTCCTGGTGTCGACACTTGTACTTAGACTTCATTGAAATTTGCTGAGTGTCGACACTTTCTTCATGTGTTGAGACTTTTGCTGTGTGTCGACACATTCTTCATTATGTCGACACTTGTACTTAAACTCTGTTGAAGTTTGCTGAGTGTCGACACAGCCTCCTAGTGTCGACACTTGTACTTGAACTTTGTTGAAATTTGCTGAGTGTCGACACAGCCTCCTAGTGTCGACACTTTTGATGTCGACAAAGTTCCTCTGGGTGTCGACACTGCTTCTAAGTGTCGACACTGCTTCTCTGGACATTTCTTCATTGTGTGTCGACACAGCCTGTATGTGTCGACACTGTTGGGTACATTGGTTTAAATGTACCTGATTTGAAGAAGCCTCACCCAACTCAATGATATACATCAAATTGTATTTGATGTGCTTTTGAGTTACCTTGTGCAGGTTAAGTATTTGCAGGAAAGAAGAAAAGTTTCTAAGTCCATGTGTCGACACCCAGAGGGAAAGTGTCGACACTTAAGAAGACTTGTGTCGACACCCAGGCAAGCAGTGTCGACACTTGGAGTCATTGTGTCGACACCAGGGATGCTGAGTCGACACCAGACAGAAAGTGTCGACACAAGGAGCTGTGTCGACACTCAGTGAAGAAAAGACAGTGAAGCTATGTCGACACTTAGCAGTTGTGTCGACACCCAGAAAAACTGTGTCTACATCAGAAAGTGTCGACACTTGAAGGCTGTGTCGACACTCAGCAAAAGCTAGCAGAGACTAAGTACAAGTGTCGACACCCAGAACAATGTGTCGACACACAGTAGAAGAGTCAACACTTGAAGTGTCGACACCCAGAACAATGTGTCGACACTTAGCTGAAGACTCAACACTTGAAGAAAGTGTCGACACAAGGAGCTGTGTCGACACTTAGCAAAGATTAGCAAAGTTCAAGAATATTCTAAGTACAAGTGTCGACACTAAGGGGATGTGTCGACACTCAGCTGAAGTCTCGACAGAAGAAGGATGTGTCGACACAAGGAGCTGTGTCGACACTCAACAAGTATCAACACTGAAGACATGTGTCGACACCAAGAAGCAGTGTCGATACTTAACAGTTTCAACACATGAGGATGTGTCGACACAAAGGAGATGTGTCGACACTTAGAAGAATTCAGCAAAATACTGAAGTACAAGGACTTGTGTCGACACTCAATTTCAGTGTCGACACATGAAGAATAAGTAGTGTCGAGATACAAAATCTACAACACAAGGAGTTATGTCGACACCTTGTAGACTAGTGTCGACACTTAGACAACTTGTGTCGACAGTTGGTCTATAAATGTCGACACTTAAAGACAGAAAGTCTCGACACTTAAAGACAGTTACAGAATTTTCAAGAACTGACTAGATGACTTGACAGCTGCCATTCCAGCCGGTCTACAGCACCTGTCAGAGTTGTCAGAATTCAGTTATGAACCGGACCAGCCGGTTACCATGAAGAAGGCCTATAAATAGGCTTATGCTGTCTAAAGAAAGAGTTGTTCAAAGTGTGGTTCAAATTATTGATCAAGTATTCAACAAAGAAGATCTAGCTATTCCTTGAAGAATCAAGTGCAGATCTAAGAACTTGGAGAGAGAGAGCTCCATCCAAGAAATCAGCTATTGGAACCCAGCTGAGAAGAAGGATTCAGATTGGTCTGAATCTTAAGAGGCAGAGATCAAGGATCAACTGCAGAGGAATCAGTCTTATTGTGTTCTACTTTCAAGAAGCTTTGAAGAAAGCCAAGTCAGATTGATTTCAGCTGAGTTCTTCCAAGAACTCATCAAGAATCTCACAACTTATCTCTCTTTCATCTAAGTTGTTGAGTTTATACATTTTGTATTCATTATAACTTGTAGGATCCTTAGGGATCTGAGATTATAAGCCTGTAATTATAAAGGCTGAGGGTAGGAGAGTTAAATCTCTGAGTGTAGGCCTTGGTGGCTGAGTGTAGGCCTTGGTGGCTGAGTGTAGGCCTTTGTGGCTGAGTGTAGGCCTTTATGGCTGAGTGTAGGCTTTGTGGAAAAGATGAGTTGTAGGGCCTTGGGCCTGATGTGTAGGAGCCTGTTTTTGGTTCTGAGTTAGTGGAGAAGTTTGGCCGAATCTAGTACACTGCTAGATAGGCGAAGGGGGAAAGTAGATGTACTCAAAGCTTGGGGAACCACTATAAAACTCTGTGTCTACTGTGTGTTTGTGGATTGCTGTGATTGCTGAATGTGTGCTGTGATAAATTAGATTTAATTCTGTGATATTGACTGTTTGCTGCCTAAAAAGTTAAAAAGATTCAAGTCACCTATTCACCCCCCCCCCTCTAGGTGCTTAGGGACAATATCTTTCAAGTGGTATCAAAGCGAGGTTCCTCAAAAAGGGACATAACTGTCTGAGGAGATCCTGTTAGCAGATTCAGGTTAAGTCAATTACAAATTCAAGAAAATCAAGAACCATGGGTTCCACTGAAAATCACAAGGAATTGGGATTCATGAAACTACCTATATGTAGGAAGGAAATCTTTGGCATATGGAAGGAAAGGGTCAGGCTGTTTATGGAAGCCTCAGACCCTAGGATTTGTATCACAGTAAAGGAAGGGCCATATGTGCCCATGAAGGTGTCAGTCTTGGATGCAAATCAAAGAACACCAAAGGATTTCTCAGAAATGACAAAGGATGAGATTGTTCTAGCCACCATGGATAAGAGGGCTCAGAACATCATAGTGAGTGCCATAGATGATGCAACTTTTCAGAATCTAATACACTGTAAGACAGCCAAAGAGATGTGGGATACTCTTATTGTGTATATGGAGGGTTCTGAAGAAGTTAGGCAAGACAGAAAATCCTTGCTAAATCAAGAGTATGAAAGTTTTAGACAAGGAAAGGGTGATAGCATAACTGAGTGCTATAAGAAATTATACAGAATTGTGAATGAACTCATGTCCTATGGCAGAGAGTTCAGTAATTATGAACTCAATGACAAGTTTCTAAGGTCCCTAACTAAAGATTGGGACACCAAGATCTGTGTCATTAGAGAAATGGCTAAGTTGGCAGAAATTCCTCCACCTACACTGTTTGGCAAACTGCTGTCATATGAAATGCAGTTGACAGTGAGGAAAGAAGAGGAGAAATCCACAAGAAATGAACACAAGGAAAGAACAGTGGCCTTTAAATCAGAAGCCCCCAGGAAGTACAGAGGTAAGTCACCTTCTCCTCCACCAAAAGCAGCTGATTCTGAGTCAGATGAGTCAGTCAGCACAAAATCTGAAAGCAGTGAAAGTGATGAGGACTTTGCTGCCTTCACTAGACATTTTCAGAAGTTCTTGAAGAAGAAACAGTGGAGGACAAGGCCTTCTACATCACAGGGAAAGGAAGACTCTTATCAGAAAAAGAAGTCTTCAAAGAAAGACAGGAAAAAGTCTAAGTCTAGCAAAGCTACACTATCAAAAATTGTGTGCTATTGCTGTAATAGACAAGGCCATGTTGTTGCAGATTATCCAAAAAAGAGAAAGGAGTCTAGTGACAAGAAGAAGACTCATTTCAAAGGCAAGAAAGAAAAGTCATTTGTTGCCAAAAAGGAGAAGACCCTGTCAGATATCTCTTCATCAGAAACTGAGTCAGATGCTGAGGCATATATAGGATTGTTTGCTGAAGAAGAAGAAGAAGAGTTCATGCAGATTATGGAGTCTATATATGAATAAGAAGACAGTCAATGCCAAGGGCTAATGGCATTAATAGAAAGTGACAAAATCCTGGAGCAGCCAGGACCTAGTAAGGTACAAAGTTCAACTTTAAGTTCAGTTTCTTGTGCCAGTATAGAATCAGATTCATCCTCATCAAATGATGAGAGTGCATCTGAGTCTGAAGAAGATATTCATCAGCTAATAGATGAATACAAGGTTCTGTTGCAAGCTTACAAGAAGAGCAAGTCCCTAGCCAAAAGTCAGACAACGGAAATTGCTAATCTTAAAGCTGCTGCAACTGAGTTTGAGAAGTCATTTGATCAAAAGCTTAATGAGATAGCCAGACTGAAGCACATAACTGTGATTCAAATGGGAACTATATCATTTAAGAATGATCAAATCAAGTGTCTGGAGATTAATCTTCAGAAGGAGAAGGATATAGTTGCTAGGTTTTCTAAACCTAAGTCAGTTCTACCTTTAATTGATGAATTTGTTCATCACAAAGGCAAGGCTGGACTGGGTTTTACTAGACCTGCAAGGACTGTTCAGTCCAAGTCCAAGTCCAAGGGCAAAGCCCCAACACTCAACAAGCCAGCTGTGGATAAAACAGCTAAGACAGTACCTAAGCAAAGGTATAATAAGTTTGAGTGTTGGTGTTGTGGCAAGATAGGCCACTTTGCAATGGACTGTTGGCACAATGCTAGTGCCAAAGTGAGTAGCAAACTGACTATTGGAAAACCAGTAGGTATCTTTCTCAGAATGCAAACTAACAAGTACCAAAGACCCAAGAATACTTTGGGTTCTAAGGTTCATTAATCTGTTTTGCAGGTGAGTCCAAGTGGCCATGCCCCTATATGGTACTTGGACAATGGATGTTCCAGACATATGACTGGAACAAAGGGATTACTAAGGGACTACATTCCAATCAAAGATGGTCCAAAAGTTACCTTTGGTGGTTCTGAAAAAGAGATCATCAAAGGGTTTGGTAACATTTCTAGTAACTTAGTTACCATTACTCAAGTGGCTTATGTTAAAGGGTTGAAACACAACCTAATAAGTATAAGTCAATTAAGTGATGTAGGGTATGACATCTCATTTGTTAAGAATGGTTGTCATATCAAGAGGTCAACTGATCAAGAGATCATTTTGACTGGCTATAGAAAGAGGAATGTCTACTGCCTAGACATTATGTGTGAGACCAATGGTTCTCAAGTGTGTCTTGTAGCTGATGAGAAAGTCTCTCATTGTGTCAAATGGCACAAGTGGCTAGCCCATCTAAACTACAAGACAATTGGCAAACTCTTTAGCAAAGAGTTAGTGAGGAATGGTCCTCAAGTTAAGTGTGTTAAAGATGGTGTTTGCTCAGCTTGTCAAAAGGGCAAGCAGACTAGATCCACCTTTAGAAGCATTGAAAACAAAGATGTTGTGAGGTGTTTATACCTCTTGCATATGGATCTCTTTGGTCCAATGCCAGTTCACAGCCTAGGTAGGAAGGTCTATACCTTTGTAGTTGTAGATGACTACTCAAGGTTTTCCTGGGTGTTCTTCTTAAGATAGAAATCTGAAACACCTAATGTCTTCTATAGCTTTGTCAAGCAAATTCAGAATGAACTAGGCAGTATAGTGGTCAAGATTAGAAGTGACCATGGTACTGAATTTCAGTCTGAGAGTATGACAAAACTATGTGAAGACTTTGGGATATTTCAAGAGTTTTCTTCACCAAGAACACCTCAGCAAAATGGCATTGCTGAGAGGAAGAATAGAACCTTGATTGAGGCTGGTAGGACCCTATTAAGTTATACATCACTACCAGAATATTTCTGGGTTGAAGTAGTTAATATTGCATGCCATGTTATTAATAGGGCTACCATTACTAAAGGCCTCAACAAGACCCCCTATGAGATTGTGAAAGGCAGGAAACCAAACCTATCCTACTTCAGGATCTTTGGTTGTAAGTGCTTCATACTTAACAATGAAAAGTCTTACTTGACTAAGTTTGCTGCCAAGTCCCAAAAGAGAATTTTTGTTGGGTACAACAACAACAGTAAGGCTTATAGAGTGTACAACTTGTCTACACAAGTTGTAGAAGAGACTGTCCATGTAGTATTTGATGAAACTAGGCTTATTAATAATGAGTTGTCTAGTAGTGTATGCAGCCCCACAGGTTTTTCAAAGAAGATGGACAAGCTCACTCTAGAAGAAGAATCTACTGCAAGACAGCAAATAGAAGGCAGTGGCTGTTGTCCAGGGGGAGTGCTACATGTACCAAATGCAGAAGAAGTACAAGGAGTACAGCAAGATGATGAAACTGAAGAGGTTCAACCAGAAGTCAGGATGCCTCTAGCCAATAGGCATCTTAGAGATCATCCAGTAGAGCAGATCATTGGTGATCCAAGACAAGGGGTACAAACAAGGAGCAGAAACCTGAATGCAGCAATCTACTCCAGCTTTCTATCCCAAGTTGAACCTAAGAAGTTTGAAGAAGCCATCAAAGACCCTCATTGGATTGAGGCTATGCAAGAAGAACTCAATCAGTTCAAGAGGTGCAAGGTCTGGGAGCTTGTTCCTAAACCTAAAGACCACAATATAATTGGAACCAAGTGGATCTATAGGAACAAGATGGATGAACAAGGAGTCATCATTAAAAATAAAGCAAGATTAGTTGCTAAAGGATATAGGCAGGAAGAAGGTATTGATTTTGATCAAACCTTTGCTCCAGTAGTCAGACTGGAAGCCATAAGAATGTTCCTGGCCTATGCAACCTTTCAAGGATTCAAAGTTTACCAAATGGATGTCAAGTCAACATTTCTAAATGGTAATCTTAAAGAAGAAGTCTATGTGGAACAACCCTCAGGTTTTGTTGATTCAACTCTACCTAATCATGTCTATAAACTTAGGAAAGCATTGTATGGGTTAAAGCAAGCCCCTAGGGCTTAGTATGAAACCCTGTCTAGTTTCCTCATTAAGAATAAGTTCACAAGGGGGAAAATAGACAAGACTCTATTCCTTAGGGAATCTAGAGGCAAAGTAATACTAGTCCAAATATATGTAGATGACATTATATTTGGGTCTACTAAAAGTAGCCTTTGCAAAAAATTTGCAAAGCTAATGCAAGGTCAATTTGAAATGAGTAGTATGGGAGAGCTAAAGTTCTTCTTGGGTCTCCAAGTAAGACAGACTGAGAGTGGTTTATCCATATGCCAGTCCAAGTTCACCCTAGAACTCATAAGGAAGTATGGTATGGATTCATCCAGCACCATGAAGACTCATATGGGGTCAAGTATGTCTCTTAGCAAGGATGATGCAGGGAAACCTGTAGATGAAACCTTGTATAGAGGGATAGTTGGCTCCCTATTATACTTGACTGCAAGTAGACCAGATATCATGTATGCTACATGTGTCTGTGCTAGGTATCAAGCCTGCCCTAAAGAGTCTCATTTGACTGCAGTCAAAAGAATATTGAGATATCTAAAGGGAACTCCTTATCTAGGCCTCTGGTACCCTAGGAATGGGGATTTTGATCTAACAGGTTATTCAGATGCAGACTTTGCAGGATGCAAAGAAGATAGAAAAAGCACTACTGGAACCTGTCAATTCCTAGGTGGAAGACTGATTTCTTGGAGTAGCAAGAAGCAAACAAGTGTGACTATCTCCACTACAGAATCAGAGTATGTGGCTGCAGGAAGTTGCTGTGCTCAACTTTTGTGGATACAACATCAGCTTGAGGACTATGGAATTCAGGTAAGTAGAACTCCACTCTTTTGTGATTCTACTAGTACTATTTCAATAGCTAATAATCCTGTATCCCATAGTAGAACAAAACATATTGAAATTAAATATCATTTTCTTAGGGAGCATGTAGAAAGAGAAGATATTTTACTTGAATATGTTAAAACAGATGATCAACTAGCTGATATGTATGCTAAGCCCCTAGAAGAAGCTAAGTTCAATAGGTTTAAGATTGAACTAGGAATGATAAACTTAGAGTAAGTTTATAGTATTGGAAATTGGTTAAGTAAAAATGTGTCGACACACAGAGATATCTGTGTCGACACAGAAAATTGGTGTCGACACTTCAGGGAAAACGGTGTCGACACATCTAAGAAGTTGTTGTCGACACTTCAGAATATTAGTGTCGACACATGTCAAGTAGGTATCGACACATCCAAAGTGGTGTCGACACTTAAGTTTTACTCAGTATTTTCTAAGTAAAGTCTCGACTAAATGTCGAGTTAAGTGGTGTCGACACATATTATTTGTTGACTAAACTTGTGTCGACACATATGTGTCGAGACATTATAAGTCAGTATCGACACTTATTGCCAGTGTCGACACAATTTGAGTTGGCTGCCCGCCTTTTCATCTTCAAACATAGAATGGTATAAATAGGATTTTGCCTTAGTCTGTCGACACGCTTTCAAAAGTTACGAGACCAAAACTTGTGTGTCGACACCTCTCTTCTCTCCAGTCAAAATTCTTCAAACCCTAATGGCGCCAAAGCTTGAGGAGAATGTCAACGAAGGATACGAACTGGTGCGCGACGCATTTGGGGATGCTGACCAGGAAATCAAGAACGTGATAACCCTAGTTGCCGACTCAGGGTTAAAATATGTTGTTTCTGAACCCACAAAAATCTGGAAGAAAGAGGTACTGGAATTCCTCAATGGAGCTGAAGTAGACGGCACTGGATTGAAGATCAAGTCCAGGGTTCATAGTGAAAAGGTTAAGGTCTCTTCAAAAAATCTGAGAAAAGTACTTCAGCTGCCTAGAACTAAGGAAGAAGAAGAGGTTACAGCTTCCAGGTCCAGAGATGCATTGGCATGGTGTGGACTGGATGCTAAGATGAAAATTGGCTCAGTTTTCAATAGGAAAGGCATGAATAGTCAAGGGAAATTCCTATCAGAAATTGTTGGCAAGGTCATCTTAAGTAAGCCAGGAGGGCATGATAGGATATCTGCTCATATGTTCAACATTATGACAAGGATAATCTTTACTTTGAGGACAGATTGGTCTGTTGTGATATTTGAGAAAATTAAAGAAAGCCTAAAGAAGCCCAACTTGGGCAGGATCATAAGTTTATACCTAGCTGGTACCATACCAGAGGTTATGCAACAAGCTGCTGGAAGCAAAATCAACCACATGAGAAAAATGGATATGAGAATTTTCTCCAGATGGGACAGGGTGTTGACTAAGGAGCTGCCAACCCCTGAGAAGATAGTTCCTGAGAAAGTATCACCTCCAAAGAAGAAGAGGAAAACTGCTCCAGTGGCTCAGGTTCCAACTAGCAGCTCTGAAAGTGAAGAGCAAGTGGTTTTTACACCAGATGAGAATGAGGAAGGAACTGCTGTAAAATCTCCTGCTCCTCAAGATGTTGCTGAGATCCAGGGGGAGCTACCTCAAGCTAGCCCCATACACAAGGATCACATCCAGGGGGAGTCTCTAGTTGTAGAAGAACCAACTACACTAGAAAGTGAACAAGCAACCAACACAATACTAGAGGTAATCACTGAACTAAATGCTTTAGTTTTTCCTATAGAGGTTACTGATTTGTCTGATGTTCATCAGCAAACTCAGCTGGATAGCCAAGTCCCAGATGTTGTCATGGAAGACACATCTATTGAAGTTGTAGTTTCTGATCCAGTGGTTAAAGAGCCAAGACTTTCTCCAGCTCATTCACCTCAAGAATTTACAATGGAAGATTTATTCCTAAATCTGGATCAACAAGACTTTGACAAGGACACTGCTGCTGTTGAATTGGAGAATGCTCCAGTTGAGGGGGAGCAACTGCCAATTGATGAAGAGCCTGCAAGAAAAGAGACTGAGAAAGCACCAGAAGTACAGAAGGAGCTACCTAAGGAGAGGGTAGATATAGCAAGTACATCTGGATCTGAAGATGAGGAAGCTTCAAAGGCCAAGAAAAGAAAGTTTCAAGTATTCAGAAGAAGAAACCAAAGTTATAAGAAGGCATTACAAACCATAGCACCACAGCCTATAGTTCAGCCAGCACCATCATTTGATTATAGTGCACTGATGGTTGCTATGCAAATTAAACTTGATGAGCAAAGGCAGGCCATAGAGAAATATGTGGATGAAGGGCAGAAGTCTCTCCAATTTGATCTAGCCCAGGACATAAAATCTATCAGGTTTGAGATGAACCAAAATAAAAAGGAGATGACTGAATGTTTCCACAAGGGTGGAAATGCAGTGGTGTACTTGGCTACACACCAGGAGAAGATAAAAGCACAAGTGGATGACATGGTTGTGAAGCAAGGTTATGTTCTTAAAAATCAGATAAGAATGAATGACAACCTTACTGCATCTCACAATGCAATAGTCACAGAACTGAAGAATCTAGCTGCAGGGCAGACTCCAGCTATAGCAAAGGCAGATTTTGACAAAGTATTCCTAGAAGAAATCACTGCTCTTAAGACTGCCATCCAAGATTCTCAAAAGTTGATAACTGACAAACTCCAAAGGTTAAAACCTTTCTTTAAAGATGGAGTTAATTATTTGGATAATCAAGTAAGATTTCAGAAAGATGATGTCAGAGATCATATAGAACGAGAAGTCATAAAGGGGGAGAGGGTTTTAGTCAAAGCTAGCTCTGATCATGCCAAGTGGATATCTAATTCCATCCGAGCTACACTGGGTTATCCTCCTCTTTGTGATGATGATAATGTTGCTGAATCTGGAATTCATCCTGCATATCTAGGAGGGGAGCAACCTGAAGTGGCACAAGTCATCTACCCTCCTCCAGATTTTGACATGATTCATGCTGACATACAGTCCACGTATAGCCCACCTGGGGGTAAGGATAATGTCATTCTTGAGAAAGTTGTTCAGCCAATATCTGAAGCTATGCAAGAGGCACTGCAGAAAGAAGAAGAGACAAGATTGTCTAAGAAGAGGTTTAGGGAACAAGCTGAACAAAGGCCAGACTTTGAGCAGTGGAGCCCTACCTCAAGAAATATCATTTTAACTGCCTGGAAAGCTGCCAAAGATAATGTGCATGACAGGAACAAATGGTTTTCTGAGGCTGAATGGAGAAAACATGAGACAAGGCAGGAGGCAATAGTCCAATACAGGAGAAAGGCCAAGATGGGAAAGCTACCTCCTACTGCTCTGGAGCCTAACAAGTACTTTCCCAAGCCTTATCACTACTTTGAGAGGCAAAAGATTAAGGCTGAGGAACTCAAGAAGAAGGAGCTGAAAGGTAAGAAGCCTGCTAAAACAGAAGATGCTGAAGCCCCTGTACAAGCAAGGATAAAATCTGGAAAAGGGATAGTGATCAAAGATGCTGATCAAGAATAGAATTAGAATTTTCTTAAAGTTTACTATGTAATCTTTTTGATGATAAACATACTGTAAACTTTTGAAAATGAATATGACAAAGTATTGGAACAATGTGTTGTGTGATAAATTAGCTATGTGTTAAATTTATTTCATAATTGTTCTGAGATGTTATCTGATTATGCATGTTTGTTTAATACATGTGATGTACTTTCCTGTTTACATAATCCTGGTTTACATCATTTTGTAATTTAATTATGAATGGTGTATATCATTGACTAAGGGTTATGACTTCTCCAAATAGGGGGAGATTGTTGGGTACATTGGTTTAAATGTACCTGATTTGAAGAAGCCTCACCCAACTCAATGATATACATCAAATTGTATTTGATGTGCTTTTGAGTTACCTTGTGCAGGTTAAGTATTTGTAGGAAAGAAGAAAAGTTTCTAAGTCCATGTGTCGACACCCAGAGGGAAAGTGTCGACATTAAGAAGACTTGTGTCGACACCCAGGCAAGCAGTGTCGACACTTGGAGTTATTGTGTCGACACCAGGGATGCTGAGTCGACACCAGACAGAAAGTGTCGACACAAGGAGCTGTGTCGACACTCAGTGAAGAAAAGACAGTGAAGCTGTGTCGACACTTAGCAGTTGTGTCGACACCCAGAAAAATTGTGTCTACATCAGAAAGTGTCGACACTTGAAGGCTGTGTCGACACTCAGCAAAAGCTAGCAGAGACTAAGTACAAGTGTCGACACCCAGAACAATGTGTCGACACATAGCAGAAGAGTCAACACTTGAAGTAAGTGTCGACACCCAGAACAATGTGTCGACACTTAGCTGAAGACTCAACACTTGAAGAAAGTGTCGACACAAGGAGCTGTGTCGACACTTAACAAAGATTAGCAAAGTTCAAGAATATTCTAAGTGCAAGTGTCGACACTAAGGGGATGTGTCGACACTCAGTTGAAGTCTTGACAGAAGAAGGATGTGTCGACACAAGGAGCTGTGTCGACACTCAACAAGTATCAATACTGAAGATATGTGTCGACACCAAGAAGCAGTGTCGACACTTAAAAGTTTCAACACATGAAGATGTGTCGACACAAAGGAGATGTGTCGACACTTAGAAGAATTCAGCAAAATACTGAAGTACAAGGACTTGTGTCGACACTCAATTTCAGAGTCGACACATGAAGAATAAGTAGTGTCGAGATATAAAATCTACAACACAAGGAGTTGTGTCGACACCTTGTAGACTAGTGTCGACACTTAGACAACTTGTGTCGACACTTGGTCTATAAGTGTCGACACTTAAAGACAGAAAGTCTCGACAATTAAAGACAGTTACAGAATTTTCAAGAACTGACTGGATGACTTGACAGCTGTCATTCCAGCCGGTCTACAGCACCTGTCAGAGTTGTCAGAATTCAGTTATGAACCGGACCAGCCGGTTACCATGAAGAAGGCCTATAAATAGGCTTATGCTGTCTACAGAAAGAGTTGTTCAAAGTGTGGTTCAAATTATTGATCAAGTATTCAACAAAGAAGATCTAGCTATTTCTTGAAGAATCAAGTGCAGATCTAAGAAGTTGGAGAGAGAGAGCTCCATCCAAGAAATCAGCTGTTGGAACCCAGCTGAGAAGAAGGATTCAGATTGGTCTGAATCTTAAGAGGCAGAGATCAAGGATCAACTGCAGAGGAATCAGTCTTATTGTGTTCTACTTTCAAGAAGCTTTGAAGAAAGCCAAGTCAGATTGATTTCAGCTGAGTTCTTCCAAGAACTCATCAAGAATCTCACAACTTATCTCTCTTTCATCTAAGTTGTTGAGTTTATACATTTTGTATTCATTATAACTTATAGGATCCTTAGGGATCTGAAATTATAAGCCTGTAATTATAAAGGCTGAGGGTAGGAGAGTTAAATCTCTGAGTGTAGGCCTTGGTGGCTGAGTGTAGGCCTTGGTGGCTGAGTGTAGGCCTTTGTGGCTGAGTGTAGGCCTTTGTGGCTAAGTGTAGGCTTTGTGGAAAAGCTGAGTTGTAGGGCCTTGGGCCTGAGGTGTAGGAGCCTGTTTTGGGTTCTGAGTTAGTGGAGAAGTTTGGCCGAATCTAGTACACTGCTAGATAGGCGAAGGGGGAAAGTGGATGTACCCAAAGCTTGGGGAACCACTATAAAACTCTGTGTCTACTGTGTGTTTGTGGATTGCTGGGATTGCTGAATGTGTGCTGTGATAAATTAGATTTAATTCTGTGATATTGACTGTTTGCTGCCTAAAAAGTTAAAAAGATTCAAGTCACCTATTCACCCCCCCCCCCCTCTAGGTGCTTAGGGACAATATCTTTCAGACACTTTCCTTCTGGTGTCGACTCTGCATTCCTGGTGTCGACACAATTACTCCAAGTGTCGACACAGCTTCTCTGGGTGTCGACACAAGTCTTCTTAAGTGTCGACACTTTTCTTCTGGGTGTCGACACATGGACTTAGAAACTTTTAATCTTTCCCTGCAATTACTTAACCTGCACAAGGTAACTCAAAATACATCAAATACACCTTGATGTATATCATTGAGTAGGGTGAGGCTTCTTCAAATCTGGTACATTTAATCGAATGTACCCAACAATCTCCCCCTATTTGGAGAAGTCATAACCCTTAGTCAATGATATACACCATACATAATAAATTCACAGTATGATGTAAAACAGGATTATATAACATGGTATGTACATAAACTTGTATAAACAAAACATGTATACACAAATTTCTCAGAACAGTAATGTAATAAATTTAACACATATCACATTGTTCTAACAACTTCAACACATTCATTATTCAAAAGTTTACAGAAAGTTGAATACAACTGATTATACATAGTAAACTTAAGAAAATTTCTATCCTAAGGCTGCTCAGGGTCCTTGATCACAATGCCCTTTCCTGATTGTATCATTGCTTGGACAGGAGCTTCAGTGTCTTCAGCAGCAGCATGCTTCTTTCCCTTAAGATCTTTCTTTTTCAATTCTTCAGCCTTTATCTTTTTCCTTTCAAAGTAATGATAAGGCTTTGGAAAATACTTGCTAGGCTCCTGTGCAGTAGGAGGTAGCTTTCCCATCTTAGCCTTTCTTCTATATTTCACAATGGCTTCTTGCCTATTTTCATGCTTCCTCCACTCCAGTTCAGAATACCACTTGTCTCTATCCTGGACATTGTCCTTAGCAGCCTTCCATGCAGTCAAAATGATATTCCTGGAAGTGGGGCTCCATTGTTCAAAATCAAGCCTTAGTTCAGCTTGCTCTCTGAATCTTTTCTTAGATAATTGAGTCTCTTGTTCCTTTAATAAGACCTCTTATTCTTTCAGAATTGCCTCTGGCACAGGCTGAACAACTTTCTTTATGATGACATTCTGAGTTCCTTCAGGAGGGCTATACATTGACTGTATATCTTGATGTATCATATCAAAGTCTGGTGGAGGATATATTACTTGAGCTACTTCAGTCTGTTCTCCTCCAAGATCTGCAGGATTAATTCCAGACTCTGCCATATTGTCATCATCACATAAGGGTGGATATCCAAGGGTGACTCTGATGGAATTTGAAATCCACTTTGCATGGTCAGAGCCTACCTTGACTAATACCCTCTCCCCCTTTATGACTTCTCTTTCAATGTGATCTCTTAGATCATCTTTCTGGAATCTTATCTGGGCATTCAGATAGTTTACTCCATCTTTGTAGAAAGGTTTCAACCTTTGGAGCTTTTCAGTTATTAGCTTCTGAGAATCCTGAAGTGCAGAAGTAACAGCAGTTAGGCTCTCTTGCAATGCTTTGTCAAATTCTTCTTTGGCAGTGGTCAGGACTGCATTCTGGGCAGTTGCTATATTCTTCAGTTTAGTTACAATGGCATTGTGTGAAGCTGTCAAATTATCATTCATCCTGATCTGATTCTCTAGGACATAGCCTTGCTTCACTTCTAGCTCATCAAGTTTTGTCTTTAATTTCTCTTGATGTGTGGCCAGATAGACTACTGCATTTCCTCCCTTATGGAAGCAGTCAGTCATTTCTTTCTTATTCAGATTCATTTCAAATCTAATTAACTTAATGTCTTGGGCCAGATCAAACTGCAGTGACTTATGCCCTTCATCCATATAAGATTGCAAAGCCTGTCTTTGCTCATCCATCTTTATCTGCAATGCTACCATCAGAGAACTGTAGTCAGTAGATGGGGCAGGCTGTGGTGCAATTGTTTGCAGTGCCTTTTTATATGTCTGGCTCCTCCTCTTGAAGACTTGAAATTTACTCTTCTTGGCTCTTGCAGCCTCTTCATCTTCAGATGCAGATGTGCTAGCTATTTCAACTCTTTCCTTTGGGCTAGGAGGTAAATCCTTCTTAGGAACCTGCTCAGCATTCTTTGGCACTTCAGGTTCTTTATTTGCAGTTTCTTCTTCAATCTCCACATGCTCCCCCTCAATAATTACTTTCTCCCCCTCAGCAGCAGCTTTTTCTTTATCAAAATCTGTTTGTAGAAGATCTGGGAATAGCTCTTCTAGGGTAAATTCTTGTTGAGGAAGGGTTGGAGAGACTCTTAGCTCATCAACCACTTGATCAGCAACAGATGTGTCTTCCATGACAACATCCTGAGGTTGACTATGAATCTGAGGTTGCTGATTAACATCACATAATGTGTCACTCATAACTTCATTCTCAATAGGTAAATCTAATTGGTTGATTTCAGTTATTACCTCAAGTATAGTTTGAGTAGCTTGTGTAACACCCCAGTTTTGAGAGAGGGTCAGTCTGCATTTCTGGAAATTTTTTGGGTTTCTGGCAGGGGGCACACGGCCTGCAACACGGGCGTGTTGCAGGGCATGTCGAGCCCGTGTCGACACTCGACCCAAGTGTCGACACTGTCGCTCGACATTGTGTCGAGAGTAGGGCACACGGCCTGCGACACGGGCGTGTCGCAGGGCGTATCGAGCCCGTGTCGACACTCGGCCCGGAGTGTCGACAATTTCGCTCGACAATGTGTTGAGACAAGGAACACGACCTAGGACACGAGCGTGTCCAAGGCCGTGTGGGTCTGTCGACGATCTTCTGTCGACGATGTTCACTCGACGAGTGTCGAGTATCGAGTGTCGAGTGTCGAGACTGGGGCACACGACCTGTGACATGGGCGTGTCACAGGGCCTGTCCCGCTTGGTCGACGATCTTCGCTCGACGTTTTTCCGCGGTGTCGACACAAAGCCTGTCGACGGGTGTCGAGACTTGGCACACGGCTTGGGACACGGGCGTGTCCCAGGCCGTGTCACCTCTCGGGTTGGTTTCGAGGCCGTGTCGATGGAGGCACACGGCCGGCCACACAGCCATGTCACTGGGACACGGTCGTGTCGGATTGAACACAGGCATGTCGGATGCCCGTGTGCTATTCCAGGCGCGTCGATTTGAGACGGAGAATGAGGCACGCGGCCCTGGACTTGGGCGTGTGCCAGGCCGTGTTCGGCCCAGGTTTTTTATTTTCCAGGCGGATCGTGGCCATTCTTTCCCAGATTTTAGGATCTGACGGTTCAGGACTGTTCTTGGGGAGTTAAGTCCGAGAATAGGGTTGAAAACCCTCATTCTTCTCCAAGCATTCTCTTACTAAAGACCTAGAGAGAAGTGAGAACAAGGAAGAAGGAGAAGGAGAGTTTGGGCTGTAGGAGAGGTTTCGGTGCTCCAAATCGCGAGCCGAGTCCAGATCCGTGGAGCTTAGATCGTTGCGAAGGTTTTCATCCGGCTATTTTGCCATGGCAAGGAAGAGGAGTCGGAAGGTAACGACACTTTTCCTCTCGGACTTAGGATGCATGTCTTTAGCATCATTTATTCTTCTTTCTAGTTTTTGGGCACCAAACTCTCAAATGAGAGGGGTTTTGGTTTGCCAAGGTTCAAGAGGAACCTCCGGGTTGATTGAGTCCGTCCCCGGCATATTTTTGCATTAGAGATCCGCTCCGTTAATGGATTAGGCATGGTGGGTGAAGCCGTTGTCGCGACCGTTAGTCCGACTCAGTGATGTTGCATAAGAACGTTAAGGATTCGTAGAGATTCCGTTGCGGCAAGACGTCGTTTGTGATGTGGTGATGTTTCCCCCTTTTTCTAGAGTGAGTACGTGTAGTCGGAACCGAACAAGGTTAGCTCCTCGTGGCGGTAGATGTTTTCCTTGGTGGACAAGGTTAGCTCCGCATGAGTTGGAGATGGTTTTCTTGGTGCGCGGGAACGCTGCAGTACAAATGAGGGACTAGGGTGGATTTGTCTTGGTTTGTGTTGTGCCAAGGCGTGGCTATGTCTCCGTGGTCGGCTGGCTATCCCGTGACGTTCACGTCATGTGCGGAGAGTGTCCCGGCGAGACTAGTCCCCTTCTGTGAGACTGACAAGAATGCCAAGCATGGGGACAAGCCCGGGCAATGAGGCCATAAGCGGGTGGGGTCCGGCAAGGCTTCTTAGAATCGGTCAGTTTTGTGTTTGTTGGAATCCTGACATGAGACGTCAGAGCTTGTAGGCAAGCCCGGGTCTAAGACCTTGAGCGGGTGGGGCCTTGACAAGAGTTCCATGAGGCGGCCTGTGAGCCGTTGGGGGAAATGGTGACCCCCCCCCCTTTGTTTGCGGCTTTATGCCAATGGGGAATCGATGAGTACCCATATGATGTGATGATGTGCTAGATGCATATGAGTTAGGGTGCCTTGGGTGAAACCCAGGTTATTGCATACATGATTGCATAAGTAGGCCCTTTTATTATATGCTCAACCAGTAGAGAACATGTATGATGTATGTGACATCCAAGCCTGTTTCTGTAGTTGCCTTTCTTGCTTATGATTATTGCATACGAAGTGCTAACTTGCAGGTTGGAGGGGTACCCCGGGGTCTGTTAGGGGCGGCCGGGAGGAGATGTGTTGTTACACAGTTTGAGGTCAGCCTTTACTGACCCACGTTACTAATAATTTTTACAGGGCAAGGATCGCATGCAGGAGCTAGCTCGCCGGCCAGAAAGGCCTAAGCCCCATGAAGTGATTTTCTTTTTGCAGCTCTACTTATGTGATGTTATGTTTGAGACTCATGTTGTCCGTCTTGCATGCCGAGGTAGACTAGGAGTGCTAAGCACATTCATGACTGTTGTATTATTTGCTTTTGGACACTTGTTGTAAGGCCATAAGGCCAATTGTTTTACTCTTTAGTGGTGGATAACGTCTAGTCATGTTTTGTTTTCCGCTGTGTTGTGCAAAGTGTTTTGAGTGTGGGTTGTTGGAACATGGTTTCACACTCCTTAGGTTTGAGAATATCAACTCCCTGCTTGTATTTGATGAGATTGGTTGTGTGATAGAGTGTGCAGGCTGATAGGTGAAAGGAAAGGAGAAGAGCTTCAAAAGGTTACTACCGCCCGGCGACAACCTTATCGCAGCGCGGTAACCATCTCGATCGACGCATATCGGTTCGATGGTCGACAGCCCATTTATCAGCTAAGGAAGGATCGTCGACAATCAAAAGCTACCGCCCGGCGACAGGACGCTACCGCCGGCGGTATCCGGTCGACGTGCATCGAGGGGACGATCGTCGACGATGGTACCTACCGCTCAGGCGATAGTCTTATCGCAGGCGGTAGAATTATTTGGCGAAATGGCGCTATCGCTCTGACTGGGCGCGGTAACCTTTACCGCCCGGCGATAGCTCTCTTGAAACGGCAGTTTCCTTAATGAGCAGCTGTAGTTGCCGTTTCGGGAGACGTGTGGAGACAGCTGGCAGGCGTTACGCGGTAACCATTACCGCCCGGCGATAGCTCTCTTGAAACGGCAGTTTCCTTAATGAGCAGTTATAGTTGCCGTTTCGGGAGACGTGTGGAGACAGCTGGCAGGCGTTACGCGCGAACCTACCGCCCGGCGATAGAGTTATCGCGGGCGGTAGTCTATTTTCTCCAAGACGTATAAAAAGCAGCGCCGTTTCCTCAAGACCCAAGCCTCCAGAGATTATTGACGAAGTGCTCCAGGAATACCAAGTTCGGCCGTCTTCCTACGTCCGTTCTACTCGTCTTCGTCAAAGAAAAAGCAAGGCTTCTTCCTCCCGTTCGAGATCGAAGAACTCCGGCGATCAAGGCTTCGCATCGTCTACGTCTAGCGACCGGGTGCTTTCCATCGAAGATCACAAGCACCGGCCGTAGATCTATCCGGAAAACTTCTCAAGAGGGAGAACCTAAACTTTAACGAATATATTTTGTAATCTCTTTTTGTATCTTTTGCTTCTTCTATTGTTGTGAATGGTAAGGGAAATCGACCGGGGAAGGTCGTCGGGATCCGGGTTGGATTCCGTGGAAAATCGTCCCGGGATTTGGGGCGTCTAGATCGGGGATCTAGCGGTGCTCTAAGACCCTTCCGGGTGTGGAGGTGAAGAGCGGCTCTAAGACCTTTCGGGGAGAAAGTGAAGAGCCAACCGGTCCGGGTTTTGGGTCGGTATAGAAAACCCAAGAGTTTTATTCACCGCCTCTGATCTCCGGCGTCATGGAGATCCATGTTGTATGTATTGTGTGTAAACATGTTTTAAATCAATCCTAATTACAAGTGTAACATTGTGTGTGACTAAATGATTCATATGAGATATTGTCTTCATATCATTGCCTCTTATGTTTACTTGTGAATGATAAGTCTAGTTTCACGTGTGTGCGCACAAGCTAATTTGTACAAGAAAAGAGTGAATAACGTACCGCAGAACATTGGTTACCCAACGCTCTGCAGTAGTTTCCTATGCTCTGGTTCTGTGGACAAATTAACGCTTAAATTTCAAGAAACGCGTCGAACCTTATTCACCCCCCCCCCCTCTAAGGTTGGCTACAAGATCCAACATGGGTAGCTATATCAACTTTTAATACTAAAGCTGTGACGTCCGTATGTTATGGGGCGCCGACCGGACCCATATTATACGTTCACTACAGGGGAGGTGTTACAATTTGGTATCAAAGCCAGGTTAGATTCAAGGTCAACGTGTTGAGAAGTTATCCACATAAGAGTAACGCGGGACCATGAGTGTCCTTATGTTTAAGTCTTGAGATTTGAGACTGAATCCTTGTTTCCTATTTCTTGAAGAGTGCAAGCAACGAGGCGGGAACGTCGAGAGCAAGAGAAGAGCTTTCGGCGAGCAGTGCTACTGCTCCAGGTCTTTTGGGAACGGGTATAAACCCGACCGACTTCTGCCGCATGCTTGCAGAAGCGATGGTGGCAGCCCAAGCTGCAGCAGCAGCTCAGGTGGCAACCCCTGCCACATCGGATACGGCGACGGCTGTGCCAGGAGGAGAAGCCAGGCGAGTGGAGCCTTTGGCAAAGAGGGTAGTTGTCGGACATGGAGACCGGCACCTGAAGTATTTCCTGAGCTTCCATCCCCCGTCATTCAAGGGAGTTGGTACGCCAACGGATGCGGAGGACTGGTGGGTTCGCATTCAAGAGCTGCTAAGGGTGGCAGAGATGCCATAGGAAAAGAAAGCTGAGTATGCGGCTTTCATGTTGGAAGGAGACGCCAAGTTGTGGTGGGTGAGCCATAGCGACTGCCAGTTCCCGGGACGCACCCCGTCGGTGGAAGAGTTTGGAGATGCTTTTCTAAAGAGGTATATTCTAGTTTCTACACGGTTGGCCCTTCAGAGGCAGTTTCTGCATCTAATGCAGCGAGATAAGACAGTGGATGAGTATGTGCAAGAGTTCACCCCGTTGGGTCGTTACGCAGGAACGACGATGGCAGATGATGTAGAAAGGGATAACCTCTTCTACCAGGGGCTGAGGGAGAACCTGAGACAACCCCTCATCTCCATGAAGAGGGCGGGATTTAATGAACTAGTTGAGGCTGCCAGGATTTTGGAAAGCGATTTGGAGCGAACCCAACGCCGAAAGGGTTTTACTCCCAAGCAAGGGGAAGGGAAGCCTTCCCAATCTCATGGAAAGTCTGAAGGGAGTAGATGGAGGAAGAAGCCTCACATTCCCAGATCCGGTGAGAAGAGCAATTGGACGCCTGGGGGACCGCCGACGTGTTACAACTGCGGTAAGGTGGGGCGCATAGCTCGTGTTTGTCCCCAAGGAGGAGCGGGGCAAGAGACAAAGCAGGAGCAGACTGTGCGCTCCGGCCCCAGTGCTGTAGAGAAAGGGAAGATGGCGGAGTCGAGCGCTTCTCGGTTCCAACCGGTGCAACCAAGGGCTTACAACCTTAGACAGCAAGAAGCGATCCGTCAAACCGATGTGGTGGCAGGTATGAAGAAAGTTTAAGTTGAAATTTTGTGCTTCATACTTTTAGACCCCCCTTTTGTGTGATGTCTATGTTGTAGGCTTCGTATTAGTTTCTGGATACCCCGCTAGGGTATTGTTTGATACGGGAGCATCACACTCTTTTCTTGCGGAGAGCTTCATCCGGAGAATAGGAGTTGAGTCTTTCTCGACGGACGCGGAGTTGAAAGTGCGCATGCCCAATGGGTCATCCATGACTACTGGGGTCAAAGGGCGCATCTGTTGGGAGCTAGACGGAGTTGGCTTCGTTTTGGTAGCAGCGATTTTACCGTTGGTTGAGTTCGATGGCATTTTGGGCATGGACTGGCTTGCAGAGCAGCGCGCCAGTATTGATTGCCTATCTAAGGTAGTGACTCTAAAGAGCAAAGGGCAGGCGGAGGTCAAATTTGAGGGCCTATGTGGAGTGGCCTGTTCCTTGATTTAGGCCATGCAGTTGGTGCGGGCGGTTAACCAAGGTGGTGTAGCGCTTGTAGCGTTATTGGAGGTTCGTCCCTCCCAGCTGACTATTGAGGAAGTGCCCGTTGTGGCAGAGTTCAAGGATGTGTTTCCGGATGAACTTCCTGGAGCGCCTCCTCGGAGGGAGATCGATTTCTCGATCGAGTTAGTGCCGGAGGCTAGGCCAGTGTCACGTCCTCTGTTTAGGATGGCACCAAAGGAGTTGGCAGAACTCAAAGTGCAGTTGCAGGAATTGTTGGAGCAAGGGTATATCAGACCCAGTGCTTCACCGTGGAGTGCGCCGGTGTTATTTGTAAAGAAGAAAGACAGTAGCATGCGGCTATGCATAGACTACCGAGAGCTGAATAAATTGACCGTCAAGAATAATTATCCGATTCCTCGGATAGATGACTTGTTCGACCAATTGGTAGGGTCAGTGGTGTATTCAAAATTGGACTTGAAGTCAGACTATTATCAGTTGCGAATTCAGGATGAGGACATACCCAAAACTGCCTTTGGTACAAGGTATGGACACTTTGAGTTTACGGTGATGCCGTTCGGGCTGACGAACGCACCATCTGTGTTCATGGATATTATGAATCGGGTATTTCGGGAATACTTGGATTCTTTTGTGGTTGTCTTCATTGATAACATCTTGGTGTATTCCAAATCGCAAGTGGAGCATGAGACCCACTTGAGAGTGGTTCTGCAAATGTTGAGGGAGAATGAGTTGTATGCAAAATTCTCCAAATACGAGTTCTGGTTAGAGAAGGTGGCATTTTTGGGACACGTGATTAGTGGGGAAGGGGTGGCAGTGGATCCAACAAAAGTTGAAGCCATTAGAGATTGGACGGTTTTGAGGACCGTGGCGGAGGTCCGAAGTTTTCTTGGACTAGCCGGGTATTACAGGAGGTTCATGGAGAATTTTTCGCGGATAGCTCTACCCCTCACCTCACTCACTCGTAAAGATCATAAGTTTGTGTGGACTCAAGAGTGTAGTCAAGCATTTGAGGCACTGAAGGAGAGACTGATGATGGCTCCAATCCTAAGTCTACCGCAAGGGACCGGGGGATTTCAGATCTTCAGTGACGCATCGGGATGCGGTTTGGGTTGCGTTTTGGTGCAACATGGTAGGGTGATAGCTTTTGGGTCTAGACAGCTGAAGCCTCATGAGAGGAATTACCCCGTCCATGACTTGGAGTTGGCGGCGGTAATTTTTGCGTTGAAAATATGGCGACATTATGTATATGGTGCAAAGGTGGAGATCTTCACGGATCACAAAAGCCTGAAGTATCCCTTGGATCAAAAGGACTTGAACATGCGGCAACGAAGGTGGGTTGAGTTTCTTGGAGACTATGAAGTGGCAATTCAGTATACGCCAGGTAAAGCCAATGTGGTGGCGGATGCTTTGAGTAGAAAGTACTCAGGGCAAGGGAATTGGATCGAAGCTCATGATGAGCGGTTGGTACGGGAATGGGAGTCTCTTGGTTTGGAATGTGTTGCGAGAGGCGAGTCCAGCGTGGCTCGGTTGAATTGTATTGAAGTGCAGAACGACTTGTCCGATCGCATTCGGGAAGCGACTCGGTTGGATGTGGAGTATCAACCTTTTGTGTTGAAGGCTCAAACGGGAGAGAGTAGCCCCTGGGAGATGATTGATGGGATCCTGAGGAAGGACGGAAGGGTTTGTATACCGCAGTTCGGCAAACTCCGTGAGGAGTTGATGTTTGAGGCTCATTTCACAAAGTACTCCATTCACCCGGCAGTACAAAGATGTACTTGGATATGAAGAAATCCTTTTGGTGGCCGGGGTTGAAGCGGGACGTAGCTTGGTACGTGAATCGTTGCCAGACTTGCGCCTTGGTGAAGGCCGAGTGTCAGAAGTCGGGCGGGTTCCTAAAGCCCCTTCCAATCCCTGAATGGAAATTTGATGACATCTCCATGGACTTTGTGCACGGTTTGCTTAGATCGCAGCAGGGTAATGATGCTATTTGGGTGATCGTGGATCGCCTAACCAAGGTGGCTCACTTCATCGCAAATCGGAAAAAGGACATCGTAGAGAAACTGGTGGAGTTGTATGTTCGCAACATTGTGCGACTGCATGGGATTCCTAAGAGCATAGTCAGTGATCGTGATGGACGGTTTACGTCCAAGGACTGGAGATTGGTTCAGAAGAGCTTGGTCACGAAGCTAAAGTTCAGTACGGCGTTCCACCCTCAAACTGATGGGCAAACTGAAAGAACGAACCGTACTATGGAGGATATGTTGAGAATGTGCGTTCTTGATTTCGGCAAAAAGTGGGAGGATCACCTCTTCATGGTGGAATTCGCGTACAACAACAGTTTTCAAGCAAGTATAAAAATGGCGCCATACGAAGCTTTGTATGGAAGGCGTTGTCGAACGCCAATGTCTTGGGCAGAGGCGGGAGACACCAAACTTTTGGGAAAGGAGGTGGTAGCTGACGCTTGTGAGATGGTACGGACCATACAAGAGCATATGAAGGTGGCGCAAGACCGTCAAGCAAAATACTTTAATGCTCGTCACCGGAAGTTGGAGTTTGCGGTAGGTGATTAGGTCTATTTGAAGATCAAACCGTTCAAAGGCGTCTCACGGATTCGCCGACTCAAGAAGTTGAGTCCAAGGTTTTTGGGGCCTTTTGAAATTGTTGAACGAGTGGGAGAAGCAGCCTATCGGTAGGCATTGTCCGCGGAGTTGAGTGGATTGCATGACGTCTTATACGTCTCCATTTTGAGGAAAGCCTTGGTGGAGGCTAGTGTAGTGATTGAGCCGGCATCGGTGCCGATTGAGGAAGGCTTGAGGACACGGGTCCTTCCAATTGCTATAGAGGATTCGGAGACTCGGCAGTTGCAGAATAAAGAAGTTAAAATCGTGAAAGTTCGATGGGACAACTGCGGTCGTGAGGAGTTCTCTTGGAGCGAGAACAGGCCATGCTAGAAGAATATCCAGAACTCTTCTGTCAGGTACAAGTTAAATTTGTACCCTTTTGTTTTGTATTTCGGGACAAAATTCTGTTAAGTAGGGAGAGTTGTAACACCCCAGTTTTGAGAAGAGGGTCAGTCTGCATTTCTGGAAATTTTTTGGGTTTCTGGCAGGGGGCACACGGCCTACGACACGGGCGTGTCGCAGGGCGTGTCGGGCCCGTGTGGACACTCGACCAAGTGTCGACACTGTCGCTCGACATTGTGTCGAGAGTATGGCACACGGCCTGCGACATGGGCGTGTCGCAGGGCGATCGAGCCCGTGTCGACACTCTGGCCCGGGGTGTCGACACCTTTGCTCGACAGTGTGTCGAGACAAGGCACACGGCCTAGGACACGGGCGTGTCCAAGGCCGTGTGGTCTGTCGACGATGTTCACTCGACAAGTGTCGAGTGTCGAGTGTCGAGTGTCGAGACTGGGGCACACGGCCTGTGACACGGGCGTGTCACAAGGCGTGTCCCGCTTGGTCAACGATCTTCGCTCGACGTTTTTCCGCGGTGTCGACACAAAGCCTGTCGACGGTGTCGAGACTTGGCACACGGCTTGGGACACGGGCGTGTCCCAGGCCGTGTCACCTCTCGGGTTGGTTTCGGGGCCGTGTCGATGGGAGGCACATGGCCGACCACACGGCCGTGTCACTGGGGACACGGGAGTGTCGGATTGAACACGGGCGTGTCGGATGCCCGTGTGCTGTTCCAGGCGCGTCGATTTGAGACGGCGAATGAGGCACGCGGCCCTGGACTTGGGCGTGTGCCAGGCCGTGTTCGGCCTAGGTCTTTTATTTTCCAGGCGGATCGTGGCCATTCTTTCCCAGATTTTAGGATCTGACGGTTCAGGACAGTTCTTGGGGAGTTAAGTCCGAGAATAGGGTTGAAAACCCTCATTCTTCTCCAAGAATTCTCTTACTAAAGACCTAGAGAGAAGTGAGAACAAGGAAGAAGGAGAAGGAGAGTTTGGGTTGTAGGAGAGGTTTCGGTGCTCCAAATCGCGAGCCGAGTCCAGATCCGTGGAGCTTAGATCGTTGCGAAGGTTTTCATTCGGCTATTTTGCCATGACAAGGAAGAGGAGTCGGAAGGTAACGACACTTTTCCTCTCGGTCTTAGGATGCATGTCTTTAGCATCATTTATTCTTCTTTCTAGTTTTTGGGCACCAAACTCTCAAATGAGAGGGGTTTTGGTTTGCCAAGGTTCAAGAGGAACCTCCGGGTTGATTGAGTCCGTCCTCGACATATTTTTGCATTAGAGATCCGCTCCGTTAGTGGATTAGGCATGGTGGGTGAAGCCGTTGTCGCGACCGTTAGTCCGACTCGGTGATGTTGCATAAGAACGTTAAGGATTCGTAGAGATTCCATTGCGGCAAGACGTCGTTTGTGATGTGGTGATGTTTCCCCCTTTTTCTCGAGTGAGTGCGTGTAGTCGGAACCGAACAAGGTTAGCTCCTCGTGGCGGTAGATGTTTTCCTTGATGGACAAGGTAGCTCCGCATGAGTTGGAGATGGTTTCCTTGGTGCGCGGGAACGCTGCAGTACAAATGAGGTACTAGGGTGGATTTGTCTTGGTTTGTGTTGTGCCAAGGCGTGGCTATGTCTCCATGGTCGGCTGGCTATCCCGTGACGTCACGTCATGTGCGGAGAGTGTCCCGGCGAGACTAGTTCCCTTCTGTGAGACTGACAAGATGCCAAGCATGGGACAAGCCCGGGCAATGAGGCCATGAGC
>JBBWWR010000190.1:0-69055 GCA_039583875.1 Platanthera guangdongensis | reverse complement strand
TTGCTTCAACACAAGTTCCACACAGTCCCACAGGAACGTAGCAATGGTGGTCATTTTCCACTCCTCCGTCTCCATTGCTGTCATGACTCTCTTCACCCTGGAGAGCCAGTCTTCATCTTGAGATGGGGTTCTCAACCCCGGAATACTGGAGGATTAAAGCGCATGACATGCTTGAGCTATCTATCGGTTGCCCTCCTTGGCACCACTGGTTCCTCTACCACCTGCTCCCACTCTTCGCTGCTCAAACCGCTTGTAGCGGTACCTTCTCCATCGCAGGAGCGGGATGCTGCGTTTGCCTTGTAGGCTGCGCATTAATCATGGCCAACACTGCTTCGGCCACCAATCGTATGTCTCACCGATAGAGGTATTGCAGGAGCTTCATTAGGTGCACTGCTAGCCTCAGACACTCGACGTTCCGACGGCCCAGCACCACTTCTGGTCCCTATAGTGGTACAAACACTGTTAAGCGACCAAATAAATTGCAACAGCAATTAATAGGAACACGAAGGTTCCCCAAACACGTGTATTTCATTCCTAAGTGGACATTCATGGGTTCTTTTAACTATATAACGATGACCACACACATGTGCTCACCACCCCTTAAAAAGAATTCGGCCATGAATTCATTTTAAGCCCGACCAAAACCAGTAGTCTGATACCAAATTGTAACACCCATATCCGTCGCATAGCATATAGCAGTAATCCGGCCGGGGACCGACGTCATATACCACAGACAGACCGGTGGTTACTCAATGAAACCATCCAACTAATCCAACGTCCTACACAGAGCATTATAGCGGAAGCAATTTATAAGTTACAATTAAGAACCCAGCACAAAGAGCACGAATGTCCACTACATACACCAAATAGGAATGTCGTACATACACGAGTACAAGCCTTAAGGCCTTACAAAATGGTTTACTTCAATATTACATGTTTTACAAACCACGGCACGCAGGACGGTCAAACATGAGTAAAAGCAGTAAACACTCCAATTAGGCCTTCGAGGGCCGCTGCTTCGCAATTTGGGCTTTAGCCCGCTATTGACCGCTTGGTCCAGCAGCACCTGCAAGCAACAAAACCACCGCACGGTGGCGAACAAGGCAACAGCCAGCAATGTTGACCATTATAACGATCCCGCCCCCAAATCGGGGTGGCGATGCTCCTTCCCTGCATTTTATTAATATAAACAGGCATTATAGTGATGTCACACATCACAGGCGTAGACTCGCATGGCCACACACCCGTGCACTCAGGGCACATTCTTAGTGAACCAGCCATGTCACGTCAATTTAAGCCATACACATTCCAGACTCACCACCGCCACTTTGACGGCCAAATATATGAGCTTTGTCTTCTTGGCATTGGTCACGTCAATTTAAGCCATAGACCGCCGAAGACCCTCATCTATGCCAACGGCTCTAACCGAACGACATATAACGGGTACAGTTCCATCTAACCCGTGCTCACATCGCAACGACAGTTTAAGCCATATGCGCGGGTCAAACTTCTCCTGAGTCCCGTTTCCACATACTTCACATAACCCGGTTATGTTCATGTTGGCTCCCAGGACACCAAGTTGGCAAGATCACGCATCCGCCCAGGTTTCCGGGTGTACCTTAGGGTTAATCCCCAAGCTCCCTGTTGCAATCTACCACGTAGAAAACCCAAAAAACAACCAATCGCACGGAGTCTTCTCCGGCAATTATGCAATGCAATATCACCGATCCAGACCAACATGTCCGGATAGTCTTCACACATCATGTCTATGTCCGTTCTCATTTACGGACTCTACACAACGGGGACTTTACATATCTACCCGAAGGAACGCCTCCAACTCATCGCAAACTCGCGAGAGCGGGCTTCTATGCAAAGATGGAGAGCTTCACATGCTCAAGAAGAGAATCATTACCCTAGCGTTCCTCTTTGGCGCCATGGAAATGTAAGCGGATGAAAAGCACCGCACTCACTTTGCCTCCGTAGATCCAAAGTCGGCTCGCGATTTGGAGCTTCGAAGCTCCTCCAATGGCCGGATCTAGCTTCTTCTTCTTTCTCCTTTGCTCTCCTCTCTCTTGACTTAGAAAGAGAACCACTCAAAAGAAAGGGGTTTAAAAGGTCCAATCCCGGGTATATCCCATCAGGAACAACCCCCAGTCGTTGGATCCCAAATTAAAGAAACGAATGGCCTTGATTCGGGCCTGAAATATTAAAACTGGGCCAACACCACCTGGCACATGCCCGTGCCAGGGCTGTGTCCCCCATTCGCCTCCAAATCGACGTGCCTGGAACACACACACGGGCATCCAACACGCCCGTGTTTGACCTGACCACGCCCGTGTTTCCAACTGACACGGTCGTGTGGGTCGGTCGTGTTGCCTCCATCGACACAGCCCCAAAATAACCCGAGACTCACACGGGTATTGGACACGCCCGTGTCCTAACCCGTGTCTACTCGAACATGCTGGGCGCCAGGCCGTGTTCACTGTCTCGACACTTCGTCGAGCGAAGTTTGTCGAACTGCTGACACGACTTTGGACATGCCCGTGTCCTAGGCCGTTGTCTTGTCTCTCGATACTTCGTCGAGCAAAGTTCGTCGACTACCTGACACGGCTTTGGACACGCCCGTGTACTAGGCCTTGTGCCTTGTCTCGACACTTCGTCGAGCGAAGTTCGTCGTCTCCCCGAGCCGATCATCGACACGGGCTCGACACGCCCGGAGACACGCCCGTGTCTCAGCCGGCCGTGTTCTCTGCTCGACGATCGTCGACTCTAAAATCGTCGACCTCTCGACCAAATCGTCGACTCCAGCCTGATACGCCCTGGGACACGCCCGTGTCCCAGGCCGTGTGCCTACTGCCAGATTCCAAATCTGGCCCAAAACAACCCCTGTCGCTCTTTTGAGTTTCGGGGCGTTACAGGCCGTTCGACGAAAGTTGAACTGTGGCCGTTCGATGAAAGTCGAACTGTGGCCGTTCGACGAATGTCGAACTGTGGCCATTCGACGAAATTCGAACTCAGGGCCATTCATCGAGCTGAGGGTCATTCATCAAGCTGAGGGCCATTCGTCGAGCTAAGGGCCATTAATCGACTCAGGGCCATTCGTCGAACTCAGGTCGTTCGACAAATTCTGTGCAGTTTGACTAATTGCTGAAATGTGGGTTTCGTAGATCGATTTCTTAGCCATTTGATTTAATATCAAAGTTGATCCTAGACCACAGGATCATTTGCCCAAAGTGCTTTAGTAGGGCTGAACGGTTCTCTCCCTCATTTATTCTCATTTTGGAGTTGATTTAGGGTTTTAGAGAGACTGAGAGTTTGGAGGAGGAAGAGAGGAGCTTTCTCCGCCATTAATGGAGCTTCAGAGCTCCGATCGTCGTTCCGAGGCCAGATCCGTGAAGAGGATGCAAAGGTGCTCATTTTCATCTGTGCAAGACAAGGGTTTCATGGCTAGAAAGAGGAGTGGAAGGGTAACAACACTCCTCCTCTCAGTTTTAGGATGTGTTCATGATATCTACACTTTTCTTGCTTTCTTTTAATCATTCTAGGCACCAGATCTCTCAAGTGAGAGGGATTCGGTTGCATGGTTCAAGCGGAGCCACCGGGTCAATTGTGTCCGTCCCTAGCATGATTTTGCATTAGAGATCCACTCCATGGTTGGATTAGGCATGTCAGGTGAAGCTATTATCGCGACCGTTAGTCCGACTCGGTGATGTTGCATTGTGAGCCTTAAGGATTTTGTAGAAATCAGTTAGCGGCAAGAGATCGTCATCTATGATGATGGTTTCCCCCTTTCTCGTGTGAGTACGTGTGGCCGGAACTGGATCGAGTGGAAATTAGAGTACATATGGGGGCACGGGGATGGTACGGTACAAGTGCTGGAATAGGGTTGGAACGACATCGGATTGTGATGTGACAAGACGTGGATTGTCTCTGTGGTCGGCTGGCTATCCCATGACGTTGCAAGGTCACATGTGGAGAGTGTCCCAGCGAGACAAGTCCCCTTCTGTGGAACTGACGAGAACGTCAATCTTATGACGAGCTCGGACGATACCAGCTGGGTCTCCTTTGGTGGACTTAGTCCTGATTTTGGAGTCGAGCCTAGGTCATCGGGAACGGGTGGGGTCTAGCAAGGGTTCTTAGCATTGGTTTGTTTGTTTGAATGGCGAAACCCTGATATGAGAAGTCATAGTTTACAGGTAAGCTCGAGTTTTGAGACCCACGAGCGGGTGGGGGCTTTGGAAGAGTTTCCTGTGGCGGCTTTTGTGTCGTTGGGGGAAATTAGAGTATCCATGTGTTGCGGCTTGAATGTCGATGGGTAAATCGAAAGTACCCAATTTGATGATGATGTGTTAGAAGCATATGCTTTAGTGTGCCTTGGGTGAAACCTAGGATTGCGTTCATGCTGCATTGTAGGCCCCCTTTATTACTTGTTCAACTTAACATAAACATGTTCGTTGCTTGGGACATCCAAATATGTTTAAAGCTTTACATGTTTATATATAATGCATACGAAGTGCTCACCTGCAGGGTAATGGAGTGCCCCAGGGTCCACTAGGGATGGCCGGGAGGAGATGTGAAAGGAGGGTTGCATCTGGTATACTCTAGAGGGGGGTGAATAGAGTATATAGGGTTTATAAAATTTTGCTGTAATACAATAGTCAGTCCTTGAGTGAGTAATTCTACCATAGGCTCAACAAACGAAAACTAACACAACACACCTAATTAACACAGCCACAACAAGAACAAAAGAAAAGAGCATCCAGACAACACAATAATTTTATAGTGGTTCCCTAACCTGGGTACATCCACTCTTCTACCACCCTGGTAGGAATCCACTCAGGTTTTTGATCAGGTGCCTGACACCAATGAGCTTTTGATCAGGTGCTCAAAAACCAAACCTCAAGTCTTTTGATCAGGTTACTTGCAACCAGGAATAACTTTTGAAGGGAGTTAAGAACCCTTTTTATAGTGGGGGTGAGAGATTGATTTTGTCTTATCTTTCTCAATGTACAACTGAGAAGACTTTTGTGGATTTGATGTTAGCAAAGGCTCTCCCTGAGATATTGAATGGTTCAGGAAAGATGGAGCTTTGCTTAAGGGTGATAGGCCTTCAAAATATTGCGTTAACCAGATAAACTCCAGGAACTCCTTCATAGATAGAAGATTTGTTGTCCTTTGAGGAGTCCTGGCAGAAGATTGAAGAAGACTCTTGATTTGGATTGGCTGTTCTTCTTCTTCAGCTTGATGTTCTTTCTCTGGTTAGGGATTCTTTTTTCTGTATCAGCTTTCTATTTCTTTTGTCTTAGAGTGTTGTTAAGAGAGAGCAGCAGAAGATTCTTGATTAACAAACTGATTGTATGTCTATAAGAAAGAGATGGAAAATCCCTTTTTGTATTTTCCATATTATCTTCCTTTTGAAATTTGAAATTATTCTGCATTCATTGCTGACGGCCTGGAGAATATTTTGCATTGAATGATTTCCCCAACTGTCCCATGGAAAAACAGCAACCAATAATCCAGATAAAGACCGTAATCAATGCTTGCTTCTAACGGTAATATTCAGAGAATATTTTAGCATTGATTACTCAGGAATTCTTATCATAGAATAAGGACAGATGGATTAAAATAACTAAGTCTGGTTCTTCATAGAATCCATCGATCTGAGTCCAAAGTTCATCGAGCTATGAAGTCAAGTTCGTCGACCAGATAATGGTTGTTTGTCGAGCTGAGATTCAAGAACGTCGACCGCAGAACAGACAACTACTTTCTCCAAAACCTTGCCAATTCTGTGCATGAAGTTCGTCGAGCTGATAATCTAAGTTCGTCGACTGGAGTTCAGCAAAGTATTTCTGGACTTAGAATACTCTAGATGTCTCTGGATGAAGTGTTGAAGTGGAGTTGCCGGAAATCGTCGACCTGAGAACTAGATTCGTCGACCTGAGAAGGTGAATTCGTCGACTGGAGTATTATCTTGGACTTAGAAAATTTACTTGTTTCTGGAATAGGATGTTGAAGTAGAATACCCATAGATCGTCGACCTGAATACCAAGTTCATCGAGCTCAGCTCAGAGAATTGTATCTGAGATCGTCGAGCTGAGCACGGCTTTCGTCGACCTGAGTTCAACGAACATCGAACTCATTTTCTGAGTTTCTGAAATTACTCTAAGTCTTGAGTCTTTATGCAGTCTGTTGATGGCTGGTCCATGTAGTGTTGACACTAAGGACTTGGCCTATACTGTAAGACTCATACATGACCCTGGCTATACATGTTGGGTCATAAGATCCTAACTTAGTAAACCTAGCCCAAATCAAACTAGGAATTCAACAATCTCCCCCTATTTGGGTGAGGTCACTAATTACAGACTCATAATGAAACAAAAATTTACAGAGTAAGAAAACATATATCTGGCAGGAAAAATTAGCATATGCAGCAGATATATATACAATAAGCTTTGTATCAGAAAATAAGAAAGCAGTTTAAAAAACAATATCACAGAAACTAATCAGTTCATAGTTCATTTCTTTTGCTTTTTCTCATTGTGCTTATCTTCTTTGCCTTTTTCTCCAGATTGAGTGAATATGATTTCTCTGTTGGGATCTACAGCTTGCACCTTGGTCATTGTCATGTCAGCAGCCCTTATGATTTTTAGAGAAGTAGTGTTGGGCACTACTGCTTCTGGATGCAATTTTATATAGTCATCAACATTGAAAAATTTATTAGCTTTTTCAAACATGTTGAGCTCTTCCTTCCTGTATTTTGACATGGTAGTATACTCTGATGGATCCTTCCCTTCAGCTCTGGCTTTGTTAATCATGGAAAGGTAAACCAGTTCCAGGAACCTGTCCATCCTTGCTGTTGTAGCTATTTTAGGATCTTCAAAAGGTATAGGGGAAGCAGGTCTGTTGGAGCTTTCAGCTTTTTGATGTTCAGAGAGTTGTTGTTTTTTTTTTTGTTGACGGTGCTGCTGTTATTATTGGTGCTGCTTGCCTGAAGAATGGGATCTCTGCTGGCAGCTTCCTAAAGATGAAGATCTACCATGTTGTATTTGGTATGTTTAAAACTGGGTAGACTTTTGAGATGATGTGCTTAAAGCACCAGCAACTAGAGGAGGAGGTGGAGGAGGTTCCTTTCTATACCTTTGAGGAGGAGGAGGTGAATATCTTCTGCTCTTCTTTCTCTCGTTTTGTTCATTCCTGGAGAGCCACATTCATGCTGGCATACCCTTGTAAGGAGTGATCTTATGAGGAATATAATAAGGTGTGTCATTTGCTGGGTTGGGCATAGGAGCAGGAGGTGGAGGAGCTTTCCTCTTTTTGGAAACTTTCTTTTTCTTTGGTTCCTCATCTGAGTCCTCATCGTCATCCTCATCATCAGTGGAGTCCTGAAGATTATCATATAATGCATTTAAAGCTTTCAGGGCCTCAGCAGATATTTCAGGTTTCTCTGGCTAGGAGGGAACTGGAGGAGGAGCTGCAACTGGAGCTGGAGAGCTATACATGACAGTGCTTTCAGTAACTGTCTTATTATCCTCTTCTATATCATCCATGATCAAAGAGTCAAGATCAGGCATAGGAGAATCATCTATTATAAAAACTGCTGTAGGAGGAGATGAACTGATGGGGGAAACAGCTCTTGGAGGAGATGGAATGACTAGGACTTCAGGAACAACAAATGTAGCCTTAAGTTGTTTGGCAACCTTGGGGCTTATGGGTGAGGTGTATAGTACTATAGCCATTGGTGACTTAGAGCTGTCTTCTGGAAGTACATTGAAATAAGCTGTATCAAAAACTTTCAGCAAATTGAATAGATCTACTGTGGGATTAATAATATAATCACCAACAGTGGTTATTTCTTCTATGGCAGTCTCATCATCCATAGCATCTATTTCATATCAGATTCAATAAATTGAATAAAATCAAATAATTCATCATCAGCATCTGCTGCTGCTTCTTTTTCTCTTAGAGTTGTCTTCTAGAAGTATATTGAAATAAGCTGTATCAAAAACTTTCAGCAAATTGAATAGATTTACTGTGGGATTAATAATATAATCACCAACAGTGGTTATTTCTTCTGTGGAAGTCTCATCATCCATAGCATCCATTTCAATATAAAATTCAATAAATTGAATAAAATCAAATAATTCATCATCAGCATCTGCTGCTTCTTCTTTTTCAGCTGAAACTTCTACTGCTGCTGGTAATACTGCTGGTACTGCGGCTGCTTCTTCATCAAGTATCTCCCCCTGCCTGGTTTCAGTATAAACTGAAGCCAAGCCTCTTACTGAAGAGGGGGCAACATATAGGGCAGTGATTTGGGCAGCTAAGGAAGAGATGGAGATAGCAAGAGGTGAAATAACCTCTGCTATTAGATTTTTGAGGAGAGGAGTAAGTAGAGAAATAAGAGATAGAGGAATAAGGGACTGTTCCAAAAGTGGAGTGGTAGAGGGTGTTGGAATGGTTACAGAAGGGGATGAAAGTAGTTGGAGGAGTGGGAGGAAGGGCATCTTGCATGTGGACATCTGGAAGAGAGGAAGTGTGAGGAGGGGAAGTAGGCAGAGTAAAGAATGGGATATTGTCCAGATGGGGAGGTATGGGAGATGAAGGTGGAGATGGAATATGGGTATCATGGGGGGATTGAGGTGGGGTTTTGTTGAGGGGATGGAGAAGGAGAGTGTTGGTGAGATTCTTGAATAGGGGAAGAGGGGATCTCAGTAAGATCTATTGGAGGAGTATTGGCAAGAGATGCAGCTGGAGTAGGAAAATGAACAGGTTGTTGTTGTGGTGGTTGAGAAGGAATGGTGGAGGAGGATGGAGGAGTAGGAGGGATCTCTTCAGCAGGGTGGGAAGTGGCTGGATCAGCCCTTGTACTTTCAGAAGCTCTGGTGGCAGAGGAGGAAGCCTTAGATGGCTTTGTGATGGTCCTCTCCCACCTGCAAAATAGGGGACAAGTGATCCTTTTGCTGATATTAATGAATATGGTCGGGGAGACCAGTGATTCAGCAGCTTTTTCTTTCAAGAAGATCCCTAGGATCTTTCCAAAACTGACTTCCTTTTATTATTCTTTTTCTTAATAATCTCAAATCTATCTCACATGATCTGTGCCCAATTCACCTTTTCTTGTTCACCACTGCACACATAACCAAAAATTGGTGTCTGGTTATATAGTCATGTGCAGTATGCTTGCCCAGCAAGACTTTGCCTACAATATTTGCTAAGAATTTGAATTTAGTAGAAAGATGCTTCTTCAGCAATTTGTTAGGGGTTTGTCCAGAATAGCCCATTAAACTTAGCATCTCATCATACGCTTCTATATCCATTTCTAAATCCTCTTCACCATTACTTAAGCCCAAATATTTCTGTTAAAATGGCGGGAGTGAGGGAAACGACATTACCCGCAATAGTTCCAGTTATTGTGTTGGCATCGGTGGAGGTGGAGGTATATACCCATTCCCAGATTTCTGTTCCAGATATCTTGATCCTGGTGGAGAGTAGCTTTTTCAATTGCTGGTATTCAAGAAGTTACAGGATATCTTGGAAGATGGGGTCGGAATGTTGAAAAGAATCGAAATCCATATCGAATCCGGTATCAAACTTCATTGCTGCAAGACTCCCTACTGGAATCACCATTAGAGCACCTACAAGAGAAAAACGACGATCAAGTGCAAAGGAATTGAAAGCGCGGGATGGAGGTCGAAGAAAACCTAGATATAAGGTTTTCTAGAATATGAATCAACAAACTCCGTTCCACGAAAATTAAAAAGATCTTCGATCTGAGGTCGACGAAATAATTTGTAGTTAAATAATTCGTCGAGCTTAGTCTGAAGATTGGAAGACATTTCGTCGAGCTCCGTTCGACGAAAGTTTTGTGAAGCAGATTCGTCGAACTCCGTTCGATGAAAACAACTTCACAGACTGAGAGTTCGTCGATCTCCGTTCGACGAATATCTCAAGAACTTTCCCTAGTTCGTCGAGCATCGTTCGACAAACTTTGGCAAGTTCGTCGAGTGCAGACAGAAGTTAAAACAAAGCTTCTCCATTAATCATGCCCAGCTGATTTATGAAGAACAAGTGATTCTTTTCATCCAAGGGTTTGGTGAAAATATTAGCTCTTTGTAAATCAGTGGAGATATAGACAAGTTTGATTTTGTTTTTGTCTATACACTCTCTAATGAAATGATGCCTAATGTCTATATGCTTAGTCCTACTATAATGGACTTGATTCTGTGCTATGGATATAGCACTTGTGTTATCACAAAGGAGAGTTGAATTGTTTAATTTGAAACCGTAGTCCAGGAGTTGATTCTAAATCCACAATATCTGTGAACAGCAACTACCACCAGCTGCAATGTACTCTGCTTCAGCAGTTGATGTGGACACAGTTGTTTGTTTCTTGCAGAACCAAGACACTAGTCTCATACAAAGGAACTGGCAAGTTCCTGAGATACTTTTTTTGTCAACCCTGTATCCAACATAGTCAGCATCTGAGTATCCAATTAACTCAAATTCTAACTCAGTAGGATACTATAGGCCTAGACTAGGACAACTCTTTATATATCTCAAAATTCTTTTTAAGAAAGATAGGTGAGATTCTTTAGGGTTCACTTGGAACCTAGTACAAAGTCATGTGGCAAACATCATATCAGGTCTACTAGCTGTAAGGTATAACAAGGATCCAACAATGCCCCTATATAACTTCTGGTCAACAGGTTTCCCATGTAGATCAGAATCTATTACAACATTAGTAGCCATAGGTGTTTTCTGAGCTGAGGCATTAGCCATCCCAAACTTTTTGAGAAGCTCTTTAGCATATTTAGTTTGGGAGATGAAGATACCATCAGGTAGCTGTCTCACTTGGAGACCAAGGAAGTAGGAGAGCTCACCCATACTACTCATCTCAAACTTGGAATGCATGAGGTCAGAAAACCTCTTGCATAGTTTGGGATCAGTAGACCCAAATATAATGTCATCCACATATATTTGTACTAACAAGATTTTATCCTTATGTTGCCTAGTGAAGAATGTTTTATCTATAATGCCTCTAGTGAAGTCATGCTCTAACAAGAAGCTAGCTAAGGTCTCATACCAAGCTCTTGGAGCTTGCTTTAGAACATAGAGAGCTTTATGCAATTTAAAACACATAAGAGGGATGAGTTGGAGAGACAAACCTGGAGGTTGTTCAACATAAACATATTCTTTTAGTACATCATTCAGGAAAGCACTCTTTACATCCATCTAATATACCCTGAACTTCTTGTAGGCAGCATAGGCAAGAAAGATTTTGATTACCTATAACCTTGCAACTGGTGCAAAGGTCTGATCATAGTCTATTCCTTCTTCTTGTCTATATGCTTGAGCAACAATCCTAGCCTTGTTCCTCATAATTGCACCTTGGGCATCTAGCTTGTTTCTATATACCCATTTGGTTCCAATGACTGGGTAGCATTTGGGTCTTGGAACCAAATCTCAAACTCTACATCTCTCAAACTGGTTGAGTTCCTCTTACATAGTAATGATCCAGTGGGGATCTTGCTCAGCATCATGTACAGATTGAGGCTCAACTTGAGAGAGAAAACAAGCATACATCAAGTCCTGGTTGAGTTGATGCCTTGTCTGTACACCTACTATTATGTCTCCAATCACTTGGGATCTAGGGTGATCCCTTAGTATGACAAGATCAGTGGGTGGAGTTGGTTCAGCAACAACACTAGGATTTAATTCCTATTGTGGAATTATGTTGGCTATTGAATGAGGTTCAACTTCTTCCAAAGATTCATCTTTACTGTCTTCAACAACTTGTGGAGAAGGATGTGTTGGAACCTCTGGGGTGAGGCTAAGTCCATCCAAATTCTCACACAAGAAAGGTACATGCAAATGGTTACTGGTAGAAATCTCTTTCTCCTTATAAGACATGTTAGTTTCATCAAAGGTAACATGAATAGATTCTTCAATTTTCAAGGAGGATTTGTTAAAGACCCTATAAGCTTTGCTCACTTAGGAATATCCTAGAAAAATTTCCTCTTCAGCCTTAGCTTCAAAATTTCTAATGTATTTCTTGTTATTATTATGAATATAGTATATACATCCAAATACTTTAAAATAGGTGATTTTAGGTTTATTCCCTTTAAGTAATTCATAGGGAGTCATATTCTTTAGTTTGTATATCAAACTTCTGTTCAGGACATAATTTGATGTGCTTACAGCCTCTGCCCAAAAGTATAGTGGTATATAAGCATCTGCAAGTAATGTGCCTGCAGCTTCAATCAGGGTTCTATTTTTCCTTTCAGCTACCCCATTTTGTTGGGGAGTTCTGGGAGCTGAGAAGCAGTTCCTGATACCTTCCTTCTCACAGAACTCATGCATAAGAAGAGACTCAAACTCTGTACCATGATCACTTCTGATCAATGCAACATGAGTAGAGTACTCAATCTGTATGGTCCTGAGAAAATCTATAAGAACTTTAACGGTATCTGACTTAGATCTTAGAAAGAACACCCAAGTGAATCTTTAGAAATCATCTACAATAACTAGGGTATAGTATTTCCCTTCTAGGTTTTGTACAGCAATGGGTCCAAAGAGGTCCATGCGTAGCAAATACAAAATCCTAGGTGAATCACTCTTATTTACTGACTTAAAGCTAGATTTAGTTTGCTTGCCTAGTTGACAAGCCCTACAAAGGCCTTCGTTCTTGCAGGGACCAGAAGGTAAACGTCTCACAAGGTTGTCTTTAGATAGCCTAGCAATGTTTTTCATATTTACATGTCCTAGCCTTTTATGGCATAATTCATTTTGATTGCAAACTATATTAAGAAAAAAAATATCTGAATTGGCAAAATAGAAATCAACTAAATAAATGTTTCCTTATCTATTTCCAATTAAAACATTTTGTTTTTCTTTATTAGAAATAATACAAGTTTTTGAATTGAAATGTACCGGATAACCTTCAACACATAATTGGCTTATGGAGATGAGGTTATGCTTGAGTCCACTTACATAGGTAACCTTTTTGAATGTGACAGCTCCAATCCTCACTTCTCCATAGCCATCTGACTGGCCACACTGTAAATCACCAAAGATTACCTTTGGTCCCAGCTTGGACTTGTAATTGTATAAGTTATCCTTGCTTCCAGTTATGTGCTTGGAGCATCCACTGTCCAGATACCATGTTTGATTAATCATTGGACAACCCTTTTCCTGCAATGAAAATAGTTAGTTGTTCTTGACCCAGGTTACCTTGGGTCCTTTATATTGTTGATAAGAAATACTGGATATCACAGAATACTCATGTTGTGATTTATATCCTAATGGATGATATCTTCTGGGATGTATTATCCAATCTGCAAGTGGGTTAAATGGTTTGTTAGTTTGATTGGAGTTAATGTTATAATTATAATTTTTGTTAAGTCTGACTGGGTTCGACGAATTGTTGTGAGTTCGTCGACCAGAGTTCGACGAAATGGGATGAGATCGTCGATCTCTGCTCAGAGAATGAACAAGTTCATTTTCTGTGCACCAAGTTCGTCGATCTCTGCTCGACGAACCATACAATGTTCATAAATCGCAGTAAGACGAATGATTATTATATAAATTTGCGTTCGGCGTTCGTCGACTTGAGTTTGACGAACTTGCCACATTCCGTAGATCTGAGTTCGACGAAAGCTGCTGAACATTATTTTTATTCAGGGTTTTCTAATTTCTTTTGTTCTAACCTTTTAAGTTGGGCATTTCTTCTGTTGTTTCTTTATTGGTTATTTTTTCTTTGCCCTTGGCGGAAATAAATTTTATGGGTGTTGTTAAAATATTTTTCTTGAGAATGGAGGGTAAACTTGATGAAGCACCCAAGTCTAGCTTGCCATTCAGTCTAGCATTGACTGTGCTTGTAATGTCCATCAGCTTAAAGCTTCTCCCATTGAGAGATTTCTCAAGTTGTTTGGCCTCACATAACTCAGTTTTTAATAGAATAATTTTTTTCATTAGCTAATGTAAGTTCATCTTTTAGCTTGGTGTTTTCAGATTTCAGCATCTCTTGACTAGCTAGTTTTTCCCTAAGTGCTTTGATTTCTTTTTCAGAATTTATTAAATCAATGCACATGGTTTTAAATTCAATTTTAAAAGTATCAAAACTATAATCAAAAGAGGACAATACCTGATCATCTTCTTATTCAGAAGCTCCTTCACTGTCAGAATCTTCTTCATCTGAATGACTCCTGGAGGCATCAATGGCCATGAGGCATACCTCTTTGGCCCTTGCCTCTTCTTCTTCTTCACTGGAGCTGGAGGATGTGGATTCATCCTCAGTTTCACTCCAGGATTCAGCTACAAAGCCTTCTCCTTCTTCTTGTACCTTGGGTATCTAGCTTGTTTCTATATAGCCATGAGCAACAATCCTAGCATTGTTCCTCACAATTGCACCTTGGGCATCTAGCTTGTTTCTATATACCCATTTGGTTCCAATGACTGGTAGCCTTTGGGTCCTGGAACTAAATCCCAAACTCTACATCTCTCAAACTGGTTGAGTTCCTCTTGCATAGCAATGATCCAGTGGGGATCTTGCTCAACATCATTTACGGATTGAGGCTCAACTTGAGAGAGAAAACAGGCATACATCAAGTCCTGGTTGAGTTGATGCCTTGTCTATACACCTACTATTATGTCTCCAATCACTTGGGATCTAGGGTGATCCCTTAGTGTGATAAGATCAGTGGGTGGAGTTACTTCAGGAACAACACTAGGATTTAATTCCTCTTGTGGAATATGTTGGCTGTTGAATGAGGTTCAACTTCTTCCAAAGATTCATCTTTATTGTCTTCAACAACTTGTGGAGAAGGATGTGTTGGAACCTCTGGGATGAGGCTAAGTCCATCCAAATTCTCACACAAGAGAGGTACCCGCAAATGGATACTGGTAGAAATCTCTTTATTCTTCTTATAAGACATGTTAGTTTCATCAAAGGTAATACGAATAGATTCTTCAATTTTCAAGGAGGATTTGTTAAATACCCTATAAGATTTGCTTACTTGGGAATATCCTAGAAAACTTCCCTCTTCAGCCTTAACTTCAAACTTTCTAATGTATTTCTTGTTGTTATTATGTATATAGCATACACATCCAAATACTTTAAAATAGGTGATTTTAGGTTTCTTCCCTTTAAGTAATTCATAGGGAGTCATATTCTTTAGTTTGTGTATCAAACTTCTGTTCAGTATTTAATTTGATGTGCTCACAGCCTCTGCCCAAAAGGATAGTGGCATATAAGCATCTGCAAGTAATGTGCCTGCAACTTCAATCAGAGTTTTATTCTTCCTTTCAGCTCCCCCATTTTGTTGGGGAGTTCTAGGAGCTGAGAAGCATTGCCTGATACCTTCGTTCTCACAAAACTCATGCATAAGAAGAGACTCAAACTTTATACATGATCGTTTCTTCTCAATGCAACATGAGTAGAGTACTCAATCTGTATGGTCCTGAGAAAATCTGTAAGAACTTTAAAGGTATCTAACTTAGATCTAATAAAGAACACCCAAGTGAACCTTGAGAAGTCATCTACAATAAATAAAGTTTAGGATTTACCTCCTAAGCTTTGTACAACAATGGGTATAAAGAGATCCATGTGTAGCAAATACAAAATCCTAGGTGAATCACTTTTATTAACTGACTTAAAGCTAGTTTTAGTTTGCTTGCCAAGTTGACAAGCCTTGCAAAGGTCTTCCTTCTTGTAGGGACCAGAAGGTAAGACTCTTACAAGACTGTCTTTGGATAGCCTAGCAATGTTTTTCATGTTAACATGACCTAGCCTTTTATACCAAAGTTCATTTTGAGTACTAACAATATTAAGTAGGCAAATATCTGAATTGGCAGAATAGAAGTCAACTAAATATATATTTCCTTGTCTATTTCCAATTAAAACTTTTTGTTTTTTCTTATTAGAAATAATACAAGAAGTTGAGTTGAAATTTACCTGATAACCTTCATCACATAATTGACTTATAAAGATGAGGTTATGCTTGAGTCCTCTGACATAAGTCACTTTCTTGAAGGTGGCTGCTCCAATTTTCACTTCTCCATAGCCTTCTGACTGGCCATATTTTGAATCACTAAAGATTACCTTTGGTCCCAGCTTGGACTTGTAGTTGATTAGGTTGTCCTTGCTGCCAGTCATGTGTTTGGAGCATCCACTGTCCAGGTACCATGTTTGATTAAGCACTGGACAGCCCTTTATCTGTAGAGAAAATAATTAATTGTTCTTGACCTAGGTTACCTTGGGTCCTTTATATGGTTGATAAGAAAAACTTGAAATCACAGAAAATTCTGGTTGTGATTTATATCCTAATGGATGATATCTTCTAGGTGAAATTATCCAATCAGCTAATGGATTAAATGGTTTCTTATATTTAATAGAGTTGCTGTTATAGTTATAATTTTTGTTAAGTCTTTCTGGGTTCGACGAAATGTTGTGAGTTCGTCGACCAGAGTTCGACGAATTGGGATGAGATCGTCGATCTCTGCCCAGAGAATGAACATAATCATTTTCAGTGCCCCACGTTCGTCGATCTCTGCTCGACCAACCATATAAAGTTTGTTGATCGCAGCAAGACGAATAATTATAATTAAACTCTGCATTCAGAGTTCGTCGACTCGAGTTCGACGAACTGGCCACATTTCGTCGATCTAAGTTCGACGAGATCTGCTGAACTTTATTTTTACCTAAGGCTTTCTGATTTCTGTTATTTTGACCTTTTGAGTTAGGCATTTGTTCTGTGGTTTGTTTGTTGGTTATTATTTCTTTCCCTTTAGCAGAAACAAATTTTATGAGTGTGGATAAAATATTCTTCTTGAGAATGGGGGGCAAACTTGATGAAGCACCCAAGCCTAGCTTGTCATTAAGTCTGGCATTAACAGTGCTTGCAATGTCCATCAGCTTGAGGCGTCTCCCATTGAGAGATTCCTCAAGTTGTTTGGCCTCACATAGCTCAGTTTTTAAGGCAATAATTTGTTCATTAGCTAATGTGAGTTCATCCTTTAGACTATTATTTTCAGAAATAACATTTTCTTGGTTTCCTAATCTTTTCCTAAGTGTCTTATTTCTTTTTCTGAATTTATCAAGTAAATGCACATGGTTTTAAATTCAAATTTGAATGAATCAGAACTGCAATCAAAAGTAACAAGTACCTGGTCAGCTTCTGTTTCAAAAGCTTCCTCATTGTCAGGCTCTTCTTCATCTGATTGGCTCTTGGAGGCATCAATGGCCATGAGGCATACTTCTTTGGCCCTTGCCTCCTCTTCTTCTTCAGTGGAGCTGGAGGATGTAGACTCATCCTCAGTTTCACTCCAAGATTCAGCTACAAATCTTTTATCCTTCTTCTTGTATTTGTTGGAAGAAGGACTACTACTTTTCTATTTTCTTGAGTCCTTCTCGCTTCTCTTTTCCTTCTTCTGATTATCTAGACACTCTGAGATGAAGTGTCCAGGTTTCCTGCAACCAAAGCAAACCACCTCTTTAGTAGGGGTTTTATCATACATTGGCTTGTCATCCTGCCTAGATGACTTTCTTCTGAAGTCTTTTTTTGCCATTTTGTAGAATCTTCTGGAAAATAAGCTCATCAACTCTTCATTGATTGTAGGAGTCTCTGTCTCCTCAGTAGCCTTGAATGCAATGTTGTGCTCCTTCCTTGCTGGTGGAGGTGTTCTTTGCTTAGCTGCTTCTCTGGATTTGATGAGCTGCTCATAGGACTTTAGCTTTCCCAAAATAGATTCAGTGGAAATCTCATTTAGGCTTCTGGCCTCCTTGATGGGCCAAATCCTTGAATCCCATGAGCTCGGGAAGCACATAAGGATTTTATCATTCACCTCTGTCAGGGTGATGTCCTTATCCAATGTTTTTAGCTCATTGATGATTGAGCTCAGTCTATTATACATTTCTGCAACTGATTCGGCTTCTTCCTTCTTGAAGTTCTCATATTAGGATATGAGATTGGATCTTCTGTCCTTTCTTTCATCTGCAGATCCAACCACCATTTGATTTAGGGAATCCCAGATGGCCTTGGCTAATGTACATTCAGCCACTTTCTGAAAGATGCCATCTGACATTGTTTGGGTCAGTATGTTCAAGACCTTGGCATCAGTAGTATTTGCTTTCTTCTAGGCTTCAGTCCACTCAGGTGGTGGAACTGTATTTGTTCTTGAAGCTGTTGTAGAGGTAGAGGCAGATGGTTGAGGAGGACCTGTTACAATGGAATTGAAGATATCCTCATCAATAGAATTCATATATAATTTGATTCTTGCCTTCCAGATGGCAAAATTATTTAGATTGCATACTGGAGGTCTGGTGCTTGCATAATCTTTATTATGTGGATTTGATGTTAGCAAAGGGTCCCCCTGAGATATTGAATGGTTCAGGAAAGATGGAGCTTTGCTTCAGGGTGATAGGCCTTCAAACTGTTGCTTTAACCAGATAAACTCCAGGAACTCCTTGACAGATAGAAGATTTGTTGTCCTTTGAGGAGTCCTGGAAGAAGATTGAAGAAGACTCATGATTTGGATGGATGTTCTTCTTCTTCTTCAGTTTGATGTTCTTTCTCTATATCAGCTTTCTATTTATTTTTATCTCAGAGTATTGTCGAGAGAGAGTAGCAGAAGATTCTTGATTAACAAATTGACTGTCTCTCTATAAGAAAGAGATGGAAAATCCCTTTTTGTATTTTCCATATCATCTTCCTTTTGAAATTTAAAATTCTTCTGCATTCATTGCTGAAGGCCTGGAGAATATTTTGCATTGAATGATTTCCCAAACTGTCCCATGGAAAAACGATAACCAATAATCCTGATGAAGACTGTAATCAGTGATTGCTTCTAACGGTAATATTCATATAATATTTTAGCATTGATTACTCAGAAATTCTTATCATAGAATAAGGACAGATGGATGAAAATGGAACGTCCCCTAGGTCGTTCGTGGGCCTCAGCCCACTAGGCCTCCGTTAGACCATTACCGGGTTGCAGCCCAAGCAACCCAACCCCTCTCCCTCCACGGGCGGGTTGTTGGTGGCCACAGCCTCCCTTTGATGAGTGAAATTCTCCTGTTAAGCGGACAACACGAGTACTTCCCTGGAGGTCACCTATCCCAAGAATTCTCCAGCTCGAGCACGCTTAACTATGGAGTTCTTTCAACTCTCATCACCAATTGAGTTGCAGCTCAATTGGTGATGAGAGTTGAAAGAACTCCATAGTTAAGAGTGCTCGAGCTGGAGAAGTCCTGGGATGGGTGACCTCCTAGGAAGTCCCCATACTATCTGCTTAACGGGAGAATTTCACTCATCAAAGGGAGGCTGTGGCCACCAACAACCCGCCCGTGGAGGGAGAGGGGTTAGGGTGCTTGGGCTGCAGCCCGGTAACCGTCTAACGGAGGCCTAGTGGGTTGAGGCCCACGGACAGCCCAGGGGACGTTACAATATAAAGTGCACTTTTATTATAATGTCCCCGTGCCCCAGCGTGTACTCTAATTTCCACCTGGTCCGGTTCCGGTTATCGGGTTGCAGCCCAAGCACCCCAACCCCACTCCATCCATAGGCGGGTTATTGGTGGCCACAGCCTCCCTTTGATGAGTGAACTCGACAGTTAAGTTGGGCCGTACGGCGACTTCCCAAGAGGTCACCCATCCTAGTACTACTCTCTCCCAAGCACGCTTAACTATATAGTTCCTTCACTTCTCATCACCTCTAAGTGGATAGGTCGATTACTGGCAAGGTGTGGGAGGAAGTGAGGCAGACCCTACTTGCTGCACCATAATGGTGGATCGATTTGTTAATGCTCAAGTTTGCCGTGAGGTTCTCACCTCTGAGTGGTCTGGGCAGAATGTCGCCGGTCTGCACGTTGGTGGACGAGGACCGGCCAGCCAACATGTTAATAACCTCTAATCGGTGGTGCTGCCACGGAGTCCGGTACATCGTAAGGTGCCCTGACTGCATAGAGCGTCTGGTGGATACCGGCATTTGTGATGTGATTGTGATTGGTAGATTTGCTAGATTGAAATGATTATGATATGGCAATGCATACAAAGAAGGAACCACTGCCCCGGGTAAGGGGTAGGGTCGTTATAAGTGGTCAGCTAAAGCTGGCAGTTACTTTTCTTCTGCTTTGGATTGTATGGCTAATTACAGGTGTTGATGCTTGAATTGATTTGCTTCAGCGGAATTGAGGCTTGCTACTAAAGGCCCTTGAAGGCCGTGTGAATCATGGTTGGATTTTATGTGTGGCCGGCCTGCGTGTCGATGTGTAACAACCCCATCCGTTCATATGATATATTCTAGAAGGTCCGGCCGGGGCCCCACAGGATATACCACAAAACAGTCGGTGAAGGTACAGGATGATACCAGAGTAGCGCATCGCACCTATCACATGCATTCTAGCGGAAGCCTAAACTACTTGAACTCCTCATGAATGCCCAAACATAAAACTCCACATTTTATATACATATAGGAATGTCTTACAATAAGAACAAGTGTTGGCCTTATGGCCTTACATAGCTTTCATACAGTGGCTACAACTATGGGCGCGCAGGCCGGCCACAACAAAAGAAAACACACATCTCAAACATAGCCTTCGAGGGCTAAACAGCAGCAGCAGCAACACCAGCAGAGCATCAACCTCTATGCGTCCCGCTCGGCTCTCCAGCACCTGTGCAAGGGACAATCCACCCACCGGTGGCAAACAAAAGCAACGGTCAGCGTTCAGCTGACCAAATTATAACGACCCTACCCCTTCTCTTGGGGCAGCGGTATTTATCCCTGCAGGCATATCATAAGTATGGCAATATATCAAAATGTGCTTTCACGCACACAAGCCATCACAACCGTTCGCCACTCGGCCCAACGGTCCGTGCACTCAGGGCACATTCTTGGTGTTCTGGCAACCTCTTGCCCACCACCGTATCAGGGTTATCACCCAACGGTAAATCTCTTGAGCATTTACTCCATGGCGTGCAGCCGGAGTTAGTCCTCGGACACCGGGATGGCCCGTAGCCCCCCATTGTGTCATGGCGCGCAGGCCGAAGACTCTTGCTATGCGCTCCAACAGACCGCACTTTTGGTCTCACGTCAGACGGACATAGCGCAGGTCGGATCCTCCACCCCCCCGTTGCTCAAATCGCCTTGCCCTTTCCGCGTGCAGCGTACTCATGGCTATATCAAAGGCACGGGTCGGTCTCACCAATCCTGTTCCTGCATTCAAGCATGGGTACTTCTCGATACCCAATTCTCACAACAACAGCGGGTCTTTCCTGGGCACACCAGTACTTCCTGTGACTCTCTCTCCACAGGTGGACACCGCATAAGCACAAATGTCAGGGGTCTTTCCTGGGCACACCAGTACTTCCTGTGACTCGCTTCACAGGTGGACACCCTATGACATCAAGCAGTACAAAAAGGGCCTTTCCTGGTCCCACCAGTACTATTGGACCCAAAACCAACATAAGGCTATTTTCCTGGGCTACCACCCCAGTACTTCCTGCTACTCCTTTTCGCAGGCATAACCCGTAGACTCCGTACACTACACGTTTATCACGGAGTCTTCTCCGGTTCGTATGCAACATCACCAATCTAGACCAACCTGTCCAGATGGGCTTCACACAGCATGCCTATTCCGTACTCCATTTCCGGATCTATATGCTAACAAGGGGGATTTCACACATCCACCTAAAGAGTCCCAAAACCAGCCACCTCTTGGTGGGGAACTCACAAAGATATGCTAAAAGGAAGCCTTCACATGGCTAGGAAGAAAGGTCGTTACCCTTGACGATCGCTTCGGTGCCATGGCTTGAAAGCTTGCTTGCAAGACTCGCAAGAGCGTTTCCTCTGCAACGCTGGCTTCGGATCTCTCGCCGGTAAACCGCAGCACCACCAACAGCAGCCCCCTTCCCTTCTTCCTCCTCCTTTCTCTCACTCTTTCTCTCTCTCTTGAAGAAAGATGAAGGCCAATTCAAAGTGAGGGTTCTTTTCTGAATTCGGCCCTTAAGGAAAAAAGAAGAAGAGTTTTCAGCCCTTGGATTCAGACTGAAGAAATGGACGGCCACGATTCTGCCAAAAACACACATTTTGACCCGACACGGCCTCGAACACGGCCGTGTGCCTGGCCGTGTGCCTCAAGCGGTGGTCAACCGACCTATCCAAACCAGTGACACGCCCATGGGACACGCCCGTGTCATGGGCCGTGTCACCAACACGCCTTCAGACACGCCCGTGTCTGTGGCCGTGTACCTGGGTGAAAAAATCCCAAATCATCCCGAGACTTCACACGGCCTGGGACACGCCCGTGTCCCCGGCCGTGTGCCCAGACACGGCACCCAGACACGCCCTGTCAAAATCATTCGGCGGGCTGAGCTCGTCGTTCCGATTTGACACGCCCTGTGACACGCCCGTGTCACAGGCCGTGTCACCTATCTCGACACTCGACACTCGACACTCGACGATCTCGACACTCGACGATCTCGACACTCGACACTCAACGACACGTCCATGGACACGCCCGTGTCCTAGGCCGTGTGCCTCCTCTCGACGATCGTCGAGCGAAAATCGTCGACACCTAAGTCGACTGTCGACACTGCCTTGACACGCCCTGCGACACGCCCGTGTCGCAGGCCGTGTCCACCTGACACGCCCTGGGACACGCCCGTGTCCCAGGCCGTGTCACCCAAATTTTCCCCGTTTCAGAACTTTGGGCTGTTACAATCCTCCCCTCCTACAGGAAATTTCGTCCTCGAAATTTGGAGACAGGAAAGCAACAGAAACCAGCAAGAAAAAGGTTACAACATATAAAATTTAATGTTACAACTTTTTCGCTCCAATTTACACAAACAGCTCAGGGAACTCTTCTCGCATGGTCTGCTCACGCTCCCATGTCAGTTCTTCACGGCCGCAGTTGTCCCACCGGACTTTTACCATATCGACCGTCTTGTTCCGCAACTGTTTCTCGGCTCGATCTTCGATCTGAATTGGTCTAACTCTCGTTGTTAGCCCATACTCCACCGGCACCCGATCATCCGCGATCACTGAGCTGGATCTTTCACGGCTTTCCGCAGTACCGAGATGTGAAAAACATCATGTAATCCACCCAAGTCCGCCGACAGAGCTAGCCGATAAGCCGCTTCGCCAATTCGCTCAACCACTTCAAAAGGACCTAAATATCTTGGACTCAACTTTTTCAATCGTCGAATCCTGGAGACACCTTTGAATGGCTTGATCTTCAAGTAGACCCAATCGCCAACCGCAAATTCGACATTCCGGTGCTTGGCGTTGTAGTACTTCGCTTGTCGATCTTGAGCAATCAGCAATCTCTCTCGAATAGTCCGAATGGTTGAGTTTGCTTCATCCACCTCATTTGGTTTAACAATCCGAGCTTCACCCGCTTCTACCCAAGCCAAGGGAGTACGACACTTCCTGCCATATAGAGCTTCATATGGTGCCATCCCAATGCTTGCTTGGTAGCTATTATTATATGCAAACTCGACCATATAGAGATGATCTTCCCATTTCTTTCCGAAATCAAGGGCGCACATTCGGAGCATGTCCTCCATTGTTCTATTGGTACGTTCAGTTTGGCCATCCGTTTGGGGATGAAAGGCCGTACTGAAAGTCAATTTCGTGCCCAACAGTCGGTGAACTAGCCTCCAATCATTTGACGTAAACCGCCCATCTCGATCACTTACGATGCTCCGAGGAACACCGTGAAGCCGCACAATTTGATCAACATATAACTTGGCCAAATATTCAACTGAATCATCCCGTCTGTTCGGGAGAAAATGTGCTACTTTGGTTAGCCGGTCAACTATCACCCAAATGGAATCATTTCCTCGCTGCGATCTTGGCAACCCATGCACAAAATCCATGGAAATATCATCAAATTTCCACACTGGGATCGGCAGTGACTTCAAATATCCGCCCGGCTTTTGGCATTTCGCCTTCACCATCGCACATGTTTGGCATTTGGCCACGTAAAGGGCAACATCTTTCTTAAGCCCTGGCCACCAGAAAAGCTTCTTCATATCGTTGAACATCTTTGTGCTCCCGGGGTGAATGGAATACTTCGTATAATGTGCTTCATACATCAGTTCTTCCCTCAGTTTCCCCACATTTGGGATGCACAATCGGCCTTCTTTTCGCAACAGACCGTCAATCCAGGTAAATTTGCCCTCTGGCCCTTCATTCACATAGCGTAAGAGATCTTCATCCAACTCCGTTGCCCGTCGAACTCGGTCCGCAAGGTCACATTGCACCTCGGTCCAGTTCAAACATACAATGGCAGTGGAATTTTTGTCAACACAATAGATCTCCAATGCCTCCAACTCCTGGATCAGACGTTCATCATGCCTTTGTAACCAATTCGCTCTAGCCGGAACTCGCCGACTCAAGGCATCCGCGACAACATTTCCCTTCCCGGGTGTATAGTGAATCTCGAAAGTGTAGTCCCCAAGGAACTCCAACCACCTTCGTTGTCGCATGTTCAACTCTTTCTGCTCCAAAAGGTACTTGAGGCTCTTATGATCCGTATAGATCTCCACCTTCACGCCATAAAGGTAGTGTCGCCACAGCTTCAGTGCAAAAATCACCGCCGCTAGTTCCAAATCATGGACGGGATAATTTCGCTCGTGCACCTTCAGTTGGCGTGAGCCATAAGCAATAACCTTTCCATTCTGCAGAAGAACGCAGCCTAAGCCGCTCCCTGAGGCATCACTATAAATAACAAAACCATCGGTCCCACATGGCGAAGACAACACCGGCGCCGTGGTCAACCGAATCTTCAGCTCTTCAAAAGCTCGTGCACACTCTGGCGTCCAAACGAACTTCTGATCCTTCCGCGTCAGTGTGGTTAGCGGCAAAGCGATCCGCGAGAAGTTCTCCACAAATCTTCTATAGTAGCCCGCAAGTCCAAGGAAACTCCTGACTTCGGCCACGGAAGATAATATTGGCCATTCTTGTATGGCTCTTATCTTCGCTGGATCCACTGCAATGCCCGCTCCACTCACCACATGGCCCAAAAATGCTACTGACGATAGCCAAAACTCGCACTTCGAGAACTTGGCATAGAGCTGATTTTGCCTCAACGTGTTCAACACCAACCGCAAGTGAATCTCATGTTCCGCTTTCGACTTTGAGTACACCAGGATATCATCAATGAACACTATCACAAACAGATCCAGGTACTCACGGAAAATGCGGTGCATCAAATCCATAAACACAGAGGGCGCATTGCACAGTCCAAAGGGCATGACTGTGAACTCATAGTGCCCATAGCGTGTTCCAAATGCAGTTTTGGGAATATCACCTTCCCGAATCTTTAACTGGTAATAACCAGACTTCAGGTCCAACTTCGAATAGACGGTAGAACCTACCAGCTGATCAAATAACTCATCAATCCGGGGGATCGGATATTTATTCTTCTCGGTCAGCTTATTCAGTTCACGGTAGTCGATGCACAATCGCAATCCACCGTCTTTCTTCTTTACAAAAAGCACAGGCGCGCTCCAAGGTGACATACTTGGGCGTATATACCCTTGCTCTAGCATTTCTTGCAGTTGAATCTTCAATTCCGCCATCTCTTTTGGCGCGACGCGATATGGCGAGCGGGCCACAGGTTTCGCACCTGGCACCAACTCGATCGTGAAGTCAATCTCCCGCTGGGGTGGTAGCCCAGGGAGATTCGTGGGAAACACATCTGTAAATTCTGCCACAATCGGAACCTCGCACACACTGGCCTTAGGCTCAACAGCCTGAATTAGTGCAAAGTAACACTCCGCACCCTTCCGAACAGCCTTGACTACCTGGAGTGCAGACATCAATATCCCGCCCACTCCTCGCATACCCGCGAACTTTGTCTCATGTTCGGTATTCTGGCCCAACGTGATTTCTTTGGACTGACAATCAATCATAGCATGCTGTTCCGCAAGCCAATCCATCCCAAAAATCACATCGAATTCCGATATTGGCAAAACAAATGCGGTTAAACAAAATCCCGACTTCCTAGCTGAACCGCCACATCGCAAGCTTGATCCGCAAGCATCCAACAGCCATTCGGCAACACCACTCTGACCTTATCTGTCTTTGCACGACTGGGTATCCCAAGCCGCGTTATAAAATCACAAGACAGAAAAGAATGCGATGCACCTGTATCAAACAGTGCTCGCGCCAGCGTGTCCTGAATCATCACAAAACCTATGACAACCATGTCACACATACAAATCGCAAACAAAGAGGTACTAAGCTAAGCATACAAACATTAGCATAAGCAAAACTAAACTCATACCTGTGACCACGTCACTCTGCTTGATGGCTTCCTGCAGGCCAAGATTGTAGACCCGGGGTTGCGCTTGCGAGGCAGAGGAATCCACCACCGCCTTTCCTTTCTCCGCATACGATGCTCCCGCCTTCTTTTCACTCTTCGGCGGCATCCGACAATCTCGCGCAATATGCCCCATGCGGCCACAATTGTAGCAGACCCGAGTATCTGGCTTGGAAGTAGCCCCTGACGTTGCTCCCGTTGCAACTGATGAAGGAGCTTGTCCACTCGGCTTGGACTTCTTACCCCATTTCTTCTTATAGAATGGTTTCCCAGATCGGGGCGCCTTCCACTCCGGTTGCGTCACAGTCAAAGCTCTTTTTCCTTGCACCCTTTTCATATCCTTTTCCAACGCGGTTGCAGTGTCAACCAATGCTTGGAAACCTTGGTTCACAGAACTTGACACAAGGAACCTCAACTCGTCCCTCAGGCCTTCATAGAACCTATTGGTCTTCCGCTGCTCATCAGCAAATATCGAACCCGCATACCGCCCCAAGCGCGTAAATTCATGCAGGTACGCGTCAACACTGCCCTCACCTTGAGTCAACCGTTGGAATTCATTTTCCATGGCTATCCGCTGAGCCACAGGAAGGTGCTTTGCTAGGAACAATCGAGAGAATTCATCCATGGAGACTTGAGCTAACGGACGACCCGCCAAATGATGTAACTCTATCTCATCCCACCACAAGCGAGCTTCTCCTTCAAGCAAGAATGTAGCTAAGGTAACCTTCTGACGCTCCGCCGTGCCAATCGCCGCCATAACTCTCTTGACGCGCGATAACCAATCCTCTGCCTGCGTCGGAGTACCCGCTCCCGAAAATGTAGGCGGATGGAAACTCATGAACCGTGTTAGTTGCTTCTCAGCTGCTCGAGGAGCCACATCCACTACAGGTTCCGGCCTTGCCTCCACCTGTTCTGGCCTAACATCCACTTATTCCTGCCTAAGTGGCTGGCCTTGGATCATGGTAAATAATGCCTCCGCAACTAACCGCACATGCTCTGCAGACGGTGGAGGTGTAGGCACCTCAGCTGGTGCCCTACTCTCATCAGAACGCTGGGGCTCAGACGGCCCAGCTCCACTTCGTGTCACCTAAAGGTGGACAAGACACATACATTAGCGGTCGTACCCAAGCAAACAACACAAAATAGGAACACGCAGGTTCCTCAAACAAACCAACTTACATTCCTATTATGGACATTCAGGAGTTCATTCGTAGACTTTGGGTTGCACAAACACGTGCTCGCCACCCCACAAAAGAAGTCGACCACGACTTCGAGAGGGAAAGACCAAAACAACCGATACCAAAAATGTAACAACCCCATCCGTTCATATGATATATTCTAGAAGGTCCGGCCGGGGCCCCACAGGATATACCACAAAACAGTCGGTGAAGGTACAGGATGATACCAGAGTAGCGCATCGCACCTATCACATGCATTCTAGCGGAAGCCTAAACTACTTGAACTCCTCATGAATGCCCAAACATAAAACTCCACATTTTATATACATATAGGAATGTCTTACAATAAGAACAAGTGTTGGCCTTATGGCCTTACATAGCTTTCATACAGTGGCTACAACTATGGGCGCGCAGGCCGGCCACAACAAAAGAAAACACACATCTCAAACATAGCCTTCGAGGGCTAAACAGCAGCAGCAGCAACACCAGCAGGAGCATCAACCTCTATGCGTCCCGCTCGGCTCTCCAGCACCTGTGCAAGGGACAATCCACCCACCGGTGGCAAACAAAAGCAACGGTCAGCGTTCAGCTGACCAAATTATAACGACCCTACCCCTTCTCTCGGGGCAGCGGTATTTATCCCTGCAGGCATATCATAAGTATGGCAATATATCAAAATGTGCTTTCACGCACACAAGCCATCACAACCGTTCGCCACCCGGCCCAACGGTCCGTGCACTCAGGGCACATTCTTGGTGTTCTGGCAACCTCTTGCCCACCACCGTATCAGGGTTATCACCCAACGGTAAATCTCTTGAGCATTTACTCCATGGCGTGCAGCCGGAGTTAGTCCTCGGACACCGGGATGGCCCGTAGCCCCCCATTGTGTCATGGCGCGCAGGCCGAAGACTCTTGCTATGCGCTCCAACAGACCGCACTTTTGGTCTCACGTCAGACGGACATAGCGCAGGTCGGATCCTCCACCCCCCCGTTGCTCAAATCGCCTTGCCCTTTCCGCGTGCAGCGTACTCATGGCTATATCAAAGGCACGGGTCGGTCTCACCAATCCTGTTCCTGGCATTCAAGCCTGGGTACTTCTCGATACCCAATTCTCACAACAACAGCGGGTCTTTCCTGGGCACACCAGTACTTCCTGTGACTCTCTCTCCACAGGTGGACACCGCATAAGCACAAATGTCAGGGGTCTTTCCTGGGCACACCAGTACTTCCTGTGACTCGCTTCACAGGTGGACACCCTATGACATCAAGCAGTACAAAAAGGGCCTTTCCTGGTCCCACCAGTACTATTGGACCCAAAACCAACATAAGGCTATTTTCCTGGGCTACCACCCCAGTACTTCCTGCTACTCCTTTTCGCAGGCATAACCCGTAGACTCCGTACACTACACGTTTATCACGGAGTCTTCTCCGGTTCGTATGCAACATCACCAATCTAGACCAACCTGTCCAGATGGGCTTCACACAGCATGCCTATTCCGTACTCCATTTCCGGATCTATATGCTAACAAGGGGGATTTCACACATCCACCTAAAGAGTCCCAAAACCAGCCACCTCTTGGTGGGGGAACTCACAAAGATATGCTAAAAGGAAGCCTTCACATGGCTAGGAAGAAAGGTCGTTACCCTTGACGGTCGCTTCGGTGCCATGGCTTGAAAGCTTGCTTGCAAGACTCGCAAGAGCGTTTCCTCCGCAACGCTGGCTTCGGATCTCTCGCCGGTAAACCGCAGCACCACCAACAGCAGCCCCCTTCCCTTCTTCCTCCTCCTTTCTCTCACTCTTTCTCTCTCTCTTGAAGAAAGATGAAGGCCAATTCAAAGTGAGGGTTCTTTTCTGAATTCGGCCCTTAAGGAAAAAGAAGAAGAGTTTTCAGCCCTTGGATTCAGACTGAAGAAATGGACGGCCACGATTCTGCCAAAAACACACATTTTGACCCGACACGGCCTCGAACACGGCCGTGTGCCTGGCCGTGTGCCTCAAGCGGTGGTCAACCGACCTATCCAAACCAGTGACACGCCCATGGGACACGCCCGTGTCATGGGTCGTGTCACCAACACGCCTTCAGACACGCCCGTGTCTGTGGCCGTGTACCTGGGTGAAAAAATCCCAAATCATCCCGAGACTTCACACGGCCTGGGACACGCCCGTGTCCCCGGCCGTGTGCCCAGACACGGCACCCAGACACGCCCTGTCAAAATCATTCGGCGGGCTGAGCTCGTCGTTCCGATTTGACACGCCCTGTGACACGCCCGTGTCACAGGCCGTGTCACCTATCTCGACACTCGACACTCGACACTCGACGATCTCGACACTCGACGATCTCGACACTCGACACTCAACGACACGGCCATGGACACGCCCGTGTCCTAGGCCGTGTGCCTCCTCTCGACGATCGTCGAGCGAAAATCGTCGACACCTAAGTCGACTGTCGACACTGCCTTGACACGCCCTGCGACACGCCCGTGTCGCAGGCCGTGTCCACCTGACACGCCCTGGGACACGCCCGTGTCCCAGGCCGTGTCACCCAAATTTTCCCGTTTCAGAACTTTGGGCTGTTACACGATGTATGAAAATGTATTTGTGCAAAGAGAAATCTGTAAGGCCTTAAGGCCAGTGTGTGTGTGTGGTATACATTCTTGATTTGGATATATATAAATATGGAGTTTATATAATAGTGGACATTCTCTGAGTTGACTTCCTGTTAACGTAAAATGCTGCGCTAGAATGGATTGAGTTAGGATGCGAGTTGATTTTGATTTCCATAAGTAATTCCGCTGCTTGTCTGTGACATATGGCATGGGGCCCCGGCCGGACCCACCGTTATATGCCATGTGATGAGTGGGGGCGTTACAAAGTGGTATTAGAGGCAGGTTTAGATTGTTTGGGAGGAGAGAACATAATTGAACTCACAAATGTCCACTAGGAATGTAGTTCATGCACGTACAGTGTGTGAGTGTGTATTCAATGTATAATTACCGTTATGACCTGAATGATTAATGGTGTTTTGTACATTGATAGGTGGCGAGGAGTGGTGCAGGGCAGTCTGAGCCCCATCGGTCCGATGAGAGTGTGACAGCAGTTGAAGGGCCTATGCCTCCTTTGGCGGAGACTATATGTGTGGTGACTGAGATGGTGCTGGCGGTGTTATAGGCACAACCTACTGGACAGGCAAGGCCTGCAGGGGTGCCAGTATGGCCTGGTGCAAGGCAAGGGTGTGCTGAAGTCGTAATGGTAGAACAAGGAATGGATGAGCAGTTGAAGCGGTTTATGGACTTTCATCCACCTACGTTTGGTGGGGAGATCTCCCCAACGCAAGCGGAGGATTGGCTGGCAAGAGTGAAGCGGATCCTGACTGCACTCAGGACTGAGGAGGCACAGAAAGTGACTTTAGCCACATTTTTTTTGGAAGGTGATGCACGGCTGTGGTGGGACGAAGTGGAAGTGCATCACTTGGTGGGACGAAGATTGGAAGAAGTATTGATCGAAGAATTCTCATAGTTATTTCCGGCAAAGTAAGTGCCAGTATCGCAGCGGATTGCCATGGAGAATGAGTTTCTACGTCTAGTGCAGGGTGAGCAGGATATTGATACTTACCTGTATGAGTTCACCAGACTGGGGCGTTATGCGGGGTCTACTTTCGCTGAGGAAGCATGAAAGACGAATTGGTTTTATGAGAGATTGCGCGACGAGTTGCGGTTGGCACTCCCGAGTTCGGTGAGCCAAGGCTTCCAAGAGTTGGTAGATACAGCCCGGGCGTTGGAGAAAGATCTAAAGCGGGTACAAGAGAAGAGGAGCTTGGCGGTGTAAAAACAGGAATTTAAAGTTCCGCAGTCAGAACAGTTGGAGTTTAAGAGACAAGAGAAGAAAAAGTTCAGGACTGAACCAACTCCGTCTACTATTTCGTCTGGGGCAACCTATGGGCAAGGATGAAGTGAAATACGCACATGTTTTAAGTGCGGAAAGCCGGGACATATCGCCCGTGATTATTAGAGTGGCCCTTCCAGAAGTGAGAAAAAGACAGGTGCGTCTTATGAAGACAAGGGTAAAGCAGTGGCCGAATCATCTGCATCCCGGATGCAACCTCGATTGCATAATTTGGAAGTACAAGAGCCGCAAAGCTCAATTGGTGAAATTCAGCCTCGAGTGTTTAATTTGGCTTTTACGCGAGAAATGCAAAATCGAGAGGCTGAGCGGAAATAAGAGTAACGACTTGTATCACTTTAGTGATGTGAATAATGTGGTATATAAGGTGATGTGAATATGTCATGTTACATGTTGACATGTTGGTGCACACTTGTGATATGGAAGTGATCGCTCGATTGTGATATAGCTAGATGATGTGTTTGTCTTTCGATCACTTGATAAAGTTCATGATTACATGTGCACAGCTGGAAGCTAGGAACGTATGTGTGTGTTGTATGTTTGTTTTATTTGTGCAATGCCTTGGGTGAGACAAGCCGCGACCTCTGAGCTCAAACCCGGCTAGCCTTTTGGGTGCTCGGTTACAAATGGGGCAACGTGGTTGTATAGTCCAAATGTTGTTGTAACATAAAATTGTGATGTTATAACAGTTCGGTTGCTAGTTTCCCTCCTGTGTACGAATTTCGAGGACGAAATTTCTTGTCGGAGGGGAGGGTTGTAACAGCCCAAATTTCTGAATGGGAAGAGATTGGGTGACACGGCCTGTGACGCGGGTGTGTCACAGGGCATGTCCCGCTCATACTCGAGTAGTTCTCATGTAGGTCGAAATGTACTCGAGTAGGTGGAAAAGTACTTGAGTAAGAGGGGGGTGACACGGGCATGTCATCCCTATGACACAGGCGTGTCCTATCTGGGTACTCGAGTAGTTGGTTTTCTCTCGAGTAGGTCTAGAGTAGGTTACATGCCCCGTATCACGAGCGTGACTAGGCTGACACGGGCGTGGCATGGGTGTGTCACCTTGTCATAGATAAGTCGGTTCGTGTATCGCTTAAGGTACACGCCCTGTGACACGGGTGTGTCACAGGGCGTGTCATGCCCGAAAAGTGTTTTTGTCAGCGTTTTCTGGCCGTTCATTTCCTTGTTCTGGATTTAATGGTCCAGAACTCTTCCTGGTGGTTAAAAGGGGCCGAGAATGACGTTTCTTCCCTCATTTTTCATTCTCCTTCTTCTTCTCATGTCAAGAGAGAGAGAGAGAGAGAAAGGCAAAGGGAGAGCAAGGTAAGGAAGGAGATAAGAGAACCAGCTGCTGAAGGAGCTATGGAGTGCGGATTGAAGATCTGAGAATGGATTCGTGAAGCCAAAGTCGAGGCGGTGACTTCCATCTGGCTACTTCATGGCGCCGAAGCGATATTCAAGGGTAACGATCTCTTTCATGGACATCGAAGTCCTTTCTTTATGCATGTGCGTGGAATCCTCCACCAAGAGGTGGATCGCAGAAGTAATTCCTTGGTTGAGTATACATCTAGAGCCGGAAGTGTGGAGTACGACGTAGGCATGCTGTGTGAAGCCCATCTGGACGGTTAGACTGGATTGGTGATGATCATGGGAAAACCGGAGAAGACTCCGTGTATTTGATGGATGCATATGAATTGTACGTGTAAGCTCTGTTGTATGATTGCTCATTTTTTTAGGGGGGGCTTGCGCATCGCTTGTGATGTGAGCGCGGTGGACGCTAGTTGTGGCTACTTAGGAGGGAAGGCCGACCCGCGTCTAGTACTACGCTACTGACGGATTGGGCAACGGGAAAGGCCAACCTGCTCCTGGTGGATAGGTCGATTACTAGCAAGGTGTGGGAGGAAGTGAGGCAGACCCTACTTGCTGCACCATAATGGTGGATCGATTTGTTAATGCTCAAGTTTGCTGTGAGGTTCTCACCTCTAAGTGGTCTGGGCAGAATGTCGTCGGTCTGCGCGGTGGTGGACTAGGACCGGCCAGCCAACATGTTAATAACCTCTAATCAGTGGTGTTGCCACGGAGTCCGGTACACCGTAAGGTGCCCTGAGTGTATGGAGCATCTGGTGGATACCGGCGTTTGTGATGTGATTGTGATTGGTAGATTTGCTAGATTGAAATGATTATGATATGGCAATGCATACAGGGAAGGAACCACTGCCCCGGGTAAGAGATAGGGTCGTTATAAGTGGTCAGCTAAAGATGATTGTTACTTTGTTTTCCTCTTTGGATTGGATGGCTAATTGCAGGTGTTGATGCTTGAATTGATTTGCTTGAGCGGAATGGAGGCTTGCTGCTAAAGGCCCTTAAAGGCCGTGCGAATCGTCGTTGGATTTCATGTGTGGCCGGCCTGCGTGCCAATGTACGAAAATGTATTTGTGCAAAGAGAAATCTATAAGGCCTTAAGGCTAGTGTGTGCGTGGTATACATTCCTGATTTGGATATATATAAATGTGGAGTTTATATAGTAGTGGACATTCTCTGAGTTGAGTTCATGTTAACGAAAAATGCTGGGCTAGAATGGATTGAGTTAGGATGCGAGTCGATTTTGATTTCCACAAGTAATTCCGCCGCTTGTCTGTGATAATATGGCGTGGGGCCCCACCCGGACCCACCGTTATATGTCATGTGACAAGTGGAGGCATTATAGAAAATAACTAAGTCTGGTTCTTCACAGAATTCGTCGATCTGAGTCCAAAGTTCGTCGAGCTGTGAAGTCAAGTTCGTCGACCAGATAATGGTTGTTCGTCGAGCTGAGATCTAAGATCGTCGACCGCAGAACAGACAGCTGCATTCTCCAGAACCTTGCCAATTTTGTGCATGAAGTTCGTCGACTGGAGTTCAGCAAAGTGGTTCTGGACTTAGAATATTCTAGATGTCTCTAGAATGAAGTTTTGAAGTGGAGTTGCTAGAAATCATAGACCTGAGAACTAGATTTGTCGACCTGAGAAGGTGAATTCGTCGACTGGAGTATGATCCTGGACTTATAATATTTACTTGTTTCTGGAATAGGATGTTGAAGTAGAATACTCATATATCATCAACCTAAATACCAAGTTCGTCGAGCTCAGCTCAGAGAATTGTCTCTAAGATCGTCGAGCTGAGCACGACTTTCGTCGACCTGAGTTCGACGAACGCCGAACTCATTTTCTGAGTTTCTGAAATTACTCTAAGTCTTGAGTCTTTATGCAGTCTGTTGATGGCTGGTCTATTTAGTGTTGACTCTAAGGCTTGGCCTATACTCTAAGACTCATACATGACCCTGGCTATACATATTGGGTCATAAGATCCTAACTTAGTGAACCTAGCCCAAATCAAACTAGGGATCCAACAAGATGTGTTGGTTACATAGTTGAGGTCAGCCTTTGTTGACCCACGTTACCACAAATTTTTACAGGGCAACGATCGCAAGCAGGAGCAAGCTCGCCGGCCAAAAATGCATATGCCTCGTGAAGTGAACCTTATTCTACTTATGTTTTGCTGCAGTTATATTATCCTTGAGTTGTAATCCGGCTTGCATGTCGAGGTAGCCTAGGAGTACTTATGTACATTGATAGGATTGTTATTTAGTTTAAGACTCTTTTTGTGTAAGGCCTTAAGGACATTTTCATACTCCTGTTTTGGTGGATAACTTCTAGTTTTGTTTGTTTGTTTCCGCTGTTTTATTCTAAGTTTTGAGTTGGGTTGACTTATATCATCTTTTAATGCTTAATCTGTAGCGTCTGTATATTGTGGGGCCACGGCCGGACCCATATTATACGATCATTATAGTGGAGGTGTTACAATTTGGCACCAAAAGAGTTGGCCGAACTTAAAGTTCAATTTTAGGAACTTTTGGAACAGGGGTATATTAGACCCAGTTCTTCACCATGGAGCGCGCCAATGTTGTTTGTGAAGAAGAAAGGCGGTAGTATGCGGTTGTTCATAGACTACCGAGAGTTGAATAAACTGACTGTCAAGAATAAGTATCTGATTCCTCGGATAGATGACCTGTTCGACCAGTTGGTGGTGTCAGTGGTGTATTCTAAGTTGGACATGAAGTCAGGATACTACCAGTTGTTGATTCGAGATGAGGACATACCCAAGACAGCTTTTGGTACGAGGTATGGTCATTTCGAGTTCTCGGTGATGTCGTTCTGGTTGACGAACGCACCATAGGTATTCATGAATTTGATGAATCGAGTATTTTGGGAATAGTTGGACTCTTTTGTAGTTGTCTTTATTGACAACATTCTGGTTTACTCCAAATCGGAGGTGGAGCATGAGACTCACTTGAGAGTATTCTTGTAGGTGTTGAGAGAGAACCAGCTTTATGCAAAGTTCTCGAAGTGCGAGTTCTGATTAGAGAAGGTGGAATTTGTGGGCCATTTGATTAGTGGTGACGGGGTGGCGGTAGATCCAGCAAACGTTGAGGCCATCAGGGATTGGCCGATTTTTAGAACCGTGGCGGAAGTTCGAAGTTTACTTGGACTAGCCGGGTACTATAGAAGGTTTGTGGAAACTTTATGCAGATAGCTCTACCCCTCACTTCTCTAACTCGTAAGGACCAGAATTTTGTGTGGACTCAAGAGTGCAATCAGGCGTTTAACACCCTGAAGGAAAGGCTGATGACAGCTCCAATCCTAAGCCTACCTAAAGGGACTGAAGGATTTCAAATTTTCATTGGCGCGTCAGGATGTGGGCTGGGTTGTGTGTTGGTGCAACATGGTCTTGCTATAGCCTTTGGGTCTAGGCAGTTGAAGCCTCATGAGAGGAATTACCTCGTCCATGACTTGGAATTGGCGGTGATAATTTTTTCATTAAAGTTGTGGCGGCACTATGTGTATGGTGCGAAGGTGGAGATCTTCACGGACCACAAAAGTCTAAAGTATCTTCTAGACCAAAAGGACTTGAATATGCAGCTGCGCAGATAAGTCGAGTTCCTTGGAGACTACGAAGTGGCGATTCAGTATACGTCAGGCAAGGCCACCGTGTGGAGGATGCCATGTGTAGGAAATACTCGGGTCAAGGGAGTTGGATCGAAGCTCATGATGAGCGGTTGATGCGGGACTGTGAGTCCCTTGGCATTGAGTGTGTAGCAAGAGGTGAGGCAAGTATGGCTTATTTGAACTGGATCGAGTTGCAAAATGACTTATCCGATCGTATTTGGGAACCGACTAGTTTAGATGAAGAGTTTTAGCCATTCAGGGTGGAAGCTCAAAAGGGCGAGGATAGTGCATGGGAGATGATTGATGGGGTCTTGAGGAAGGATGAAAGGATATGTGTACCGCAGTTTGGCAAGCTTCACGAGGAGATGATGTTTGAGGCTCATTTCGCAAAGTATTCCATTCACCCGGGCAGTACAAAGATGTACTTGGATATGAAGAAATCCTTTTGGTGGCCTAGTTTGAAGCCGGAAGTAGCTTTGTACGTGAGTCGGTGCCAAACTTGTGCCTTAGTGAAGATCGAGTGTCTATAGCTAGGCTGGCTCCTGAAGCCTCTTCTGATCCCCAAATGGAAATTTGGTGGCCTGGTCTGAAACCGGACGTAGCTTTGTACGTGAGTCAGTGCCAAACTTGTGCCTTAGTGAAGGTCGAGTGTCAAAAGCCAGGTTGGTTCCTGAAGCCTCTTCCGATCCCCGAATGGAAATTTGATGACATCTTCATGGACTTTGTGCATGACTTTCTGCGATTGCGTCATGGAAATGATGAGATTTGGATGATCGTGGATCGCTTGACCAAAGTGGCTCATTTCATCCCAAATAGAAAACAAGACAGTGTGGAGAAGCTGGTAGAGTTGTATGTTCGCAACATTGTGCAACTATATGGGATTCCTAGGAGCATAGTCAGTGATTGTGATGGACATTTCATATCCAAAGACTGGAGGTTGGTTCAGAAAAGTTTGGGCATGAAGCTTAAGTTCAGTACGATGTTTCATCCTCAAACTGATGGACAAACAGAAAGAATTAACAGTACAATGGAGGATATGCTAAGAATGTGTACTCTTGACTTTGGGAAGAAGTGGAAAGATCACCTCTTTATGGCAGAGTTCGCCTATAACAACAGTTACAAAGTGATGAATTGTAAATATACCTAATTTTATGTACATTACTTAAGTCGTTTTATTTAATTTTTGTTATTTCTACTTGTTTTTATTCAATAAAATGCTCCTATTTTTGTAAATATTATACTAACTTGTTTAATTCTATTTGTTAGGAAAAAAGTCAAAATCTGCAAAAAAATGACATGTCACGCCCGTGACATATTGGTCACGCCCGTGACCAGGGCGTGACAGCTCAAAATCCCGAAAAGAAGCCAATGTTGAAGAGGAAAGCCTGACACGCCCGTGTTCCATGATTCGACACGCCCGTGTCAATCCAACACGGGGCGTGACCAAGCCGTGTCCATCCCACTCGACGAGTTCAACTCGACGTTCGTCGACCCAAGAGGGACACGCCCGTGTCTGATGTGCGCCACGCCCGTGTCAGCCCGACACGCCCCGTGCCAACCAGGTCAATGTTTCGCGCTCAACGTTCGTCGAACCCAAGAGGGACACGCCCGTGTCCGATATGCGCCACGCCCGTGTCCGCCCGACAAACTGCCGCCGGCGAATCCCGAAGTCAACATCGCCTTTAAGCGCCGAACGACACGCCCACCGTCACGCCCGTGACCTGGGGCGTGACCGCCGCGTTTTCGGCCGGAAAGTCAAATCTCCGTCAAGTCCGTCAGATCGCCGAATCCCGCGGTAAAATAGTGCTGACACGCCCCCGACACGCCCGTGTCGGAGGGCGTGTACTTGGAAATTTTTGCCTATAAAAAGGCAGCTGCTGTATGAGTTCAGGGTTCCCAAAATCCGAACCATTTTGATGTATTAGGGCTGCTGTTGGAGTTGCTTTAGTGCTATGTAAGGATCCCCCCTCCCTCTCCTTTTTAAGTTTGTATGTTTGAACTCTTGTAATCACCCTTTTTTGTAATAAAAATCGTTATTATTTCATCATTATATGCTTTGAAATTTCTCCAATAGCCTCCTTTTCATCAATCTTATATACTTTCATTTTTATTTTCATAATGCGTGTGTGTGTATGAGCTTAAAATTGCAAAAATTATGTTTTAAAACGCAAATGTTCACGTTTTCTTTTCAACTATAACAAAATTTATAGCCGTTATTATGGCCGTTTTCATTCTCAAACTCTTTAAATTTGGTTAGACTTAGGATTTTCATGCTTCAAAATGCGTTTTTATGAACTTGTAAAACATTAAAAAGGTAGTCTTCATTAATCTTAACTTAGCCTTTACTTTGTTTTAACTATAAAACTACTGCTTCTTTTTAGCTTACTCCTTCTTTTTAAACCATTTTACAAGGCTATAGTAATGTAGAAATTGTTATTTATATTTTTCATCAACTTTCATTTTAAGTAGTTACAAAAAATATTTTCGCTCGAACAATTTTTATTTTCACTTTTTAAGCATTTCTATCAAAATCTAACGGTAAAAATGTAAACGTTTTAATTTTTCGGGCACTTGCCTTTCTCTCTTTAATTTGAAAACTTTTTCCTCAAACAATTTTTATTTTGCCTTTTTATGCATTTCTACTGCATTCCAGCGGTAGAAATGCAGTCATTTTAATTTTTCGATAACTTTGATTTTTGCAATTATTGTAGCCCGAGTGCGTGAGTGTATGAGATAATCTTTATCGTCTTAGTTAATTCATGCAAGAGTGTGTGTGTTTATTCAAGTAGAGTGCGTGTGTTGTTTTTATTTTTCCGCCTACTCACTTGAGTTAATTGGCTGGATTTTATTCAAGTAGAGTGCGTGTGTAATTTTTATTTTTCCGCCTACTCATTTGAGTTAATTGGCTGGATTTTATTCAAGCAAGTGTTTTCATTTTTTATTTTTCCGCCTACTCACTTGAGTTTAATGGCCGGTCTGTATTTTCAGTCCTACTCGTTTGAGTAGGACTTGTAATTTTCAATCTTTATTTTTTCCGCCTACTCACTTGAGTTAAATGGCTGGATTTGATTTTCCGCCTACTCGCTAGGAGTTTAATGGTCGGACTTTATTTTGATGTAAATATTTAAGAAAGCCCTGTAATCGCATTTATTTTCTCCTACTCGTTTGAGTAGGACTCGCTTTCATTCCAGTTCTACTCGTTTGAGTAGGACTTGCAATTTTCAACTTTAATTTTCCGCCCCCACTCGTTTGAGTGGGACTTGCAAATTTCAATTATGCACTTTTCAGCTTTTATTTCCCGCCCCCACTCGTTTGAGTGGGACCTGCAAATGTCAATTATGCAATTTTTTTTTTCTTATGTGTAACTTAGTTTTATTTCTTCCTTTTGTTATATGTTTGAATGAGTGCGGGTGTGTTTATTTGTAATAACTTTTCTAAAATTAGGTTATTTTGCTTTTCTTCTTATTTTCTTTATAACCTTTCAGCGAATAGTTTAGGACGCTCGCACAACCAATCATATAAGTTATCCCTATTCCGATGAGTGGCTAATTTCTTTTAGCCCTCGGTATCGAAAGCTTTGGGATCTAAAATGTTTTAAATAACCAAATGACTAATTTTTCAATTTAATTAAAAACTTAAGGTTTACCCCGGGTTAACGACGCGTAGACCCACATATCGATGTGTGGGCTCTTTTTCCGTTATCCATACGCTAGCTAGCCGAGAGGTCGTGCATATGGACAGATCACCCCTGGGTAGATAGAGTTCCGCACTAACCCTCGAGAGAGGAGGCGCGCTAACTCTACCGGATCGGGTTCCCCACCCAATAGCGAGATTCTTAGCGTACTGCGGGCATTAAGGGGAATCCTTCGTCGGACGAGAGCCCGGTCGAATAGCCTTAATGTCTAGGTGAGCGATATTCCTAGAGATAGGTGAGCTCATTATTTTGAACCTCCACGGCCAAGTTTCCGCATTAATTAAATTGAAACTTTAGATATCTAGTTATTCAAATCTATTTTTAATCCTAACGCAATTCGATACCGGGAGTTATCTCTTCATCGACTACTTTCTTAAAATCTATTTTCGTTCCTATTTTACTTAAAACCCTCAACTTCTATTTCGGTAAAATAATAGTGTTTTCGGAGGAGTAGGGGTAATCAACCCGTTCCCGGGAATAATACGACCTCGGTATTCTCCCGAATATCGAGTACTACTTGCGATAGGTGCACTTGCCTACCCTAGCAAGCCCGCGGCGATCGACTCACCGAACCAACCACAGTAAGAGTCTATTCGCGGGCCAATCACAAAGCAAGTATAAAGATGGAGTCATACGAAGCTTTTTATGGAAGGCGGTGTCGAACGCCAATGTCTTGGGTAGAGGAGGGAGACACCAAACCTTTTGGAAAAGAAGTGGTGGTTGATGCATGCGAGTTAGTGTGAACCATTCAGGAACGCATGAAGGATGCCCAGGACCGGCAAGCAAAGTATTTTAATGCTCGCCATAAGAATGTGGAGTTTGTGGCAGAAGATTGGGTCTCTCAAGATCAAGTCGTTCAAAAGCGTTTCGTGGATTCGCCGACTCAAGAAGTTGAGTCTAAGGTTTTTGGACTGTTTGAGGTTATAGAACGTATTGGAGAAGCAGCTTACTGGTTAGCATTGTCCACGGAGCTGAGTGGATTACACGATGTTTTACATGTCTCTGTCTTGAGAAAAGCCTTGGTGGAGGCTAATGTAGTGATCGAACCGGCGACTGTGCTGATAGAAGAGGACTTGAGGACGAAGGTCCATCCGGTGGGTATAGAGAATTCAGAAGTAAGGCAGTTGTGGAACAAAGAGGTGAAGCTCGTAAAGGTGCGTTGGGACAGTTGCGGGATGGATGAGTTCTCTTGGGAGCGAGAGCAAACCATGCGTGAAGATTATCCCGAATTATTTGTATAATGTTGATTGGAACAATGTTTGATATGTTGCAACAGTGTTTTGAGACGTTGCAACAATTTTCTTGTTGTTTTCCTGAATGAAAATGGTTTGTGTAAATTTGTTGTGATAATGTTTAAGTTTGTTGCAGTAATTTTCTTGCTATTTTCCTGTATGAAGATTAATTTCGGGGACGAAATTCTTGTAAGGGGGAGGAGTTGTAACACCCCAAATTTGAGGAACCAGAAAAGTTCGACGAAATTTTGTGATCTTCGAAGGCCGTTCAACGAAAGTCGAATTGTGGCCATTCGACGAAAGTCAAACTGTGCACATTCTACGAAAGTCGAACTGTGGTCATTCGACAAAAGTCGAACTGTGGCCATTCGATGAAAGTCGAACTGTGGCCGTTCGACGAAATTCGAACTCAGGGCCATTCATCGAGCTGAGGCCCATTCATCGAGCTGAGGCCCATTCGTTGGGCTAAGGGCCATTCATCGAACTCAGGTACATTCATCGAACTTAGGACGTTCATCAAATTCTGAGTAGTTCGACTAATTGCTGGAATGCGGGTTTCGTAGGTCGATTTCTTAGCCGTTCGATTTAACATCAAAGTTGATCCTGGACCCCAGGATCATTTGCCCAAAGGGTTTTAGTAGGGTTGAACAGTTCTCTCCCTCATTTTTTTCATTTTGGAGTTGACTTAGGGTTTGAGAGAGAGAGAGAGAGTTCAGAGGAAGAATAGGGGATCTTTCTCTGCCGTTAACGGAGCTTCAAAGCTCTGATCATCGTTCTGAGGCCAGATCCGTGAAGAGGACGCAAATACGCTCGTTTTCATCCGTACAAAATAGAGGTTTCGTGGCTAGAAAGAGGAGTCAAAGGGTAACGACACTTCTCCTCTCGGTTTTAGGATTTGTGCATGAAATCTACGCTTTTCTTGTTTTCTTTGAAGCATTCTAGGCACTGGATCTCTCAAGTGAGAGGGATTCAGGTTGTCATGGCCGGGTCGATTATGTCTATCCTCGACATGATATTTCATTAGAGATCCGCTCCGTTACTGGATTAGGCAAGGTGGTGGAAGCCATAGTCACGACCGTTAGTCCAACTCGGTGATGTTGCATTGTGAGCCTTAAGGATTTTGTAGAAATCTGTTAGCTGTAAGATGTCGTCTGTGATGATGTTTTTACCCCTATCTTGTGTGAGTACGTGTGGCCGGAACTGGACCGAGCGGAAATTAGAGAACACGCAGGGGCACTAGGATGGTATGGTACAAGTGTTATAATAGGGTGTAAACGACATGGGATTGTGATGTGACAGGGCCTGGTTTGTCTCTGTGGTCGGCTAGCTAGCCAGTGACGTTGCAAGGTCACGTATGGAGAGTGTGCCGGCGAGACAAGTCCCCTTCTGTGGAACTGATGAGAACGCCAAGCTTATGACAAGCCCAGACGATTCCAGTTGGGTCCCGCGGGGTCTCCTTCGGTGGACTTGGTCCCGATTTTGGAGCCTAGCATGGGTCGTCGCGAACGGGTGGGGTCCAGTAAGGGTTCTTAGCATTTGTTTGTTTATTTGAATGGCGGAACCCTGATGTGAGAAGTCAGAGTTTGCAGGCAAGCCCGGGATTTGAGACCCACGAGCGGGTGGGGCCTTGACAAGAGTTTCGTGTGGCAGCTTGTTTGTCGTTGGGGGAAATTAGAGTACCCTTATGTCTGTGGCTTGAACGCCGATGGGGAAATCAAAAGAACTCGATTTGATGATGATGTGTTAGAAGCATATGCTTTAGGGTGCCTTGGGTGTAACCCAAGATTGCATTCATGCTGCATTGTAGGCCCCCTTTATTACTTGCTCAACTTAGAAACATGTTTGTTGCTTGGGACATCCAAACATGTTTAACGTTTTACTTGTTTATGTATATTGCATACGAAGTGCTGACCTGCAGTGTGATGGAGTGCCCTGGGTTCCGCTAGGGACGACCAGGAGGAGATGTGTTGGTTACACAGTTGATGTCAGCCTTTGTTGACCCACATTACCATAATTTTTTACAGGGCAAGGATCGCAAGCAGGAGTAAGCTCGCCGCCAAAAATGCCTAAGCCTCATGAAGTGAACCTTATTCTGCTTATTTTTTGATGCTGTTATATGATCCTTGAGTTGTAATCCGGCTTGCATGCTGAGGTAGTCTAGGAGTGCTTTTGCACATTGATAGGATTGTTATTCAGTTTTAAACTCTTGTTGTGTAAAGCCTTAACGCCATTTTGATACTTCTGGTTTAGTGGATAACTTCTAGTTTTGTTTGTTTGTTTCTGCTATTTTATTCTTAGTTTTGAGTTGGGTATACTTTTATCATCTTTTAATGCTTAAGATGTGGTGTTTGTATGTTGTGGGGCCCCGGTCGGAGCCATATTATACGGTCATTACAGGGGAGGTGTTACAGCTTTCACGCCTAAGCTTCACATTTTGAAAGAACTCATGTACATCTCTGCTCAGAACGTTGCATGGATGCTCTAGAAGAAAGGTCAATCCGGCTATCTCGAGCATCAAAATCATATTTTTGAACTCATCTGATGTTGTCACAAACCTTGTACAAACAAGCTCACTACCGACTTGGAGATTACCACTTTCTCTTGGTGTCATTGCTGAGAATGAATGAGAATTGACGGAGAAGAATCAACAAAGTCATTCTGCTCTAACGGAAGTTGAATCGGCAGAATTTAATTGAGAACTCTTTACAAACTGTGTGAAATTATAAAAGACCTTAGCCATACTTATATATTATTAACGTTTTGAAGGGAGGCACCTATACCATTTTCGGAAGAGACTCTTCGGATCCAATAAGTAAGATTTAAAAAATTCACACTTCTAGAGATTCGTCGAAATGACTCCAGAAAACCGTATACACTCGTCAAAATGACTCGTGAATGCTAAAGTGATTTGTTGAAATGACTTGTGAAGAAGTTCTGATTTCATGAGAAGTCTCGATGAATTCGTTGAAATCATACGAGTATACTTGAAGAATTTTCCTTGGATTTCTTGGGATGTTGAATTCCTGTACTTTGACTGATTTTTAGACTTTATCATGTCTTCTTTATGAGCATACCAAGTTCTATTTTGAAGAGGGAGAACTTGGCCTCATCCAGTGGCATCGTGAATATATCTACAACTTGGTTATCTGTCGGGACATAACTGAGATTGATGTCTCAGTTCTACACATGCTCTCAGATGAAATGATACAGTATCTTAATGTGCTCTGTCCGACTATGAGAGATTGGATTGTGAGTAATTACTTTGGCAATAGATGAGTCGCAAAACATTGCAATCTCCTTCAACTTCATATTGTAATCTTCAAGTTGATTCCTTATCCATAGAAGTTGTATGCAACGGCTGCCTACAGTGATATATTCTTACTCAGCAGTTGAGATTACAACATAATTTTACTTCTTACTGCTCCAAGAGATAAGCCTTCTTCCTAGTAACTGACACATCCCAAAAGTGCTTTTTTGTCATCCCTGCTCCCTGCAAAGTCAGCATCTAAGAAACCAATTAGTTCGTAATCATTACTTCTTAGATACCACAAGACAAGATTTAGTGTACCTTTAAGGTATCTCAAAATCCTCTTTGCAGTGGCATAATGAGATTTCTTAGAGTTAACCTAGAATCTAGCACATATACATGTTGAAAACATTATGCCTGGTCTACTAGCAATAAGGTAGAGCAAGGATCCAATTATTCCTCTGTACTTGGTTTCATCAAATGGTTTCCCTTTCTCATCCTTTTCCAAAGTCATAGTTGAACCCATTAGAATCTTCATTGAGTTTGCGTTCTACATTCCAAATTTCTTAATTAACACCTTGGTGAACTTTGTCTGAGAGATGAAAATTTCATCTTCAGATTGATTCACCTGAAGTCCTAAGAAATATGTCAGCTCTCTTATACTGCTCATTTCAAAATTTCATTGCATCAAGTTAGAAATCTTTTTTCAAAGGTTGTCATTCGTAGATCCAAAAATAATGTCGTAGACATAGATTTACACTAGCAGAATCTTGCCTTTAAATTCTCTAAGAAATAATTTCTTATCTATCTTTCCCCTTGCGAACTTGTTCTCAAGAAGAAAGATAAATAGTGTCTCATACCAAGCTCGAGGAGCTTGTTTTAGATCATATAAAGCTTTACGAAAAAAATAAACATAATTAGGGAATGATGAATCAACAAAACCTGGGGTTTGTTTTACGTATACTTCTTCCTTTAAATTACCATTAAGGAAGGCTGACTTCACATCCATTTGATAAACCTTGAACTCTTTGTGAGTAGCTTATGCGAGGAACATCCTGATAACTTCGAGTCTGGCCACTGGAGCAAATGTTTGATCAAAGTCGTACCCTTCTTTTTGTCCTGATCTTCATCTAACTTGTTTCTGGACACCCATTTCATCCCGATCACATTGTGACATTTGAGTCTTGGTACTAGCTCCCAAATTTTGCACCTCTTGAATTGATTGAGCTTTTCTTCCATTGCAATGATCCATGAAGCGTCTCTATTTGCCTCTTCAAATTTCTTTGACTCAATCTGAGAGAGAAAGCTTAAGTGCAGAATTTCGTTAGTTGTACCTCTTCTTATTCTTACTCCATCACGAGGGTCTCCAATGATCTGATTAGTTAGATGATCTCTTGAGTGTCCGATCACTAGATTCCTCGCATCATTTATGCCACCAGGAAGTTCTGCTACTTCTGGTGCATCTTCTTCAATTTGATGGAGCTCTACGGCTCTGTTTGGGACAACTTATGATGATGAATAAGCTACTTATTTAAAATTGATGTTTTGAAAGAGATTTTATAAAAACAATGATGAATAAGCTGTACACTGTTTGGATAGTTCGTTCATAAATGCTTATCTAAATTTTCATTCATTTGTAAAATTCTGTTCATTTGGACACGTATTTTTCGATCTGACGTGATTTTCACTCAGACACATTTTTTTTGCATGAGTGTGAATTTTTCACACTGACGCGATTTCTTCTTCCGGTCGCGATTTTTTCGTCTGAGCGCTAATATTTCGCTCAGACGCGGTTTTTTTCCCGGACGCTGTATTTTCACCTGGCCGCGGTTTTTTCGCACCAATGTGGTTTTTTCGCCCGGGCGTGATTTGTCGCCCGGCGTAAATTTTTGCTCGGCGCGATTATTTCGTCCGAAAGCGTTTTTTTCGCATTAGCGCGAATTTTTCGCCCGGGAGTGAACTTTTTGCCCAGGCGCGAATTTTCGCCATAGCGCGAATTTTCGCCCGGGCGCAAATTTTGGCACGGCGCAAAGTTTCGCCCGACACGAATTTTCCGCCCGGACGCGAATTTTCGTCCGGGCAAGAATTTCCGCCTGGGCGCGAATTTTCACCCGGGCGCGATTTTCGCAGGGGCGCGAATTTTCCATCTGGGCGCGAATGTTTCGCACGGGTGCGAAAAAATCCCGTCATGGCGAAAAAATAGCTCCTGTGCGAAAAAGTCCCGCTCGGGCAAAATATCCGCATCCGGGCGAAAAAATCGCTCCCGGGCGAAAAAATCACGCCCAGGCGAAAAAATCACGTCCGTGTGGAAAAATTCTCACACCGACAAAAAATTCGCGCCCGGGCATAAAATTCGCGTCGGGGCGAAATTATTCGTGCCCGGGCGAAATATCCGCATCCGGGCGAAAAAATCGCGCCCGTGCGAAAAAATCGCGTCCGTGCGAAAAAATCGCGCCCGGGCGAAAAAATCGCGCTCGGGCGAAAAAATCGCGCCCGGGCGAAAAAATCGCGCCCGGGCGAAAAAATCGCTCCCGGGCGAAAAAATCCCACCGGAGCGAAAAAAACACGCCCTGGAGAAAAATTCGCGTTGGGCCAGAAAATTCGCAGACGGGCGGAAGATTCGCGCCCGTGTTGAAAATTTGCGCTCGTGCGAAAAAATTGCGCACAGGTGAAAAATATGCCCTCTGACGAAAAATACGAGCTCAGGTGAAAAAATCGCACCCTTGCGAAAAAAACACGCCTGGTGAAAAAAATCAACTTTGAGTTTTTTAAGGGATAAGCGCTTATGAAAAACCATAAGCTAGACCCGGATAGCTTATGAAAAATCAGCTTATCATCCATTATAAAATAAGTGATTTTCTATAAGCTGCACAAACAAACAGCTGAAAAACTGCTTCTGCATTTTAAGTAGAGATTAATAATCAGCATAAGCTGCCCCAAACAGAGCCTACATCTTAAAGTTCTTCCTCCACCAAGCTTGGATTGTTGACTTTGATTTTGCTTGGAGCATCTTCCTTTCCATTTTCTTCCAAGCTTAGCTCTTTCAACTTTGTACCTGCATCTTCAACAAATACACTAGAGGAGCTGTTATAAAGCATGTTCATCTCATCAAATACAACATTAAAAGTTTCTACTACTACTAGTGTTTTCTTATTGAAAATTCTATAAGCTTTACTATGACTACTACAGCCTATGAAAATACCTTCAAAAATATTTTTCACTAAACTTAGTTTTGAATATTTCCCATTATTAAGTACAAAACATTTGTTACAAAAAATTCTAAAATAAGACAGTTGGTTTCTTGCCCTTTAATAGTTCATAAGGTATCTTATAGTGGTTCTTGTTTATAAGTGCTCTGTTTTGTACGTGGAAAGCAGTGTTGACGACCTCATCATAGAAATACTCCGGTAATGAAGAATCATTCAACATGGTTCTGCATGCCTCAATGAGAGTTCTATTCCTTCTCTCAGCGACTCCATTTTGTTGTGGGGTGTGAGGAGAGGAAAACTCATGAAAGATACCTAGACTTTCACAGAATTTTATCATGACACCAAATTCAAATTCTTTTCTATGGCCACTTCTGATTTTAACCACAGAGCAGTTAAATTTGTTTTGAATTTGCCTAACAAAATTAGTGAAGGATTCATATGTGCCTGACTTGTGTTTCAGAAAGAACACCTATATAAATCGTAAGTAATCATTAACGATAACCAACGTGTAAGATTTACCTCCTAAATATGAATTTGCAAGGGACCAAATAAGTCTATATGGAACAGATATAAGCATCTGGTAGAATTTTTGTCAATGATGCTTTTAAAGGTAACCTATGTTTGCTTGCCCATTTGGCATGAGTGACAAGGTTTCTCTTTAACGCACTTAACAGTGAGGGCATAACACACTAAGTTGTGAGAAAATAACATATTAATAGTTTTAAAATTAATATGTGCTAATCTCTTGTGTTATTAGTCATAGAGAGACGCACTATCTTTTGATAAAAAACACACTGGTGTAGAAGACTCTAAACAAAGAAAATTCAAACAGAAAATTTTTCTAATCCGAGTGTCTGTTAAAATTATTTCTGATCTATCAGACGACTTTATCAGACACTTATCCTTGTAAAACTCTACATATAGCATTTGTCACATAATTGACTTATGCTAATGAGATTATGTTGTATTCCCTTAACATACGCCACGTATGTGAAAGAGACTATACCGTTAGTAATCATATCGTAACCTTTTATGATTCCCATGTCTGAATCCCAAAAAATAACTTTTGGGTCATCTTCGACTGGGGGATACTTTTGAAGTAGGCTTCTTGTTCTGGTCATGTATCGAGAGTATCTGAAAGAAATTGTACCTAATCACCTAGAGGGGGGGTGAATAGGTGACTTTAATCTTTTTAAACTTTTAGGCAGATTTAATCACAGAATTATAAATACTTCTTCTACAGCAATTCAGCACAACAATCACAGATTCACACACACAGAGTACACACAGTTTTATAGTGGTTCCCCAAGGTTTGGGTACATCCACTTTCCCCCTTCGCCTATCTAGTAATGTACTAGATTCGGCCAAACTCCTCCACTATTCCTCAGATCCACAGATCTTACACTCAGAACCCCAACCAGGTTCCTACAGCTCATAGTGATCCCACTCTTACAACTCAGGCTCAACAGCCCTACCACTCAGTCTTCACAAAGACCTACACTCAGCCACAAGGCCTACACTCAGAGAAATGAATCTCCTACACTCAGGCACATAGGCCCTACCACTCAGCCTTTATAATTTCAGGCTTACAACTCAGATCCCTAAGGATCTTACAAGAAATTAAAAATACAATGTGTAAACCTACAACTCAGAATGAGAGAGAAGAGTTGTCTGGTTTCTTGAAGAGTTCTTGGAAGAACTTTGCTGAGATCAACCTCCCTTGGCTTCCTTCAAAGCTTCTTGAATGTAGAACACAGTAGGGTTGATTCTCTATGCAGCTGATCTTCAATCACTGCAACTTAAGATTCAGATCTCAATCTGAACCCTTCTTCACAGCCTGGTTCAATAGCTGTCTTCTTGGAAGGAGCTCTCTCTCTCTCTCCAACTACTTAGATCTTCACTTGAATTGATTCTTCAATGAATTGCTTGATCTTCTTCTCAATCCTCAATCCATCATTTTTGTTGACAGAATAAGCCTATATATAGGTCTTCTTCATGGTGACCGGCTGATCCGGTTTCTAACGACTTTCTGACAACTCTGACAGTTATAGTAGACCGGCTGGAATGGCAGCTGTCATGTCATCCAGTCACTTCTTGAAATATCTGTAACTGTCTGAAAGTGTCGAGACAGTCTGTCTTTAAGTGTCGACACTGATAGACTAAGTGTCGACACAAGTAAACTAAGTATCGACACTAGCCTTCATGGTGTCAACACAACTTCTTGTGTTGTAGAAATTACTTCTCGAGAATGCTTCTTCAACATGTGTCGACACTAATATTGTGTGTCGACACAACTCCTTATTCTTCAGTACTTAGTTGATTTCTTGTAAGTTTCGACACTACTCCTTTGTGTCGACACATCTTCTTGTGTTGAACTTGTTCAGTGTCGACACATCTTCTTGGTGTCGACACATGTCTTCTGTGTTGATACTTTTGCTGAGTGTCGACACAGCTCCTTGTGTCGACACATCTTCTTGTGTTGAGACTTTTGCTGAGTGTCGACACATCTCCTTTGTGTCGACACTTGTACTTAGAATTTGTTAAACTTTGCTGAGTGTCGACACAGCCTCCTAGTGTCGACACTTTCTTCATGTGTTGAGTCTTCTGCTGAGTGTCGACACATTTTTCATTATGTCGACACTTGTACTTAAACCTTGTTGAAGTTTGCTGAGTGTCGACACAGCCTCCAAGTGTCGATACTTTCTGATGTCGACAAAGTTCCTCTGGGTGTCGACACAGCTTCTAAGTGTCGACACTGCTTCACTGGACAATTCTTCATTGAGTGTCGACACAACCTGTATGTGTAGACACTTTCCTTCTAGTGTCTACTCTGCATTCCTGGTGTCGACACTTTTACTTCAAATGTCGACACTGCTTCTCTAGGTGTCGACACAAGTCTTCTTAAGTGTCGACACTTTCCTTCTGGGTGTCGACACATGGACTTAGAAACTTTTCAGCTTTCCCTGCAAATACTTAACCTGCACAACTAAACTCAAAACACATCAAATACATTTTGATGTATATCATTGAGTAGGGTGAGGCTTCTTCAAATCAGGTACATTTATTCCAATGTACCCAACAATCTCCCCCTATTTGGAGAAGTCATAACCCTTAGTCAATGATATACACCATACATAACAAAATTACAGTATGATGTAAAACAGGATTATATAACAGGGTAAGTTCATAAACATGTATTAAACAAAACATGTATATACCATTATCTCAGAACAATTAATGTAATAAACTTAACACATATCACATAGTTCTAAGAACTTTAACATTTTCATTATTTCAAAAGTTTACAGAAGTTTTTAATACAAGTGATTACACATAGTAAACTTTAAGAAAAATTCTATCCTATTGCTGCTCAGGCTCCTTAATAACTATGCCCTTTCCAGATTGTATCTTTGCTTGGACAGGAGCTTCAGTGTCTTCAGCAGCAGCAGGCTTCTTTCCTTTAAGATCCCTTTTCTTTAATTCTTCAGCTTTAATCTTCTGCCTTTCAAAGTAATGGTAAGGCTTTGTAAAGTACTTGCTAGGCTCCTAGGTAGTAGGAGGTAGCTTTCCCATCTTAGCCTTTCTTCTATATTGCACAATTGCCTCTTGCCTGGTCTCATGCTTCCTCCACTCCAGTTCAGAATACCACTTGTTTCTATCCTGGATATTGTCTTTGGCAGCTTTCCAAGCAGTCAAAATGATATTCCTGGAGGTGGGGCTCCACTGTTCAAAATCAGGCCTCAATTCAGCTTGCTCCCTGAATCTCTTCTTAGACAATTGGGCTTCTTGTTCTTTCTGCAAAGCCTCTTGTTCTTTCAGTGTAGCCTCTGGCACTGGGTGAACTACTTTTTTTATGATGACCTTCTGATTTCTCTCAGGAGGGCTATACATTGATTGTATGTCTTGATTTATCATATCAAAGTCTGGTGGAGGATAGATCACTTGAGCCACTTTAGCTTGCTCCCCTCCAAGATATGCAGGATTAATGCCAGACTCTGCAACATTGTCATCATCACATAATGGAGGATATCCAAGGGTGGCTCTGATGGAATTTGAAATCCATTTTGCATGATCAGAGCCTGATTTGACTAACACCCTCTCCCCCTTTATGACTTCTCTTTCAATGTGATCCCTTAGATCATCTTTCTGAAATCTTATCTGTGTATTCAGGTAATTTACTTCATCTTTGTAGAAAGGTTTCAACCTTTGGAGTTTTTCAGTGATCAGCTTCTGAGAATCTTGAATTGCAGAAGTAACAGCAGTGATTCTCTCTTGTAATGCTTTATCAAATTCTGCCTTAGCTGTAGCATTAGTTGTAGTCTGACCAGTAGGTATATTCTTCATTTTTGTGACTATTGCATTGTGTGAAGCTGTTAAATTATCATTCATCCTTAGTTGGTTCTCCAGGACATAGTCTTGCTTCACTGTAATATCATCCACTTGAGCTTTGATCTTCTCCTGATGAGTGGCTAGATAGACGACTGCATTTCCTCCCTTATGAAAGCAGTCAGTCATCTCTTTCTTATTCAGATTCATTTCAAATCTAATTGACTTGATGTCTTGGGCCAGATCAAACTGTAGGGATTTTTGCCCTTCATCTATATACTTTTCCAGAGCTTGCCTTTGCTCATCCATCTTTATCTGCAATGCAACCATCAGAGAACTGAAATCTGTAGATGGGGCAGGCTGTGGTGCAATGGTTTGTAAAGCCTTTTTGTATGTCTGGCTCCTCCTCTTGAAGACTTGAAATTTCCTCTTCTTCGCTCTTGCAGCCTCTTCATCTTCAGATGCAGATGTACTAGCTATATCAACCCTGTCCTTAGGGCTTGGAGGTAACTCCTTCTCAGTCCTTTGTAGCCCTTCAGCAGCTTTTGGCACCTCAGTCTCTTTGCCTGCAGTTTCTTCAACAATATCCACATGCTCCCCCTCAACAGTGACTTTCTTCCCCTCAGCAGCAGCACTTTCTTTCTCAAAGTCTGTTTGTAGAAGGTCTGGGAATAGCTCTTCTAGGGTAAATTCTTGTTGAGGATAGGGTGGAGAAACTCTTATCTCATCAACCACTTGATTAGCAACAGATGAGTCCTCCATGACAACATCTTGGGGTTGGCTATGTGTCTGTGTTTGCTCAAGTATTGTGTGGGTAGCTTGTTCACTCTCTAGTGGAGTTGGCTCATCCACCAGTAGAGGCTCCCCCTGGATTGAATCCTGGTGAATTGGGCTTGCTGGTGGTAGCTCCCCCTGCCTTTCTGCATCTCCTTGTCTAGCTGGAGACTGTCCAGCATTTCCAGTTTCTTGTTCATTAGGAGTGAACACTACTTGCTCTTCAGAGCTGCTTGATGATTCTTGAGCCACAGGGGCTGTCTTCTTCTTCTTCTTTAGGGGTGTTTCCTTCTCAGGAGTTGGCATTTCCTTGGTCAAGACTCTATCCCACCTAGAGAAGATTCTCAAATCCATTCTCCTCATGTGGTTAATCTTAGTTCCAGCTGCTTGACTCATGACCTCTGGTATACTACCAGCCAGGTAAAGACTTAGAATCCTATCCAAATTGGGCTTCTTCATACTCTCTTTGATCTTCTCAAACACTACTGCAGACCAATCAGTTTGTAGTTTGAAGATAATCCTTGTCATGAGGCTAAACATATGAGCTGAAACTCTGTCATGCCCTCCAGGCTTGCTCAAGATAACCTTGCCAAAAATTTCAGATAAGAATTTTCCTTGCATATTCATTCCTTTTCTATTGAACACAGATCTAATTTTCATGTTGGAATCCAGTCCACACCATGTTAATGCTTCCCTAGTTTTAGAAGCAGAAACATCCTCTTCTTCCTTAGTCCTAGGTAGTTGTAGTACCTTTCTCAGACTCTTAGGAGAGACTTTCACCTTATCCCCGTGAACTCTAGACTTTATATTGAGTCCAAATTCATCTATTGATGCTCCATTTAGAAATTCCAGGACCTCCTTCTTCCAAATCTTGATCGGCTCTGAAACCAGAAACTCTAACCCAGTCTCTGCGATTAGGGTTATCACGCCTTTGATATCTGGTTCCGTGTCATCAAAAGCATGTTGCACGAGTTCATAACCTTCATTCACATTCTCTTCGAGCTTGGGCGCCACTAGGGTTTGAAGAAATTTGAATCTAGAGAAGAGAGGTATCGACACACAAGTTTGGTCTCGAAACTTTGGTGAGCGTGTCGACAGACAATGGCCAAAACCTATTTATACCTTTCTAGAATCGAAGATGAAAGGGCGCGTCAAAATACTCAAATTGTGTCGACACTGTTGAAAAGTGTCGACACAGACTTATAATGTCTCGACAACTATATGTCGACACAAGTATAGTCGACAGAATATATGTGTCGACACTTGTTTATGTGTCGACACCACTTAGCTCGACACTTAGTCGAGACTTTACTTGTCTAATTCTGTGTAAATCTAAGTGTCGACACCACCTTGGATGTGTCGACACCTACCCTGTATGTGTCCACACTAATTTTCTGAAGTGTCGACACCTTTTCTCTGAAGTGTCGACACCTTTTCTCTGAAGTGTCGACACCACTTCTCTGTGTCGACACAGACAACTCTGTGTGTCGACACCTTTTTACTTAGCCAATTTTGAAAACTTATTCTAAGTTTATCATACCTAATTCAATTTTAAAACTATTGAATTTGGTTTCTTCTAAGGGCTTAGTATACATGTCAGCTAGTTGATTATCTGTATTAACATACTCTAGTGAAATATCTCCTTTTTCCACATGTTCTCTTAAAAAATGGTATTTTATTTCCATGTGCTTAGTCCTACTATGGGAGACAGGATTGTTTGCAATAGAAATAGCACTAGTAGAATCACAAAATAGAGGTGTTCTACTTACTTGAATACCATAGTCTTCTAGCTGATGTTGTATCCATAGAAGTTGAGCACAGCAACTTCCTGCAGCCACATACTCTGATTCTGCTGTAGAGATAGCCACACTTGTTTGTTTCTTGCTACTCCATGATATCAGTCTTCCACCTAGGAATTGACAGGTACCAGTTGTACTTTTCCTATCTTCCTTGCAGCCTGCAAAATCTGCATCTGAATAACCAGTCAGTTCAAAGTCTCCATTCCTAGGGTACCAAAGGCCTAGATAAGGAGTGCCCTTAAGATATCTCAGAATTCTTTTGACTGCTGTCAAATGAGATTCTTTAGGGCATGCTTGGTACCTAGCACAGACACATGTAGCATACATGATATCTGGTCTACTAGCAGTCAAATACAATAGGGATCCAACTATCACTCTATACAAAGTCTCATCTAAAGGTTTCCCTGCATCATCTTTGCTAAGATACATACTTGACCCCATAGGAGTTTTCATGGTACTGGATGATTCCATACCATACTTCCTTATTAATTCTAGGGTGAACTTAGACTGGCATATGGATAAACCATTCTCAGTCTGTCTAACTTGGAGACCCAAGAAGAAGTTAAGTTCCCCCATACTGCTCATTTCAAATTGTCCTTGCATAAGTTTTGCAAACTTTCTGCAAAGACTATTTTCTGTAGACCCAAATATGATGTCATCTACATATATTTGGACTAGAATGATCTTGCCTCTGGATTTCCTAAGGAATAGAGTCTTGTCTATTTTCCCCCTTGTGAATTTATTCTCAATGAGGAAACTAGACAGGGTTTCATACCAAGCCCTAGGGGCTTGTTTTAACCCATACAATGCCTTCCTAAGTCTATAAACATAATTAGGTTGAGTTGAATCAACAAAACCTGATGGCTGTTCCACATAGACATCTTCCTTCAGATTTCCATTCAGAAAAGCTGACTTAACATCCATTTGGTATACTTTAAACCCTTGATAGGTTGCATAGTCCAGGAACATCCTTATTGCCTCCAGTCTGGCTACTGGAGTAAAGGTTTGATCAAAGTCAATACCTTCTTCCTACCTATATCCCTTAGCAACCAGTCTTGCTTTGTTCTTGATAATCACTCCATGTTCATCCATCTTGTTCCTAAAGATCCACTTAGTTCCAATTATGTTGTGGTCTTTTGGTTTAGGAACAAGCTCCCAGACTTTGCATCTTTTGAACTGATTCAGTTCCTCTTGCATTGCCTCAATCCAATGAGGGTCTAGGATGGCTTCTTCAAATTTCTTTGGCTCTACTTGGGATAGAAAACTGGAGTAGAGTACTGAACTTAGATTTCTGCTCCTTATTTGTACCCCATGACTTAGATCACCAATAATTTGATTGGCTGGATGATCTTTTAGATGTCTACTAGCTGGAGGCAGCCTGGCTTAGGTTGAACTCCTTTAGCTTCTTCAACTTGCTGCACCCCTTGGTCTTCTTCTACATCAGGTGCATCTAGCACTCACCCTGGACAACAGCCACTATCATCCACTTGCTGACTTGCAGTAGATCCTTCTTCAATAGTAAGCTTGTCCATCTTCTTAGTCATACCTGTGGAGCTGCAAATACTTCTAGACAATTCATTGTTAATGAGTCTAGCTTCATCAAATACTACATGTACTGATTCTTCTACAACTTGAGTAGTCAAGTTGTAGACCCTATAAGCCTTACTATTATTGATGTACCCAACAAAGATCACCTCTTGGGATTTGACAGCAAACTTGGTCAAGTAATACTCTCCATTGTTAAGTATATAGCATTTACAACCAAAGATCCTGAAATAGGATAGATTTGGTTTTCTGTCTTTCACAATCTCATAGGGGGTCTTATTGTGGCTCTTGGTGATAGTAGCCCTATTAATTATATGGCATGCAGTGTTTACTGCCTCAGCCCAGAAATATTCTGGGAGAGATGTGTCACTTAATAGGGTTCTACCAGCCTCAATCAAGGTTCTATTTTTCCTTTCAGCAATGTCATTTTACTGAGGTGTTCTTGGTGAAGAAAATTCCTGAAATATCCCAAATTCTTCACATAGTTTTGTCGTACTATCAGACTGGAATTCAGTACCATGGTCACTTCTTATTTTGACCACTGTACTGTCTAACTCATTCTGAATTTTTTGACAAAACTATAAAAGATACTAGGTGTTTCAGATTTCTGTCTAAGGAAGAACACCCAGGAAAACCTTGAGTAGTCATCTACAACCACAAATGTGTAGACCTTCCTACCTAGGCTGTGAACTGGCATAGGACCAAAGATATCCATATGCAAGAGGTATAAACACCTCACAGCATCTTTGTTTTCAATGTTATTAAAGGTGGATCTAGTCTGCTTGCCCTTTTGACAAGCTGAGCATATCTCATCTTTAATACACTTAACCTGAGGACCATTCCTCACTAACTCTTTGCTATAGAGTTGGCTAATTGTCTTGTAGTTGAGATGGGTTAGCCTCTTGTGCCATTTGACACAATGAGAGACTTTCTCATCAGCTACAAGACACACTGGAGAACCATTGTTCTCACACATAATGTCTAGGCAATAGACATTTCTCTTCCTATAACCAGTCAGAATGATCTCTTGATCATTTGACCTCCTGATATGACAATCATTTTTGACAAATGAGATGTCATATCCTAAATCACTCAGTTGACTTATACTAATGAGGTTGTGTTTCAAACCTTTAACATAAGCCACTTGAGTAATTGATATATGATTGCTAGAAATGTTACCAAAACCTTTGATGATTCCTTTTTCAGAACCACCAAAGGTGACTTTAGGACCATCCTTGATTGGTGTGTAGTCCTTTAGCAATCCCCTAGTTCCAGTCATGTGCCTGGAACATCCACTGTCCAAGTACTCAAATCTGTTGGTCTGTAGTCCTTTGGGCATGGCCACTTGGACTCACCTGCAAAACAGATTAGTTAACCTTAGAACCCAAAGAATTCTTGGGTCCTTGGTGTTGGTTAGTTTGCCTCTTAAAAAAACTACCTGTAGCTTTTCTAGCAGGCAGATTGCTACTCACCTTGGCACTAGAATTGTGCCAACATTCTATGGCAAAGTGGCCTACCTTGCCTCAACACCAGCACTCAAATCTGTTGTACCTTTGCTTAGGTACAACCCTGGCTGTTTTGTCTACAGCAGGTTTGTTGAGTACTGGGGCTTTGCCCTTAGACTTGGACTGAACAGTCCTAGCAGGTTTTGTAAACCATAATCCAGTTTTACCCTTTTGATGTACAAATTCATCTATCAAAGGTAGAACAGACTTTGGTTTAGAAAACCTTGCTACTATATCTCTCTCCTTCTGAAGACTAATCTCCAGATTTCTGATTTGATCATTCTTAAATGTTATAGTCCCCATCTGAATAACAGTTATGTTCTTCAGTCTGGCTATTTCATTTAGTTTTTGATCAATCAACTTATCAAAATCTGTTGCAACAACTTTAAGATTGGCAATTTCCTTAGCGTGACTTTTGGCCAAGGATTTGCTTTTCTTCAAAGCTTGCAACACTACTCTATATTCATCAATCAATTGATGAATATCTCCTTCAGATTCAGATTCACTCTCATCACTTGATGCTGATGAATCTGATTCTGAACCAGCACAAGAAACTGAACTTGAGGAACAATGTTGTACCTGACTAGGTCCAGGCTGATCCTGGATTTTATCTCCTTCTGATAAGGCCATCAGTCCCTGGCACTGATTTTCCTCTTGCTCATATATAGAGTTCATTAGCTGGATGAACTCCTCTTCCTCTTCTTCAGCAAACAGTCCTATATAAGCTTCAGCTTCTGAATCAGTTTCTGAAGAAGACATATCTGACAGGCTTTTGTCCTTCTTGGCAACAAAGGACCTTTCCTTCTTGCCTTTGATTTGAGTCTTCTTCTTATCTGTTGACTCTCTCCTCTTCTCTGGACAGTCAGCAACAACATGTCCTTGTTTGTTACAACAATAACAAACTATCCTTAAAGATAAAGTTCTATTTGACTTGGGCTTTCTCCTGTCATTCTTTGATGACTTCTGTGAAGTGGATGGCTTAGTCCTCCACTGTTTCTTCTTTAGGAACTTCTGAAAATGTCTTGTGAAAGCTGCAAAGAACTCATCACTATCACTACTTTCAGAATTCCTGCTTTCTGAATCATCTGACTCAGTCCTAGCAACTTTTGGAGGAGGAGATGGAGACTTACTTTTATATTTCTTGGTGGCTTCTGTCTTGAATGCCACAGCTCTTTCTTTATGCTCAACTCTGGTAGTCTTCTCCTCTTCTTTCCTTACCATTAGCTTCATTTCATAGGATAACAGCTTTCCAAACAATGTTGGAGGAGGAATGTCTGCTAACTTGGCCATTTCCCTTATGGCACAAATCTTAGTATCACAGTCTTTAGTTAGGGATCTCAAGAACTTGTCATTCAGCTCATAATTGCTGAATTCTCTTCCATAAGACATCAACTCATTGACAATCCTATAGAATTTCTTATAGCATTCTGTTATACTATCAGACCTGCCTTGTCTGAAGCTCTCATATTCTTGGTTTAACAAAGACATTCTGTCCTGTCTAACTTCTTCTGAACCCTCCATGTACACTATCAGAGTATCCCACATCTCCTTTGATGTTTTACAGTGTATCAAGTTCTGAAATGTAGCATCATCTATTTCACTTACAATGATATTCTGAGCCCTCTTGTCCATTGTAGCCAGAATAATCTCATCCTTGGTCATTTCAGAATAGTCTTTTACGGTTCTCTGATTTGCATCTAAGACTGATACTTTCATAGGCACATATGGCCCTTCTTTGACTGTGATATAGATTCTAGGGTTAGAGGCTTCCATAAATAGTCTAACCCTTTCTTTCCAGATGCCAAAAATCTCCTTTCTACAGATGGACAACTTCATGGATCCAAGTTCTTTGTGATTCTCTGTTGAACCCATTTTCTTGATTTTCTTGATTCTGCACTTGATTATACTGAATCTGCCAACAGGATCTACTCAGACAGTTATGTCCTTTTTGAATAACCTCGCTTTGATACCACTTGAAAGAAATTGTACCTAATCACCTAGAGGGGGGGGTGAATAGGTGACTTTAATCTTTTTAAACTTTTAGGCAGATTTAATCACAGAATTATAAATACTTCTTCTACAGCAATTCAGCACAGCAACCACAGATTCACACACACAGAGTACACATAGTTTTATAGTGGTTCCCCGAGATTTGGGTACATCCACTTTCCCCCTTCGCCTATCTAGTAATGTACTAGATTCGGCCAAACTCCTCCACTATTCCTCAGATCCACAGATCTTACACTCAGAACCCCAACCAGGTTCCTACAGCTCAGAGTGATCTCACTCTTACAACTCAGGCTCAATAGCCCTACGACTCAGTCTTCACAAAGACCTACACTCATCCACAAGGGCTACACTCAGAGAAATGAATCTCCTACACTCAGGCACACAGGCCCTACCACTCAGCCTTTATAATTTCAGGCTTACAACTCAGATCCCTAAGGATCTTACAAGAAATTAAAAATACAATGTGTAAACCTACAACTCAGAATGAGAGAGAAGAGTTGTCTGGTTTCTTGAAGAGTTCTTGGAAGAACTTTGCTGAGATCAACCTCCCTTGGCTTCCTTCAAATCTTCTTGAATGTAGAACACGGTAGGGTTGATTCTCTATGCAGCTGATCTTCAATCACTACAACTTAAGATTCAGATCTCAATCTGAACCCTTCTTCACAGCCTGGTTCAATAGCTGTCTTCTTGGAAGGAGCTCTCTCTCTCCAACTACTTAGATCTTCACTTGAATTGATTCTTCAATGAATTGTTTGATCTTCTTCTCAATCCTCAATCCATTATTTTTGTTGACAGAATAAGACTATATATAGGCCTTCTTCATGGTGACCGGCTGATCCGGTTTCTAACGACTTTCTGACAACTCTAACAGTTGCAGTAGACCGGCTGGAATGGCAGTTGTCATGTCATCCAGTCACTTCTTGAAATATCTGTAACTATCTGAAAGTGTCGAGACAGTCTGTCTTTAAGTGTCGACATTAATAGACTAAGTGTCGACACAAGTAGACTAAGTGTCGACACTAGCCTTCACGGTGTCAACACAACTCCTTGTGTTGTAGAAATTACTTCTCGACACTGCTTCTTCAACATGTGTCGACACTAATATTATGTGTCGACACAACTCCTTGTTCTTCAGTACTTAGTTGATTTCTTGTAAGTGTCGACACTACTCCTTTATGTCGACACATCTTCTTGTGTTGAACTTGTTCAGTGTCGACACATCTTCTTGGTGTCGACACATGCCTTCTGTGTTGATACTTTTGCTGAATGTCGACACAGCTCCTTGTGTCGACACATCTTCTTGTGTTGAGACTTTTGCTGAGTGTCGACACATCTCCTTTGTATCGACACTTGTACTTAGAATTTGTTGAACTTTGCTGAGTGTCGACACAGCCTCCTAGTGTCGACACTTTCTTCATGTGTTGAGTCTTCTGCTGAGTGTCGACATATTCTTCATTATGTCGACACTTGTACTTAAACCTTGTTGAAGTTTGCTGAGTGTCGACACAGCCTCCAAGTGTCGACACTTTCTGATGTCGACAAAGTTCCTCTGGGTGTCGACACTGCTTCTAAGTGTCGACACTACTTCACTGGACAATTCTTCATTGAGTGTCGACACAACCTGTATGTGTCAACACTTTCCTTCTAGTGTCGACTCTGCATTCCTGGTGTCGACACAATTACTCCAAGTGTCGACACTGCTTCTCTAGGTGTCGACACAAGTCTTCTTAAGTGTCGACACTTTCCTTCTGGGTGTCGACACATGGACTTAGAAACTTTTCAGCTTTCCCTACAAATACTTAACCTGCACAACTAAACTCAAAACACATCAAATACATTTTGATGTATATCATTGAGTAGGGTGAGGCTTCTTCAAATCAGGTACATTTATTTCAATGTACCCAACAGTATCGTTGTGCAAATACTAAATAGGGGTTTTGTTGGACTTTAGATATAACTGGATTTACAAACTAATTTTCTTTAGGAACCCAAACAAGTTTGGTGTCCTTAGTTCCGGGTTAGCTTGACACCACTGGGAGTATTAACATTGTGAGTAGTGGTCGTTCAAGTACTGTTAACTCGTGGAGTTCTATAATTCATAGAATTAAACCAACAATCTATGACAAAATGACCAACCTTGCCACAACACCAATAGTAAAACTTGTTTTTTCTTCTCTTGTTCTCTTGATTTACCTTATAAATGAGAGGTCTTACAGGAGCAACTGATTGGAGGGAGAAGCCTCATGATTACAGCATACACAGGGATTCTTTTTCTCAAGTGGCTTGACAACAATAGGCTTTACCTTTGGTGTCTTCCTATCACTCGGTCCATGAACGAATAGACCATAATCCTTAAGGATAATTTCTTTGTGAGGTCCTTTTAGAGCACTCATTCCAAAAATTTTGGGGTGGCTCCATCCTTGTTATTTTTGTTAGAGTCAGCATATGTTGGTCTAGCAAAGTGACTGTAGGATGTCTCAAAGTCATACTTGTTTGTTGGAAAGATTACTTTCTTGAAGGTAGTGTGACTTTGAGGTGCCTTCCCCTTACCCATAACCAGTTTGTGCCCAACACCACTACCATTCTTCTGAGCAGAAAATCCATCTATGAGAGGAAGAACAGTATTTGGCTTCGAGAAGCTTACTAATAGCTTCTTCTCGGCCAACAACTTTTCTTCAAGTTCATCGATGAATTTTGCCTTTAGCCTTACTAGTTCAGTAGAAGTCATAAATTCCTCTTTCAAGGATTGAACTTCATCCTTGAGAGGAGTTAATCTCTCAATTTCTTCCTTCAGTTCAGAGTTCAATGCCTTGTGAGAGGCAATTTCTTTGCTTTGAGATTTTATGACCTTACGACATTTATCAAATCCTGCCAGCAATTCCTTATACTAAGTCAATAGGTCTGACTCCTCCTCAGAAGAATAATATTCATGATCTTCTGAGTTTGTTTCAGACTCAGAGAGAGGGGTACTTGAGTTTACTTTCCCATTGTATTAGGATTTGCATTCTTCCTTATCAGTGTATGCCATGAGCCCAAAATAGGCTTCCTCAGTGGAACATGACTCATTTGATTCATTGCCACTAAGAGTTTTTGGCTTTTTTGCGATGAATCTCTTCTTATCATGCTTCTTACCTTTGAATGGTCTCCTCTCTTCCTTATTAGATCCATCCTTCTTCTTGTAAGGACATATAACGATCATGTGCCTTGACTTATTACAACAATATCACACAACGTCAGATAAAATATGTTTGTTCTGTTTAGGCTTATACATGTCATTATTGTTGTAGCTTTTCTTATAATGATCACCATCACGATGTGATCTCTTGTAATTAGACGAAGATGTATGATTTCTCATGTGTCTTCTTTTGCTCAACATCCACTTGAATTGTTTGGAGATAAGGGAGAATTCTCCAACAGATATTTCTGAGATCGAGGTGCTTGGCTCTGATTCTTCATGATCACATGAAGTTTGCATTCTGGCAGGAGACACAACTCTAGCTTTCTTTGACCCTTCAGCCTTCAGGGCCACTGACATTTCTTTAGTTGAGGATCTGCTTCTTCTTCAGCTTTTCTCATGTTGATTTGAAGTTCATAGGAAAGCATCTTCCCAAAGAGATTTTGAGGGTCAGTGTCGGCGAGTTTACCAAACTCCCTTATCACACAAACCTTGTTATCTCAATCTTTCATCAGGGATCTCAACAATTTGTCATTAATTCACTGTTTGTGAACACGCGACCATAGTTCCCCTAGTCGTTGACAATTTTGAAGAATCTCTCATAGAAGTCAACTATCGAGTCTCTTTTGTCTTGCTTGGATGCCTCATACTCCTGGTTGAGGAGGGATTTCCGGTTATCCCTAACCTCCTCCGTTCCTTGCATGAGGACAATCAGAGAAGTGCACATTTCTTTGGCAGACTTATGGTGGATTAAGTTCTGCAATATGGAGTCGCAACTACACTTGCAATAATGTGCATTTCTTTCTTCTCTAGAGATACAAGAGCAATCTCATCTTTGCAATAATGTGCATACGCCACCGGCCGTCTCCTTTTTTAACCATGACAACTTTGGAGACCCAGTCGGGGTATTGTATTTCGGATACAAAGCCGGCCTTGAGAAGTTTGGTCACCTCCTCTCTGATGGGCTCGGCCAGCTTGTCCGCGGTGGACCTCTTCTTTAGTTGAACGGGGCGTGCTCCCGGGTCTAGGTTGAGGTGGTGGTAGGCTACATCCGCGTAAACCCTCGACATCTCCGCAGCACTCCATGCGAAGATGTCCACATTCTTCTGGATGCATGCCAGCATCCTGCCCCGAGCCTCCGGGGTCAGCCCCCCGCTGACGCGAACCTTCTCCACCCTACCTCCTAGGGTGAGAACCTCCATCTCCACCACCTATTCCGTAGCCTCCAACCTGGACTGCTCCCCCCATTCTCTAATGTCCCTCTCCTCCGGGACAAGAACCTCCTCTACTCCCTCCACGACCATCGCTTCGGCCAACTACTCCTGGCCTCCTCCTGCCACCTCTACCTCGGTGCAGCCCTCCACTTAAATCTCCTCACTGCCAGCCTCCTGCTCTACCTCCATTCTTCGCTCCATCTCATCTGCCCCCTCTTGCCAAGAGATAGAGTTTACGGCGGTGGCATAGAACTCTCTTGCTACTTTGGGGTCACCCCGCACCTAGACCTGTATCCCCTCAGGATTAAACTTCAGGCATTGATGAAATGACGAAGGGACGCAGCGGAAGATGATAATTAGGGGCCTCCCAAAGATTGTGTTGTAGCTGCTGGGGGCATCCACGATGACAAATCGGCAGTTTCGGGACTCCCCCCCCCCCCCCAGGGAGACATGGAGCCCCACTCCTCCTTCTACCTCCTTCCTCTCCCCTGAGAACCCAAACAAGGGGCCATCCGAAGCCAGCACCCTCCTTGCCTCTACCTTCATCGTGTCGAACGCATTCTTGAAGATGACGTTGACGGAGCTTCCATTGTCGATGAGGATCTAGGAGATGGTAAAATTCTCAATGGCCATCTGGATGACTAGCGCATCGCAGAATGGATCCTTGTGATTCGACATATCACTCCTTGAGAAGGTAATCTTCTCTTCAAGGGGTGGGGTCTAGGAAGTGGAGCCAACACTCCGACGGTACATGGTGTGCAGGCTCACCCTCTGAGAGGCATCTACCCTACTCCCCCCCCCCCCCAAGGATCACTCTGATCCCTCCCCGGGTCCCGACATCTGCCTGGTCTTCACACCGATCCTCCTCCGCCCAAGGTAGGACCTCCTCGATCCTCACCTCCTGGCTCCCCTATTGTTGTTGCTGCTCATTGTTTCCCCTCATCTCGAGGAACTTCGGGCACGTGGCCGTAGCATGCCCTTCCTCTTGATGGAAATGACAGTGGGGTAACTCCACCCTTACCTCTCTCCTCCTTCTCCGTGTTGCTCTCCTCCTCTCCCCCATAGCTATGGCCATAGCCTGATCTTGATTGGGGAGTGGAGGCCTTTGCGTCTGCCTCCAACCCGGGGGTGGAACTGATCCTGACACCCCTGGTGGTGGTCCCTTCCCTGGTATCCTCTCCACGACCCCTGGTCTTGCCACTCGGGCCTCCAGACCAACCGATGGTCCTGGCTCCTGACGCCCCTACTTGGGCCGCTGCTACCTCTGGAGCTACCTCTGTCGGGGCTCGGCTCATCTCTCCTCCTGCCCCTTCCGCCTCTCGTCTCTTTCTCTTCCTCCGTGGCCCACCTGGCCAGCTTTTGGGCAAACTCTGGATTCGATGCCTCCCCATCGATCTCTCTCGCCGCTCTCTCCATCAGCTCCTCGTAGGAGAGGGCGACACTCTCTTCAGCTCCATCCTGAAGAAACCCTGTTGCAATCCCAGGGTGAAGGTCATCATCAGACTATGGCCCGATATCTCCTGTACCTGGGTGACCTCCTCCTGGAACCAGTCGACGTAACTCCCCAACGTCTTATTCACTCCCTTCTTGATGTGGAAATGGGAATCCGACTCCTTCTTCCTCCTCTTCGAGGTGTTGAACCTCAACATGAACCCCCGACGCAGGTCCTCGAAGCAGTAGATGGAGTTGGCCAGCAATTGGTGGAACCACTTCCTCGCCTTCTCCTTGAGGGTGATGGCGAAGAGCCGGCACTTGAAGCCATCCGACATCTGCCGGATCGAGACCATGTCCTTGAACCACTAGACGTGCTGGACCGGATCTCCCTTCCCAGTGTAGTAAGACATTTTGGGTTCCCTGAACCCCTCGGAAACTTGGGCAGAAGAGACCAGCTCGCTAAAGGGGCTGCCTCCCCCTGCCGTGCGGGCCGGAGCATCACACATGCCCATGTCGTCGAACCGGCCTCCTCCTGCCGAGCCGGGGAAAAACACGCACCCGGGGAGCTCGCATCTCCTTCCATCTTTGGCAACCTCCTTCCTAGATCGCCTGCCGACAACGTCCTCGCCCATAGACGGGGCGGCAGTAATTGGAATAGCTGGAGACAAGCACTCGACCTGCGCGCCGAGTGCGAATTTGACGAGGCTGAGTACCTCATTCCTGAGATCTTCAAACATTCCCACTGTGGCCAGGGGTGGCGGGGGCGGCGAGTCGGACCTATCTGAGCCTTGTCCTCCCGTTATTGAGCCTGCTGGAAATTTTCTATGCTGAACACTCTCCACGCTTACCGCACCAAAATGTTGAAACCAAAAATTCGTTCTCTCGTAGAGTTCACCCTTGGGGAAGGGGTGATCGCACACCTACTTCTCTCCTGCAAGCAAAATGACAAAGGAACAAAGAAGACCGGACTCAAGGGCTTGGGGAGGAGGACCCACCACACACCCAGAAGGTCTTAGAGAGCTTCCCCTCCTTAGTCAGAGGCCGAGCTAAGGCTACCTCAGAAAGCGCTAAAAGAATAGGGAGCAAGTGAGTATGAATGCCTGCTTTCTGAGGTGCCCCTTAGGTCCTTTTTATAGAATTCTGAAAACGGCCTGCAAATAGCCAACCTCCGCTGTTTTGAACAGCTATGTATAGCCCAACTGGGTGTGCCAACAGTGCAACTCCGCTGTTCCACTGGACAGGTCCCAAGGTCATGGAGGTTAGCTCGCCATCATGCACCACCCCACAGCGCGGGTGCAACCTGACTCTCGCAGCTCGCCTTCTCCTCTTCGGCGAGCGCGAGCCAGGCCACCACGACCCGCCAATGCTTGATCCGAGGCGGGTTGGCGGCCAGGTCACCTATAGGGGGCGGGCTGGCCGGTCTCAGACTATCATTATGGAATGCTCAAGAGGAGCTTGTTGTTTGGGCTCGACGAGTTCAACCATGAATATTAGTTCGCAGCATGCCGAGCTCCGTCCTCTGCTCAACGAATGTCGAGCTCAAACCTCTGCTCGACGAATGTCGAGCCCGAACTATGCTCGACGAATGTCGAGCTCAAACCTCTGCTCGACGAACTCAAGGCCAGTGCCGGGGGAGGGGCCAGCTCGCGCGGCTCGCCCGTCTAGCTTTGGCGAGAGCGAGCTGGCCACCCGGTGTCTGTCTGCATGCTGTTCTGGTGCGGGCAGGGTGCCTTGGCCTGCTCGCCTGGCCAAGCGGGCTCACTCGGTGAACACGGGGTTGTACAATGCATCCTATAAATTTTCTTTATTGTACTGAAATCATGTGTTATTTGTGTTTACAACAAGCATCAGACATGGTAATTTCATGTGTTAGTTGAATAGGCATTGCTAAATGTCGATGAGATGTTTTTCATTTGATAGATAAACGTGTAAGTGAAGATGAACATGAGGTTCAAACTGTATTTATTAGTATTATTTTTAATGGGTATATATTAATTTAGTTTTACTATGTTTTTCATTCATATTTTCTTCCTACCATTACTGATTTGAGTGCGAAGTTAGAATTGCAAACATTTAGGTTCTGTTTGGGGGGACTTATTTTCACCATTCAAGCGGTTACGACCGCATGAATCAGATCATAATTAAGGTCTGATTCATGCGATCGTAACCGCTTGACCGGTGAAAATAAGTCCCCCAAACAGAGCCTTAATTATTCTTCATTTATTGTTTTAAACCATGGGGTTTTCTTGTTGATCCACATCTTTTGAAATCTCGAAAAACTATATTTCATTTAATAATATATATATATATTAATATATATATATACCTATATATATATATATATATATACTATATCATGCATGTATATATATGTACAGATATATTATCTATATGTATATATATATATATCTATATGTACCTATAATGTATATATATATAATATGTATATGTATGTATATTTATATGTATGTATATGTACATATATTATTATATATACATATATATATATATAATATATATATGTATATGTATATATATAATATATATAATATATATATATATATATATATATGTATATGCATGCATATACATATATATACTATATATATATGTATATATATATATGTATGTTATATATATATGTATGGTATATGTATATATATTCTTATGATATATGTATATGTATAGTATATATGTATAGTAATATGATATAGATGTAGGATATATATATATATATATGTATGTATATATATGGTGTGATGTATGTATATGTATATGAGTATGTATATACATACATATATATATATGCATATATATAGATGGATATATATATGCAATATATATATATATATATCTCATATATATATATATATATATATATATTATATAATTATATATATATATGTATGTAGATATATATAATATATATATATAACAATATGTATATATATATCTATATATTATATTCTATATATTACACATATAATGGGGGGTAGATATATATATGCATATATATTATGCATATATACTACATATATATATGAATATATATATAGAGGATATATATATAATAGATAATATAATATATCTATATACTATATATACATATATAATATGTAATATATATATATGTTACATATATATATATATATGTACATATGTATGTATACATATATATATGTATGATATATATATATGTGTACGTATATATATATTATATATATATATATATATATATATGATATATATATATATGTACATATATATATGTACATATTTATGATATACATATATATGTACATATATACAATATATATATACATATCTATGTATACATATATATATATATACATGCATATATATATATATATATATATTAATATATATAATATAATTTATTGTGTATAATATATATATATATATATATAATATATCATGATATTATGTAGAGATAATATATGTATAGATATATACATATATATATATATATATATAATATATCTATATATAT
>JBBWWR010000189.1:0-212517 GCA_039583875.1 Platanthera guangdongensis | reverse complement strand
GACGCCCCAAGTTCGAGAGGAAGGCCGGCGAGCGATTATGAAGCGAAGGGAAAGGCGGGTGGAGTGCAAGTCGACCGCGTCCCAACTAATCCTGCTCCGGCCAACCAAGGGTGTATAATCTGGCCAACAGGAGGCCATCAAACAGCTGATGTGGTGACAGGTACGGTTTAATTTATAGCAAGTCAATTTCTTTAAATACTTGTTATGCACATGTTACCTTACCCCTGCTTGTTTAGGATTGTTTTTGATTTGGTGAAAATCCGACAAGAGCACTCTTCGATACGGGAGCTTCCACACTCCTTCTTGTCGAGGATTTATATCACGCATCGGAGTCCCTTCTTCGATGGCGAAGGAAAGTTGGATGTGTTGTTGCCCAATGGGTGTTCGATGCGCGCGGATAGGATCTGCGATTTTAAGATTCGTATTGGAATCAAGAGTTCGATCTGCAGGCGTCTTTACTTCGTTGGTGGAGTTCGACTTCATATTGGCATGGACTGGCTCTCGGGCAGCAGGCCCATATAGATTGCGGTAGCAAGGAAGTCAAGCTGGGAGCAAGTCGTGAAACAAACTTTTACGGGCTTGCTTAAAGGGATGAGCAAGACGTTGATGTCTGCTCTTCAGGTGGTGAAGGTGGTCGTGCCGGTGCAGAACTGTTTTTTACACTAGTGGAGGTTGAAAAACCGAAGCCCGCTGATGGATAGTATTCAGTGGTATCGGAATACCTGATGTTGGGTACATTGGTTTAAATGTACCTGATTTGAAGAAGCCTCACCCTACTCAATGATATACATCAAAATGTATTTGATGCGTTTTTGAGTTTAGTTGTGCAGGTTAAGTATTAGCAGGGAAAGCTGAAAAGATTCTAAGTCCATGTGTCGACACCCAGAGGGAAAGTGTCGACACTTAGAAGACTTGTGTCGACACCCAGACAAGCAGTGTCGACACTTGGAGTAGTTGTGTCGACACCAGGGATGCAGAGTCGACACCAGACAGAAAGTGTCGACACAAGGAGCTGTGTCGACACTCAATGAAGAAAAGTCAGTGAAGCAGTGTCGACACTTAGAAGCAGTGTCGACAACCAGAGGAACTGTGTCTACATCAGAAAGTGTCGACACTTGGAGGCTGTGTCGACACTCAGCAAAAGTCAGCAGAGTCTAAGTTAAGTGTCGACATAATAAAGAAGTGTCGACACTCAGCAGAAGACTCAAACTTGAGAAGTGTCGACACAAGAAGAAGTGTCGACACTCAGCAGAAGACTCAACACTTGAAGAAAGTGTCGACACAAGAAAGAATGTGTCGACACTCAGCAGAAGACTCAACATTGAAGAAGAAGTGTCGACACAAGGAGCTGTGTCGACACTTAGCAAAGTTCAACAAAATTCTAAGTACAAGTGTCGACACAAAGGAGATGTGTCGACACTCAGCAAAAGTCTCAACAGAAGAAGATGTGTCGACATAAGGAGCTGTGTCGACACTCAGCAAGTATCAACACAGAAGGCATGTGTCGACACCAAGAAGAAGTGTCGACACTGAACAAGTTCAACACATGAAGATGTGTCGACACAAAGGAGTTGTGTCGACACTTACAAGAATTCAACAAAGTACTGAAGAACAAGGATTGTGTCGACACACAATATCAGTGTCGACACATGATGAAGAAGCTGTGTCGAGAAGTGAATTCTACAACACAAGGAGTTGTGTCGACACCTTGAAGGCTAGTGTCGACACTTAGTCAACTTGTGTCGACACTTGGTCTATAAGTGTCGACACTTAAAGACAGACTGTCTCGACACTTTCAGACAGTTACAGAATTTCAAGAACTGACTGGATGACTTGACAGCTGCCATTCCAGCCGGTCTACTGCACCTGTCAGAGTTGTCAGAAATCAGTTAGGAACCGGATCAGCGGTCACCATGAAGAAGGCCTATAAATAGGCTTATACTGTCTACAGAAAAAGATGATCAATCAGTTAAGAAAAGCAATTCATTGAAGACTTTCAAGTGAAGATCTAAGTAGTTGGAGAGAGAGAGCTCCATCCAAGAAGACAGCCGTTGGAACCACAGGCTGAAGAAGGGTTCAGACTTTGTTCTGAATCTTAAGTTGCAGAGATCAAGGATCAGCTGCAGAGAAGATCAACCCTATTGTGTTCTACATTCAAGAAGCTTTGAAGAAAAGCCAAGTGAGGTTGATCTCAGCAGAGTTCTTCCAAGAACTCATCAAGAACCTATCAACTCATCTCTCTATTCAGAGTTGTAGGTATATACACTTTGTATTTTATATTTCTTGTAGGATCCTTAGGGATCTGAGTTGTAAGCCTGTAATTATAAAGGCTGAGTGGTAAGGCCTGTGTGCCTGATTGTAGGAGATCTAAATCTCTGAGTGTAGGCCTGTTGTGGCTGAGTGTATGCCTGTTATGGCTGTGTGTAGGCTTTGTGAAGAAGCTGAGTGTAGGCTTTGTGAAGAAGCTGAGTTGTAGGGCCTTGGGCCTGAGCTATAGGAACCTGGTTGAGGTTCTGAGTGTAAGATCTGAGGATCTGAGATAGTGGAGGAGTTTGGCTGAATCTAGTACACTACTAGATAGGCGAAGGGGGAAAGTGGATGTACCCAAACCTTGGGGAACCACTATAAATTTGTGTGTCCACTGTGTGCTTGACTGATTGCTGTGATTGCTGTGTAGAATTAGTTATAACTCTGTGATATAATCTGAAATCTGCCTAAAAAGTTTTAAAAGATTTAGTCACCTATTCACCCCCCTCTAGGTGATTAGGTACAATTTCTTTCAAGTGGTATCAGAGGGAGGTTACTCAAAAAGGGACATAACTGTCTGAGTAGATCCTGTTGGCAGATTAAGTGAAATCAAGAAAATCAAGAAACATGGGTTCAACAGAAAATCATAAAGAACTTGGATCCATGAAGTTGCCCATTTGCAGAAAAGAAATTTTTGGCATCTGAAAGGAAAGGGTGAGACTATTTATGGAAGCCCCAGACCCTAGAATATATATCACATTTAAAGAAGGGCCATATGTGCCTATGAAGGTTTCAGTCCTGAATGCAAATCAGAGAACACCTAAGGATTTCTCTGAAATGACAAAAGATGAGATAATTCTAGACACAATGGATAAGAGGGCTCAGAATATCATAGTGAGTGCCATAGATGATGCTACCTTTCAGAATTTGATACACTATAAGACATCTAAGGAGATGTGGGATACCTTGATAGTGTACATGGAGGGTTCAGAAGAAGTGAGGCAGGACAGAAAATCCTTGTTAAATCAGGAATTTGAAAGTTTCAGGCAAGGTAGGACTGATAGCATAATAAAATGCTATAAGAAGTTCTATAGGATTGTGAATGAGCTAATGTCCTATGGAAGAGATTTCAATAATTATGAGCTGAATGACAAATTCTTGAGGTCCCTAACAAAGGATTGGGACACCAAGATCTGTGCCATTAGGGAAATGGCCAAGTTAGCAGATATCCCTCCTCCAACATTATTTGGAAAACTGCTATCCTATGAGATGCAGTTGATGGTGAGGAAAGAAGAGGAGAAGACTACCAGAAGTGAGCACAAGGAAAGGACAGTGGCATTCAAGACAGAAGCTACCAGCAAATACAGAAGTAAGTCACCATCTCCACCTCCAAAGGTAGCTGAGACTGAGTCTGATGAAACAGCAAGTAGAAATTCTGAGAGCAGTAAAAGTGATGAGGACTTTGCAGCTTTCACAAGACACTTTCAGAAGTTCTTAAAGAAGAAACAGTGGAGGACAAAGCCATCCACTTCACAGGATAAAGATGACTATTATCAAAACAAAAAGTCATCAAAGAAAGACAGGAGAAAGCCCAAGTCTAGCAAAGCAACTCTATCTAAAATTGTATGCTATTGCTGTAACAGACAAGGACATGTTATTGCAGACTGTCCAGAGAAAAGGAAGGAGTCTAATGATAAGAAGAAGACTCTATTCAAGGGCAAGAAGGAAAGGTCTTTTGTTGCCAAGAAAGACAAAAGCCTGTCAGACATATCTTCATCAGAAACTGAGTCAGAAGCAGAAGCTTACATAGGACTGTTTGCTGAACAAGAAGAAGAGGAGTTCATCCAGATTATGGACTCTATATATGAACAAGAGGACACTCAGTGCCAAGGACTGATGGCCTTAACAGATGGTGACAAAATTCTGGAGCAGCCAGGACCTAGTAAGGTACAAAATTGTTCTTTAAGTTCAATTTCTAGTACTAGTTTAGAATCAGATTCATCATCATCAAGTGATGAGAGTGCATCTGAGTCTGAAGAGGATATTCATCAGTTGATTGATTAATATAGAGTTCTGTTGCAAGCATTTAAGAAAAGCAAATCCTTGGCCAAGAGTCAGGCTAAGGAGATTGCAAGTCTCAAAATGGCTGCAACTGATTTTGATAAACTGATTGGTCAAAAGTTGAATGAAATAGCCAAACTGAAGAACATAACTGTTATTCAGATGGGGACTATAACATTCAAGAATGATCAAATCAAGAGTCTGGAGATTAGTCTTCAGAAGGAGAGAGATATTGTTGCTAGGTTTTCTAAACCTAAGTCTGTTCTACCCTTAATTGATGAATTTGTTCATCAAAAAGGTAAAACTGGATTAGGATTTACTAAACCTGCTAGGACTGTTCAGTCCAAGTCTAAGGGCAAAGCCCCAGCTCTCAACAAGCCAGCTGTAGTTAAAACAGCTAGGGATGTACCTAAGCAAAGGTACAATAGGTTTGAGTGCTGGTGCTGTGGCAAGGTAGGCCACTATGCCATAGACTGTTGGCACAATTCTAGTGCCAAGATGAGTAGCAAACTGCCTGTTGGTAGTCTACAGGTAGCTTTGTTAAGAGGCAAACTAACCAACACCAAGGACCCAAGAATTCTTTGGGTTCTAAGGTCAACTAATCTGTTTTGTAGGTGAGTCCAAGTGGCCATGCCCCAATATGGTACTTGGACAGTGGTTGTTCCAAATATATGACTGGAACTAGGGGATTGCTAAAGGACTTCACACCAATCAAGGATGGTCCTAAAGTCATCTTTGGTGGTTCTGAAAAAGGAATCATCATGGGTTTTGGTAACATTTCTAGCACCCATATTACTATTACTCAAGTGGCTTATGTTGAAGGTTTGAAACATAACCTTATTAGTATAAGTCAATTGAGTGATCTAGGATATGACATCTCATTTGTCAAGGATGGTTATCATATCAGGAGGTCAAATGATCAAGAGATCATGTTGACAGGTTATAGAAAAAGAAATGTCTATTGCCTAGACATTATGTGTGAGACCAATGGTTCTCCAGTGTGTCTTGTAGCTGATGAGAAAGTCTCTCATTGTGTCAAATGGCACAAGAGGCTAGCCCATCTTAACTACAAGACAATTGGCAAACTCTATAGCAAAGAGTTAGTGAGGAATGGTCCTCAAGTTAAGTGTATTAAAGATAGAATATGCTCAGCTTGTCAAAAGGGCAAGCAGACTAGATCCACCTTTAGTAGCATTGAAAACAAAGATGTTGTGAGGTGTTTATACCTCTTGCATATGGATCTCTTTGGTCCTATGCCAGTTCACAGCCTAGGTAGGAAGGTCTATACCTTTGTGGTTGTAGATGACTACTCAAGGTTTTCCTGGGTGTTCTTCCTTAGACAGAAATCTGAAACACCTAGTATCTTTTATAGCTTTGTCAAACAAATTCAGAATGAATTAAACAGTACAGTGGTCAAAATAAGATGTGACCATGGTACTGAATTCCAGTCTGATAGTATGACAAAACTATGTGAAGAATTTGGGATATTTTAGGAGTTTTCTTCACCAAGAACACCTCAGCAAAATGGCATTGCTGAGAGGAAAAATAGAACCTTGATTGAGGCTGGTAGAACCCTATTAAGTGATACATCTCTCCCAGAATATTTCTGGGCTGAGGCAGTAAATACTGCATGCCATGTAATTAATAGGGCTACCATTACTAAAAGCCACAATAAGACTCCCTATAAGATTGTGAAAGGCAGAAAACCAAACCTATCCTATTTCAGGATCTTTGGTTGTAAGTGCTTTATATTTAACAATGGTAAGTCTTACTTGACTAAGTTTGCTGCCAAATCCCAAGAGAGGATCTTTGTTGGGTACAACAACAATAGTAAGGCTTATAGAGTCTACAACTTGACTACTCAAGTTGTAGAGGAGTCAGTACATGTAGTATTTAATGAAGCTAGACTTATTAACCATGAGTTGTCTAGAAGTATTTGCAGCTCCACAGGTATAACTAAGAAGTTGGACAAGCTCACTATTGAAGAAGAATCTGCTACAAATCAGCAAGGAGATGATAGTGGCTGCTGTCCAGGGGGAGTACTACATGTACCTAATGCAGAAGAAGGTCAAGGAGTGCAGCAAGTTGAAGAAACTGAAGAAGTTCAACCTGAAGCCAGGATGCCTGAAGCTAATAGGCATCTAAGAGATCATCCAACAGATCAAATCATTGGTGATCTAAGACATGGGGTACAAACAAGGAGCAGAAATCTGAATGCAGTGCTCTATTCCAGTTTTCTATCCCAAGTAGAGCTAAAGAAGTTTGAAGAAGCCATCCTAGACCCTCATTGGATTGAGGCAATGCAAGAAGAACTGAATCAGTTCAAGAGATGCAAAGTCTGGGAGCTTGTTCCTAAACCAAAAGACCACAACATAATTGGAACTAAGTGGATCTTTAGGAACAAGATGGATGAACATGGAGTGATTGTCAAGAACAAAGCAAGACTGGTTGCTAAGGGATATAGGAAGGAAGAAGGTATTGACTTTAATCAAACCTTTGCTCCAGTAGCCTGACTGGAAGCCATAAGAATGTTCCTGTCCAATGCAACCTTTCAAGGATTTAAAGTTTACCAAATGGATGTTAAGTCAGCCTTTCTGAATGGTAATCTGAAGGAAGAGATCTATGTGGAACAGCCATCAGGTTTTGTTGATTCAACTCAACCTAATTATGTCTATAGACTTAGGAAAGCTTTGTATGGGTTAAAACAAGCCCCTAGGGCTTGGTATGAAACCCTGTCTAGTTTCCTCATTGAGAATAAGTTCACAAGGGGGAAAATAGACAAGACTCTATTCCTTAGGGAATCCAGAGGCAAGATCATACTAGTCCAAATATATGTAGATGACATCATATTTGGGTCTACTGAAAGTAGTCTTTGCAAAACGTTTGCAAAACTAATGCAAGGACAATTTGAGATGAGCAGTATGGAGGAACTTAAGTTCTTCTTAGGACTCCAAGTTAGACAGACTGAGAATGGTTTATCCATATGCCAGTCTAAGTTCACCCTAGAAATGATAAGGAAGTATGGTATGGATTCATCCAGTACCATGAAAACTCCTATGGGGTCAAGTATGTCTCTTAGCAAAGATGATGCAGGGAAACCTGTAGATGAGACTTTGTATAGAGTGATAGTTGGCTCCCTTCTATATTTGACTGCAAGTAGACCAGATATCATGTATGCTACATGTGTCTGTGCTAGGTACCAAACATGCCCTAAAGAGTCTCATTTGACAGCAGTCAAAAGGATTCTGAGATATCTAAAGGGCACTCCTTATCTAGGCCTTTGGTACCATAGGAATGGAGACTTTGAACTAACAGGTTATTCAGATGCAGATTTTGCAGGCTGCAAAGAAGACAGAAAAAGTACTACTGGAACCTGTCAATTCCTAGGTGGAAGACTGATTTCATGGAGTAGCAAGAAGAAAACAAGTGTGGCTATCTCCACAGCCGAATCAGAATATGTGGCTGCAGGAAGTTGCTGTGCTCAACTTCTATGGATACAACATCAGCTTGAGGATTATGGTATTCAAGTAAGTAGAACACCATTGTTTTGTGATTCTACAAGTGCTATATCTATTGCTAACAATCCTGTTTCCCATAGTAGAACTAAACATATTGAGATAAAATATCATTTTCTAAGGGAACATGTAGAAAAAGAAGATATATCACTAGAGTATGTAAATACAGATAATCAACTAGCTGATATGTATACTAAGCCCCTAGAAGAAACCAAATTCAATAGGTTCAAAATTGAATTAGGTATGATAAACTTAGAGTAAGTTTACAGTAATGGCTAACTAAAAAGGTGTCGACACACAGAGTTGTCTGTGTCGACACAGAAAAGTGGTGTCGACACTTCAAGTAAAAGGTGTCGACACATCTAGAAAGTTGGTGTCGACACTTCAGAGAATTCGTGTCGACACATACAGGGTCAGTGTCGACACAACCAAGGTGGTGTCGACACTTAAAATTTACTCAGAATTATCTAAGTAAAGTCTCGACTAAGTGTCGAGTTAAGTGGTGTCGACACATAAACAAGTGTCGACACATATAATCTGTCGTCTAAACTTGTGTCGACACAGTGTGTCGAGACATTATAAGTCTGTGTCGACACTTTTCCACAGTGTCGACACAATTTAAGTTCGTTAACCCGCCCTTTCATCTTCAAACCTAGAAAGGTATAAATAGGATTTATCCATTGTCTGTCGACACGCTCACTAAAGTTTTGAGACCAAACTTGCGTGTCGACACCTCTCTTCTCTCAGTTCAAATTCTTCAAACCCTAATGGCGCCAATGCTCGAGGAGAACGTTAATGAAGGCTATGAACTGGTGCGACATGCGTTTGACGATGCAGAACAAGAGATCAAGGATGTGATAACCCTAGTTGCAGACTCGGGGTTAGATTTTCTTGTTTCAGAGCCCACGAAGATTTGGAAGAAGGAAGTATTGGAATTTCTGAATGGAGCTACCCTAGACGAATCTGGATTCAAGATCAGGTCAAGGGTACATGGAGAAAAGGTGAAGGTCACACCAAAAAGTTTAAGAAAGGTCCTAAACCTGTCAAGGACTAAAGAAGAGGATGAAGTTACTGCTTCTAAGACCAGAGAAGCTTTAACATGGTGTGGACTGGATTCCAAGCTGAAAATTGGATCTGTATTCAATAGGAAAGGCATGAACAGCCAGGGTAAATTTCTATCAGAAATTGTTGGCAAAGTGATCTTGAGTAAGCCTGGAGGGCATGATAGGGTATCTGCCCATATGTTCAATCTTATGACAAGGATTATCTTCACACTGAAAACTGATTGGTCTGTAGTAGTCTTTGAAAAGTTCAAGGAGAGTATGAAGAAGCCCAATTTAGGTAGGATATTAAGTCTTTACTTGGCTGGTAGTATACCAGAAGTAATGAGTCAAGCTGCTGGATCTAAGATCAATCATATGAGGAAGATGGACATGAGACTCTTCTCCAGATGGGATAGGGTTTTGTCTAAGGAGATGCCAACACCAGAGAAAATAACTCCTGAGAAGGAAACCCCACTCAAGAAGAAGAAGAAGATAGCTCCTGTAGCTCAAGAATCATCAAGTAGCTCTGAGGAGCAAGTTGTTTTTACTCCTGATGTAGAAGACACTGGAGATGCTGGGAAGTCTCCAGCTCAACAAGAAGCTGCAGAAAGGCAGGGGGAGCTACCACCAGCTAGCCCCATACACCAGGATCAAATCCAGGGGGAGCCTCTAGTGGTGGAAGAGCCAACTCCACTAGAGAGTGAGCAAGCAACACACACTATCCTTGAGGTAATCTCCGAAATCAATCAATTAGATTTCCTTATTGAGAGTGAAGTTATTATTGACAACTTATCTGATGTTAATCAGCAACCTCAGATTGATAGTCACCTCCCAGATGTTGTCATGGAGGACACATCTGTTGCAGCTCCTGTTGTATCTGATCAAGTTGTTGATGAGCCAAGAGAATCTCCATCTCTTCCTTAATCTGGATCAGACAGACTTTGACAAGGTAAGTGCTGCTGCTGAGGGGGAGAAGTCCCAAGTTGAGGGGGAGCAAGTAATACTTGATGAAGACCCTGCAAGGCAAGAGCTTGTGAAGCCAAAATCTATTAAGGAGCTACCTAGAGAGAGGGTAGATATTGCAAGCACATCAGCTTCAGAAGATGAGGAGGCTGCCAGAGCTAAGAAAAGGAAATTCCAAGTATTCAAGAGGAGGAGCCAGACTTATAAGAAAGCTCTGCAAACTATAGTACCACAGCCAACACCACAGCAAACACCATCTGTAGATTTCAGTGCTCTGATGGTTGCTATGCAAATCAAGCTTGATGAGCAGAGACAAGCACTGGAAAAGTATGTAGATGAAGGACAAAAGTCTCTATAATTTGACCTAGCCCAAGATATTAAGTCTATTAGATTTGAAATGAATCTAAATAAGAAGGAGATGACTGACTGCTTCCACAAGGGAGGGAATGCAGTGGTATATTTAGCTACTCATCAAGAGAAGATAAAAGCTCAAGTGGATGAACTTGAAGTCAAGCAAGGCTATGTTCTGGAGAATCAAATTAGGATGAATGATAATTTGACAGCTTCTTACAATGCCATTGTCACTGAGATAAAGAATATAGTCCCTGCACAGTCTGCAGAAAGTGCCACAGCGAAAGAAACTTTTGATAAGCACTTACAAGAGAGCTTAACTGCTGTTACAACTGCTATTCAAGACTCTTAGAAGCTCATACCTGAAAATTAAAGTGCAACTAGATCTGATATACTCTAGAGGGGGGTGAATAGATTATATGGTGCTTTAAAAAGTTTTTGCAACAGTTGTTGTAATATGTGTGAGCAGGGAAGCAATAATAAATCTAATCACAGCACTAAGTTAAACAATAGCTAATCACAGAAAAAATCAAGGCCAGAAATAAAAATGAAAGCAAGCAAAACCAGAAGACACAAGGAAATATAGTGGTTCCCCTAAACTTGGGTACATCCACTCTTCTACCACCCTAGGTAGGAATCCACTGCAGGATGAGTTGATCAGGTGTCCTGGGCACCAATGAGCTTTTGATAAGGTGCTCAAAAACCAAAGCAGATTTTTTGATCAGGTGTCTTGTCACCAATGAGCTTTTGACAAGGTGCTCAAAAACCAGGTTCAAACTTTTGAAGGGAGTTTGAGAAACCCTTTACAGAGTGGGGGTGAGAGAGTGATGGAAATCTTCTCTTTCTCAAACAACTGAGAAGACTATGTGGATTGATGTCAAAGCTCCCCCTGAGTCCTTGAGATCTTCAGGAAGAAAAGCTTTGCTGAGGGTGATAGGCCTTCAGAGGTTGAACTCCAGCAATAGATGATTTCAGCAATAGCTGAAATGTTGAGTGTCTGGAGTCTGGAAATATGTTGGCCTTGAACACTTGGAGAACTACAAAGATCTGAAGATTTTTGAAAAAGGTTGATCTCCTTGGATGAGTGTTCTTCAGAATTCTTTTTGACAGAAGATTTTTGAATGTGTCTTTGTAATCTGTATTCACTCTCTGTATTGTGTGTTCTTCTTGTGAGAGATTCAAAAAATCCTGTCTTTTTTTTCTGGTCCAGAATAGAATAACATTCTCTGTCAAGTATAGCTGTTGGCCTGCATTAATTGCATCCTTAATTGTATAATCTCTTCTGGAGGAAAGTCCACAGAAACATTCCTTGAAAAATCCCTTGAAACTTGGTCCAGAATTGAATGATAACGGCTAGGAAATCTCTGAATTAATTGCATAATAACTCTTAACTGATTTGAATTTGAATTAAGAAATATCCTGGAAGTTGTCTGAAATCGTCGAACTGAGCTCTGCTATCGTCGAGCTGAGCTCAGCGATCTGGAAATCTTCAGCAGCAAAATATCGTCGATCTGAGCTCAAAGATCGTCGAACTGAGCTCAGAGATAAAGTTCCAAAGCAGAGTCAAAATCGTCGAACTGAGCTCACCGATCGTCGAATGGAGTTCGACGATATTATGAAGTTGAGCTCAGCAATCGTTGAATGGAGTTCGACGATCTTGTCGAAGTTGAGCTAGACGATCGTCGACCGGAGTTCGACGAATCGTCATGCTGAGCTCGACGATATGACTTGGTCTTCAGACAGAGAATCCTGGTCTTCAGGATAGCTTCCAAACCTAGACTTCTAACCCTTAGACTCAATTCTAATTGACCTATTAAGCTATACAGAAGGTCAAGCAAAGGTTCCTAGAGACATAGTGATCCTGACCCAAATTAGTAATAGGGTGTTCCAACAATCTCCCCCTATTTGGGTTAGGATTACTATTTACAGACTTTGGAAAGATTTAAATAACAACATACAATCTGTAAAACATAAAAACAATAGCTAGAATTGCAGAAACATCACAGAGATATATATATGGCATCCAGATAATCAGAAATTCCAGAAATTGTCACCTTACAATATCATTTCCTCTCTTTGCCTTTAACCATTTTAATTTCTCTGTTAGGATTTAGGGCTTCCTTGTTGGACCTGGTGTCATCTGCTACACCCAAATATGTTTGCTTTGTAGGCCTGGGAACCACAACAACATGATGTAATTCCATGTATCTCTCAGCATCAAAGAATTTACTTGAACCATATCTCTCTAGTTCTTTTTGTCTTTGTTCAGACATTATAGAAATGTTGGAAGAATCTAATCCTTGATCTCTGGCCTTCTTAATCTGATCCAGTGCAGCCAATTCCTTTAACCTTGCAGTCCAAGCAGCTGGATTATTTTCAGGGTCCTCAAAAGGTACAGGTGGCTCATACCTGTTGGAAGGATTGTCTTGAGGAGGCCTGGCAGACACAGTCTCTTTTAGCTTGTAAGGGAAGGAGCCAGATGTTGTATCAGTTGAAGTTTGTCTTTCCCTGGAATATGGGTGCTGCCTGGAGTAGCCTTTAGAATAGACTTGAATATCTCTCTGATTACCCCTATATCCTCCTCTCCTAGAATGTGAACCCCTGGATTGGCTTTCCCTATGATAAGATCTGGCATGAGGTTGATATGGAGCCTGACTTCTGGCTGGGGGTTGACTTGCAGAGCTTCCACCTGCACCTGCATCAGGAGGAGGTGGTGGAGGAGGATGAGAGTGCTGGAATTGGGATGAACCCTTCTCATATTTTCTCTTTTTCTTCATGGCTTTCAGCTGGTTCTTGGAATACTGCATCCAGTGTTCAGTGATTGGGCAATCATGTAGAATATAATAAGGGATATCATTGTTATCCTTAACTTTAGCAGGAGGTACCCTTTTCATAGCCTTGCTCCTTGCCTTTCTTTTCCTGGCAATGGTAGCAGAAGAATCATAAGAGTCTGTTTTAAATTCATCAGATTCAGAACTCTGGTCATCATAGAGAGCATCTATTTTCTTCATAAGATCCTTCTTAAGTTGAACAGAGGCAGATGAGGCAGAGGTTGAAACAGCAGCAGCAGCAGGTGTTGAGATGGTAACAGCAGAGACAGCAGCAGATGGAGAAGGTGAAGCAGAAACAGCAACAGCAGCAGTAGACTCTGGACAGGTGACAACAACAGCAACTGTCTCACTAACAACAACAGAGGCAGAAGGAAAAACATCAAGGACTGCCGAAGGCTCAAATTCAGTGGCCTCTGACATCAGAATGTCCTTGGAGATTGGCTCATCAGAAGCAGTAGGAACTTCAGCAGCAGTATCAGTAATCTCAGAAGCAACATCAATCCTTTCTGTAGAAGAAGCAGCAGCAGCAGCAACTGAATTTACAAAAGAGGTGATCATGCTAGGGTCACAGCAAGAAAAAGGCACAAGTGCCTTGGATAAGTCTTCTGGAGGCTGGACAGCATGGAACTCTGGCAGACAGCTAAAGTAGGCAGAATCAAAAACAGATAGCAAAGACCTGAGGTCAATTGCAAGAACTGCAGTAGGAGGCTCAGCAGCAGCAGCAGCAAGAGGAGGAGCAGTAGAAGAAGCAGAACTAACAGCAACAGCAGACAGAGGGCTCACAGCAGCAGTCACAGAAACAGCAGCAGCAACAACATGAAGGCTTTCTTCATATGGCATCTCCCCCTGCCTAGATGCAGATACATCTAGATCAAGGCACACTACTGTAGGTGCTGCCTGAGGGAAGAGGGAAGAGAGCCTGGCAGAAAGGGCTGCCACTGACAGGTGAAGTGGAGCCAAAGAGGTCTCCAACAGCAGAGTTAGCCTGGGGGCAAGTAACTCATACAGCCTGTCAGCTAGGGCTGAGAGGTCTACTTGCTCAAGAACTAGAGCAGAGGTAGAAGGTATGGAAGTAACTGAAGGTTCTGGAAGTGGAGGGCTGGAGAATTGTGGAAGGGATGGCTCAAGTGTTGGGAGGGTGGATATGGAGGACAGGGGAATGAATATGGATGGAGTGAATGTGGGCTGGTCTATGATGTGGTGTAGGAGGTCTTGGAATGAAGTGGAGGAGGTAGGGAAATCAGGAGGGGATGATGGGGAATCATCCATATAGGAATCATCCAGTAGGGTGAAGGATGGAATGGAGGGTGATGAGGTGATATCTGGTGGAGGGTAGGAGAACAGTGGGTGGAATTGGTCTGCTGGTGGAGGTGGAATGGGTTCTGGAGAAGGTGTTGATGTTGGAGATGGGCTGGATATGATAATGGTGGATGGAGCTGGAATGGTGGATGGTAGGGGAAGGGATGGAATTGGAGAAGGAGGAGAGGCAGCAACAGCTGCAGCCAGGTCATCTGCAGGGGCAGAGACCTGTGGAGGAGTGACTCTTGAAGTCCTTGTGCCTGAAGGGACACTGGAGGAGGGCCTGCTAGGCTTGCTGATTTGCCTGTCCCACTTTCCAAAGAGGGCACAGGTCAGTCTCTTGGAGGCATTAATATGAACTCCAGAGGAGACCAGCAGGGCAGGGCATCTGTGCTGCAGAAATACTCCAATAATCCTTCCAAAATTAACAAAACTTTTGTTTATTTTCTTTTTGATGAGGTCAAAGAAAACCTCTCCCCAATTCAGATTTTTCCTATCCACAAGAGCTCCCATGAGGCAGAGCTGATATCTTGATATAGTATCATGGGCAGAGTGCTTTGCCAGCAGCACTTTCCCTACCACATCTGCCAGGAACCTATATTCAACAGACAGATTCCTCTTGAAGAGCTTGCTAGGGTTTCCCTCTGGATGACCCATTCTGGCAAGCAGTTCAGAAAACTCATCTCCAGATAATTCAACAGAGTCTTCTCCATTTCTCAATCCAAAAACTTCTGTTAAAATTGTGGGGGTCAAGGATACCTGATTTCCAGCAATTGACCCAACTATAGTGTTGTTATCTTGATTATAGGCAGTATAAACCCACTTCTTTATTTCATCAGAGGCCGACTTGATCCTGGTGGTCATTATAGCAGTCAGATTCTGATCCTTGAACAGACCCAGTATATCTTGAAAAATCTGATCAGTCGTGCTGAAGGATTCTACATCAATGTCAAAACCGGCATCAAACTTCATTGCAGCAAGAACAGCAACTGACACAGCCATTGTACCTGCAAAAACTCAACAAACAAAACGACCAAGTGTAGAACTGTTTGGAGGGAAAGAAAATTCTTGCAGAGAAATCGAAAGCGCAAGAGAGAACGACGGCGAAAAATGAGTTTTATATTAGGGTTCGACGCAGAATTGGAAAGATCGTTGAACTCAGTTCGACGATCGAGGCTCCTAAAGGAATCTGAAGAGTCTTCAATATCGTCGATCTCCGTTCGACGATATTGGAGAGCGTCGATCTCCGTTCGACGATCGTTCAGAGAACATGATCGTCGAGCACCGTTCGACGATCGTTGACCGGAAGAGATAGTTCATACTATCAGATAGACGCTGAACTCAGTTCAACGACTTTTGGAAATCGTCGATCTCTGTTCGACGATCTTGGGGCAAATCGTCGAGCGCAGTTCAGAGAGCAGAAAAAAATCTAGACACTAAGGAAAAATCAGAATTTTTGCCTAGTCTTGGTCAAGTTTTGAGCTTTCAAAAATCTTGGATATTATTTAAGACTTCCTCCATCTAACATTCCTAACTGATTTAGGAAGAAGGTGTGTTTCTTTTCATCCAAAGGCTTGGTGAAGAATATCTCCCCTTTGTAAATCAGTTGGGATATATTGTAATTCAATTTTATTCTTTTCAACATTATCCCTTAAGAAATGATGCCTAATTTCTATGTGTTTTGTCCTACTATGGAGGACTGGATTTTGAGCTATGGAAATAGTACTTGTATTGTCACAAAAGATTTTAGACTTCTCTAAGTTGTAGCCATAGTCTAGGAGTTGGTTTTGAATCCACAAGATTTGTGAACAACAACTGCCTGTAGCCATATATTCAGCTTCAGCAGTTGAAGTTGACACAGATGTTTGTTTCTTACAAAACCAAGAGACAAGTCTGTCACCAAGGAACTGACAAGTTCCACTGGTGCTTTTCCTGTCAATTCTGCATCCAGCATAATCAGCATATGAGAATCCAGTTAAATCAAATGCTGAATCTTTTGGATACCAGAGACCTAGATTTGGACAACTTTTAACATACCTGAGAATCCTCTTTACTAAAGTGAGGTGTGACTCTCTAGGGCTTACTTGGAACCTAGCACATATACATATAGCAAACATTATATCTGGTCTACTAGCTGTAAGATATAGTAAAGAGCCAATCATTGCTCTATATGTTGTCTGATCAACAGGTTTCCCATGTTCATCAGCATCCAATACAGCATTAGTAGGCATGGGTGTTTTCATACAAGATGCCTCAGACATACCAAATTTCTTAACCAATTCATTTGCATACTTGGTTTGAGAAATGAAGATGCCTTCAGCATGTTGCTTGACTTGCAATCCTAGGAAGAAGGATAGCTCACCCATGCTACTCATCTCAAATTTAGAATGCATTAGGTTAGAAAACCTTCTGCACAATTTGGAGTCAGTAGAACCAAAAATGATATCGTCTACATAAATTTGTACTAGTAGGGTATGGGACTTATGGGTTCTAATAAAAAGAGTTTGGTCTACTCTACCCCTTATAAAACCATTTTCCAAGAGAAAGCATGCTAGGGTCTCATACCATGCTCTAGGAGCTTGCTTGAGACCATATAATGCTTTGTCAGTCTAAAAACATAATCAGGAAAAATTGGAGAGATAAAACCTGGAGGTTGTCTGACATAAACTTCCTCTTTGATGTCTCCATTCAAGAAGACACTTTTGACATCCATCTGATATACCTTGAAGCCTTTGTGAGCTACATAAGCTAGAAATATTCTGATGGCTTCCAATCTTGCAACAGGTGCAAAGGTCTGGTCGTAGTCAATTCCTTCTTCTTGAGAGTATCCCTGGGCAACTAGCCTTGCCTTGTTCCTTATAATTACTCCTTGATCATCCAGTTTGTTTCTGAATACCCATTTTGTTCCAACAGTGGAATGATCCTTAAGCTTTGGCACTAGTTCCCATACTTTGTTCCTCTCAAATTGATGCAACTCCTCTTGCATTGCAATGATCCAGTGTGGATCTTGCTCTGCATCTTGAATGGACTGAGGTTCAATTTGAGATAGGAAGCAGGTGTGCAATAGGTTTTGGTTGACCTGATTTCTGGTTTGCACACCAGCTGAGATTTCTCCAATTATTTGGGAAATTGGATGGTCTCTTGATGTTACTAAATCAACAGGGGTTGTTGATTGTTCACCAACCTGTGTTGTTGTTTCCTCTTGTGGTACAACAACTGGCTCTTCAGGTTGTGCTTCAATGTGTTGAGCATTCCCTTCATCTTCACTGCTTTCATCCTCTTGAGCAACCTGTAACTTGTTCATATCTTCAACTAGAGAATGTTCCTGCAAAGGTTCTATGGTAGAAGAATTCTTCTCCTTGAAAGACATGTTAGTTTCATCAAATGAAATGTGAACAGATTCCTCAATTTTCAAAGATGATTTATTATAGACCCTATAGGCCTTGCTGATCATGGAGTATCCCAGAAACACTCCTTCATCAGCTTTGGCTTGAAATTTTGCTAGATATTTCTTGTCATTATTATGAATGTAGCAAATACAACCAAAGACTCTAAAATAGTCAACTTTAGGTTTCTTCCCTTTGAGTAATTCATAGGGAGTCTTTTCCTTTAGTTTATGTATCAGACTTCTGTTCAGCATATAGTTCGAGGTGTTCACTGCCTCTGCCCAAAAGGATAGAGGTAGATGAGCATCTGACAACAATGTAGTGGCAGATTCAATAAGGGTTCTATTTTTCCTTTCAGCTACCCCATTTTGTTGAGGAGTTCTAGGAGCTGAGAAAGTATGCCTGATCCCTTCACTCTGACAGAACTCTTGCATAAGAAGAGAATCAAACTCTGTCCCATGATCACTTCTGATCAGGGCAATGTGAGTATTGAACTCAATCTGTATACATTTGAGAAACTCTGTCAAACACTTAAAGTTATCAGACTTCTTCCTTAGAAAGAACACCCAAGTGAATCTAGAGAAGTCATCTACAACTACCAAAGTGTAGGATTTCCCTCCTAGGCTTTGTACTGTGATGGGTCCAAAAAGATCCATGTGTAACAGATACAATATCCTAGGTGAATCACTCTTATTAAGTGACTTAAAGCTGTTTTTAGTTTGCTTGCCTAATTGACAAGCCCTGCAGAGTCCTTCCTTCTTGTAGGGGCCAGAAGGTAGACCTCTAACAAGGTTGTCCTTTGGATAGCCTAGCAATAGTTCTAAGGTTTAGGTGTCCTAATCTCTTATGCCATAAAATATTGGGTCTACAGACAGAATTAAACAAGCAGATATCTATATCAGTTGAAAGAAAATCTACTAGGTAGATGTTACCTTTCCTTTTACCTGTCAACACAGTTGTGTTGTCCTCTGACTTGATTTTGCATAAGGCTTTGCTGAAGGTCACCTGGTAGCCTTCATCACACAGTCGACTGATGCTAATTAGGTTGTGCTTCAGTCCTTCCACATAAGCTACCTTCTTGAAAGTTACTGAACCAATCTGGACTGCACCATATCCTTTAGTTTGTCCAAAGTTGGAATCACCAAAGATAACTTTGGGTCCAAGCTTGGCTCTGAAGGATGTGAGGTTGTCCTTATTCCCTGTCATGTGCTTAGAGCACCCACTATCCAAATACCATTGCTGGTTAGATGTTGGATAGGTCTTCACCTACACATAAGACAATTCATTTGTTTTTGACCCAGTTTACCTTGGGCCTAGGTTGATAGCCTTTAAATTCTGAAATGAAAGACATCCCAGGTTGACTCTTATATCCTTCAGGATGATATCTCCTTGGAGGTATAATCCATTCAGTATAAGGGTTAAAGGTTTGGGATGAAGAACCCTTAGGATTCAATTTTGATTTGCCTTTGAAAAATTTTCCAGAGCTCTGACCTCTGTTCGACGATCTTGGAGCTGCGTTCGACGATCTTGGGTCAGATCGTCGAGCTCCGTTCGACGGTCGACTATGGCTGAGCTCAGGTATTGGAGATCGTCGACCTGCGTTCGACGACTTTGGCTGAGATCGTCGATCTGCGTTCGACGATTGTGCCTGAGATCGTCGAGCTGCGTTCGACGATCGTCGATCTTCATTCGGAGATCGTCGATCTCCGTTCGACGATTTCTGCTGGGACTTGGTTTTTTGAGGCAGATCAGAATTTTTCCTAGCAACCTCTACAACTCCCTTTCCCTTGTCAGAAATGAATTTGATTGGAGTTGTTAGGACTATAGGTTGGCTGGATGAAGCACCCAAGCCCAGTGTACTGTTAAATCTAGAGTTCACTGTGCTTGTGATGTCCATCAGCTTGATGCTTCTCCCATTAAGGGATTCTTCAAGCTTCTTGGCCTCAGAGAGCTCACTTTTCAGTGTAGCTATCTGTTTCCTACAGCTCTCCAACTCCTGAGAGAGTTTGAGGTTTTCTGACTTTAAAGTATTGTGTTTAGATAATTGATTTCTGAGAGAGATAATCTCTTTCTCAAACTTTAGCAGGTCTAAACACAGTGCTTTAAATTCAGATTTAAAATCTTCTGAACTAAAATCAAAAGAGCCAATTACCTGATCTTCTTCAGGTTGAGTCTCTGAGTCTGACTCTGACTCCTCTTCCTCTGAATTGTGCTGTGAGGCATTGATTGCCATCATGCAGAACTCCTTTTCTTCTGCATCATCCTCATCATCACTGGAGCTGGATGAGGCTTCTGACTCCTCTTCTGTCTCACTCCAGGATTCAGCAACAAACCCTTTTCTTGTATGCTTATTTTTGCTTGAGGAAGGTTTGCCATTGCCATTCCTTTTGGAGTCTATCTCCTTTCTTCTTTCTTTCCTGTCCCTTCTGTCCTTGTTCTTGTTCTCTGGACAGTCAGGAACTATGTGCCCTGGTTTCCTGCAACCAAAGCAAATAATGTCTTTATTATTACTAATGGACTTGTCATACCTTGGCTTATCCTGCTCCTTGCATGATCTTCTTCTAAAGTCCTTTCTGGCCATTTTGTAAAATCTTTTGGCCAGCAGACTGAGTAGTTCATCATTGTCTGTGGCTTTATCTTCAGGCAGATCCTCAGTTGCCTTGAATGCTATGGTCTTCTCTTTTCTTGTGGCTGGTGAAGCAGCCTTCTGTTCTTCCTCTCTATTTTTGATGAGTAGCTCATAAGATTTGAGCTTACCCAACAAAGCTTCAGTAGTGATCTCATTCAGACTTCTGGCATCCTTAATCGGCCAGATTCTTGAATCCCAAGTGCTGGGGAAGCACATTAGGATCTTGTCATTAAGTTCAGTTAGGGAGATCTCTTTGTCCAATGTCCTTAGTTCACTGACAATTAGACTTAGTCTGTTGTACATGTCTCCCACTGACTCAGTCTCTCCCTTCTTGAAGTTCTCATATTGAGAGATGAGATGGGATCTTCTGTCCTTTCTCTCATCAGCTGAGCCTGAGACTATTTCTGAGAGCTTGTCCCAAATTTCCTTGGCTGAATTACATTCAGCTACCTTTTGAAATATGTCATCTGACATTGTCTGGGCCAGGATGTTCATAGCCTTGGCATCAGCTACTTTCCATTTCTTGACATCAGCATCTGTTCCTGATGGAGGTGGAACAGCATTTGTACTTGCATTCTCTGGGGGTCTTGGACACACTGTCAAAACAGAATTAAAGATATCTTCGTCAATAGAATTCATGTAAAGTCTAATCCTTGCTTTCCAAAGTGCAAACTTGGATAGATTGCACACTGGAGGTCTGGTGCTAGCATAATCTTTATTTTGGGCCATGATTTGTGAAAACAAAATCTAATAATAAAATACCAAAGAAAAGCAGATCTAGTTTGGGATCTTTGGGTTCAGGTGTTAGCCTGTACAACCAATCAGGTATGGTATGTTTAACCAACCTGGCTCTGATACCAATTGAAAGTGCAACTAGATCTGATATACTCTAGAGGGGGGTGAATAGAGTATATGGTGCTTTAAAAAGTTTTTGCAACAGTTGTTGTAATATGTGTGAGCAGGGAAGCAATAATAAATCTAATCACAGCACTAAGTTAAACAAAAGCTAATCACAGAAAAAATCAAGGCCAGAAACAAAAATGAAAGCAAGCAAAACCAGAAGACACAAGGAAATATAGTGGTTCCCCTAAACTTGGGTACATCCACTCTTCTACCACCCTAGGTAGGAATCCACTGCAGGATGAGTTGATCAGGTGTCCTGGGCACCAATGAGCTTTTGATAAGGTGCTCAAAAACCAAAGCAGATTTTTTGATCAGGTGTCTTGCCACCAATGAGCTTTTGACAAGGTGCTCAAAAACCAGGTTCAAACTTTTGAAGGGAGTTTGAGAAACCCTTTACAGAGTGGGGGTGAGAGAGTGATGGAAATCTTCTCTTTCTCAAACAACTGAGAAGACTATATGGATTGATGTCAAAGCTCCCCCTGAGTCCTTGTGATCTTCAGGAAGAAAAGCTTTGCTGAGGGTGATAGGCCTTCAGAGGTTGAACTCCAGCAATAGATGATTTCAGCAATAGCTGAAATGTTGAGTGTCTGGAGTCTGGAAATATGTTGGCCTTGAACACTTGGAGAACTACAAAGATCTGAAGATTTTTGAAAAAGGTTGATCTCCTTGGATGAGTGTTCTTCAGAATTCTTTTTGACAGAAGATTTTTGAATGTGTCTTTGTAATCTGTATTCACTCTCTGTATTGTGTGTTCTTCTTGTGAGAGATTCAAAAAATCCTGTCTTTTTTTTTCTGGTCCAGAATAGAATAACATTCTCTGTCAAGTATAGCCGTTGGCCTGCATTAATTGCATCCTTAATTGTATAATCTCTTCTGGAGGAAAGTCCACAGAAACAGTCGTTGAAAAATCCCTTGAAACTTGGTCCAGAATTGAATGATAACGGCTAGGAAACCTCTGAATTAATTGCAGAATAACTCTTAACTGATTTGAATTTGAATTAAGAAATATCCTGGAAGTTGTCTGAAATCGTCGAACTGAGCTCTGCTATCGTCGAGCTGAGCTCAGCGATCTGGAAATCTTCAGCAGCAAAATATCGTCGATCTGAGCTCAAAGATCGTCGAACTGAGCTCAGAGATAAAGTTCTAAAGCAGAGTCAAAATCGTCGAACTGAGCTCACCGATCGTCGAATGGAGTTCGACGATATTATGAAGTTGAGCTCAGCGATCGTTGAATGGAGTTCGACGATCTTGTCGAAGTTGAGCTAGACGATCGTCGACCGGAGTTCGACGAATCGTCGTACTGAGCTCGACGATATGACTTGGTCTTCAGACAGAGAATCCTGGTCTTCAGGGCAGCTTCCAAACCTAGACTTCTAACCCTTAGACTCAATTCTAATTGACCTATTAAGCTATACAGAAGGTCAAGCAAAGGTTCCTAGAGACATAGTGATCCTGACCCAAATTAGTAATAGGGTGTTCCAACAGAAAAACTCCAAAGGTTAAAACCTTTTTTCAAGGATGGAGTAAATTATCTCAATGCCCAAATCAGATTTCAGAAAGATGATTTAAGAGATCACATGGAAAGAGAAGTCATAAAGGGGGAGAGGGTGTTAGTCAAAGCCAGATCTGATCATGCCAAGTTGATTTCTAATTCTATCAGAGCTACTCTTGGTTTTCCTCCTTTATGTGATGATGACAATGTAGCAGAGTCTGGAGTTAATCCTGCCTATCTTGGAGGTGAGCAACCTGAAGTAGCTCAAGTAATCTATCCTCCACCAGATTTTGATATGGTACAAGCTGATATCTAGACAATGTATAGCCCTCCTGAGGGTAAGCAAAATGTTATTCTAGACAAAGTGGTACAGCCAGTATCTGAGGCTTTACAGGAAGCTATACTGAAAGAACAAGCTGAACAAGAAGCTAGATTGTCCAAGAAGAGGTTCAGAGAGCAAGCTGAACAAAAACCAGATTTTGAACAGTGGAGTCCCACTTCAAGAAACATTATCTTAACTGCATGGAAGGCTGCCAAATATAATATCCAAGATAGAAACAAATGGTTTTCTGAATTGGAGTGGAGAAAGCATGAATCAAGGCAAGAAGCCATTGTGCAATACAGGAGAAAGGCTAAGATGGGAAAGCTACCTCCTACTGCCGAGGAGCCTAGCAAGTACTTTCCCAAGCCCTATCATTACTTTGAGAGGCAAAAGATTAAAGCTGAAGAGCTAAAGAATAAGGAGCTGAAAGGGAAAAAGCCTGCTGCTGCTGAAGATGCTGAAGCCCCTGTGCAAGCCAAGATACAATCTGGGAAGGGCATAGTTATTAAGGAGGCTGAGCAGTAATAGAATAGAATTTTTCTTAAGTTTACATGTGTAATCATTTGTATTAAACCCTATTGTAAACTTTTGGATAATGAGAATAATGAAGTTCTTAGAACAATATGATGTGTTATAAATCTATTTCATAATTGTTCTGAGATGATATCTGTGTTTACATGTTTTGATTTATACATGTTTATGAATTTGCCCTGTTATATAATCCTGCTATACATCATGTTATGATTTTATTCTGTATGGTGTATATCATTGACTAAGGGTTATGACTTCTCCAAATAGGGGGAGATTGTTGGGTACATTGGTTTAAATGTACCTGATTTGAAGAAGCCTCACCTTACTCAATGATATACATCAAAATGTATTTGATGTGTTTTGAGTTTAGTTGTGCAGGTTAAGTATTAGCAGGGAAAGCTGAAAAGATTCTAAGTCCATGTGTTGACACCCAGAGGGAAAGTGTCGACACTTAAGAAGACTTGTGTCGACACCCAGACAAGCAGTGTCGACACTTGGAGTAGTTGTGTCGACACTAGGGATGCAGAGTTGACACCAGACATAAAGTGTCGACATAAGGAGCTGTGTCGACACTCAATGAAGAGAAGTCCAGTGAAGCAGTGTCGACACTTAGAAGCAGTATCAACACCCAGAGGAACTGTGTCTACATCAGAAAGTGTCGACACTTGGAGGCTGTGTCGACACTCAGCAATAGTCAGCAGAGTCTAAGTATAAGTGTCTACATAATAAAGAATGTGTCGACACTCAGCAGAAGACTCAACACTTGAAGAAAGTGTCGACACAAGAAACAAGTGTCGATACTCAGCAGAAGACTCAACACTTGAAGAAAGTGTCGACACAAGAAAGAAGTGTCGACACTCAGCAGAAGACTCAACACCTGAAGAAAGTGTCGACACAAGGAGCTGTGTCGACACTTAGCAAAGTTCAACAAAATTCTAAGTACAAGTGTCGACATAAAGGAGATGTGTCGACACTCAGCAAAAGTCTCAACAGAAGAAGATGTGTCGACACAAGGAGAAGTGTCGACACTCAGAAAGTATCAACACAGAAGGCATGTATCGACACCAAGAAGACGTGTCGACACTAAACAAGTTCAACACATGAAGATGTGTCGACACTTACAAGAATACAACAAAGTACTGAAGAACAAAGATTTGTGTCGACACACAATATCAGTGTCGACACATGATGAAGAAGCTGTGTCGAGAAGTGAATTCTACAATACAAGGAGTTGTGTCGACACCTTGAAGACTAGTGTCGACACTTAGTCAACTTGTGTCGACACTTAGTCTATAAGTGTCGACACTTAAAGACAGACTGTCTCGACACTTTCAGACAGTTACAGAAATTTCAAGAACTGACTGGATGACTTGACAGCTGCCATTACAGCCGATCTACTGCACCTGTCAGAGTTGTCAGAAATCAGTTAGGAACCGGATCAGCCGGTCACCATGAAGAAGGCCTATAAATAGGCTTATACTATCTACAGAAAAAGATGATCAATCAAGTTGTTGAAAAGCAATTCATTGAAGACTTTCAAGTGAAGTTCTAAGTAGTTGGAGAGAGAGAGCTCCATCCAAGAAGACAGCCGTTGGAACCAGGCTGAGAAGAAGGGTTCAGACTTTATTCTGAATCTTAAGTTGCAGAGATCAAGGATCAGCTGCAGAGAAGATCAACCCTATTGTGTTCTGCATTCAAGAAGCTTTGAAGAAAAGCCAAGTGAGGTTGATCTCAGCAGAGTTCTTCCAAGAACTCATCAAGAACCTATCAACTCATCTCTCTATTCAGAGTTGTAGGTATGTACACTTTGTATTTTATATTTCTTGTAGGATCCTTAGGGATCTGAGTTGTAAGCCTGTAATTATAAAGGCTGAGTGGTAGGGCCTGTGTGCCTGAGTGTAGGAGATCTAAATCTCTGAGTGTAGGCCTGTTGTGGCTGAGTGGAGGCCTGTTGTGACTGAGTGTAGGCTTTGTGAAGAAGCTGAGTGTAGGCTTTGTGAAGAAGCTGAGTTGTAGGGCCTTGGGCCTGAGCTGTAGGAACCTCGTTGAGGTTCTGAGTGTAAGATCTGAGGATCTGAGATAGTGGAGGAGTTTGGCCGAATCTAGTACACTACTAGATAGGCGAAGGGGGAACGTGGATGTACCCAAACCTTGGGGAACCACTATAAATTTATGTGTCCACTGTGTGCTTGACTGATTGCTGTGATTGCTATGTAGAATTAGTTATAACTCTGTGATATAATCTGAAATCTGTCTAAAAAGTTTAAAAAGATTTAGTCACCTATTCACCCCCCCTCTAGGTGATTAGGTACAATTTCTTTCACCTGATGTGTTCCCCGCAGATCTTCCTGGATCCCCGCCTCAGCAGGAGATAGATTTCACGATTGAGATAGTGCCAAGTACAAAGCCTGTGTCACGATCTCCTTATCGGCTAGCGCCTAAATAAATGGCGGAGCTGAAAGTTCAACTGCAAGAGTTGTTGGAGCAAGTGTATGTGCGCCCGAGTTCTTCTCCTTGCAGCGCACCGGTCCTCTTTGTTAAGAAGAAGGACGGAAGCTTGAGGCTGTGTATTGATTATCAGGAGCTCAACAAGTTGACGGAGAATAACAAGTACCCGATCCCCCGGATTGATGATCTTTTTGATCAGTTGGTCGGGTCGACGGTGTACTCGAAGTTGGATCTCAAGTCGGGGTACTATCAGCTGCGAATAAGGGAGAGCGATATCCCGAAGACAGCGTTTAGTACGAGATACGGGCATTATGAGTTTACAGTCATGCCGTTTGGGCTGACTAATGTGTCGTCAGTGTTCATGGATTTGATGAACAGGACTTTCAGGGAGTACTTGGACCATTTTGTGATCGTCTTCATCGACGATATTTCGGTGTACTCGCAAAGTGAGGAAGATCACTTCAAGCATCTTCATTTGGTTCTGGAGACGCTAAGGAGAAATCAGTTGTATGCCAAGTTCTCGAAGTGCGAGTTTTGGCTATCCTCAGTGGCGTTCCTCGGTCATATAGTGAGTGGAGAGGGTATTGCTGTGGATCCGACGAAGATTGTTGCGATACGGGAGTGGCCTGAGCTTGCTACGGTAGCGGAAGTCCGGAGCTTTTTGGGGCTTGCCGGCTATTATAGGCGCTTCGTAGAGAACTTCTCGCGGATAGCGTTACCTCTCACTACTTTGACGAGGAAGGAGCATAAGTTCGTTTGGATGCCGGAGTGCGCTCGAGCTTTTGAGGAGTTGAAGTGTCGGTTGACCACGGTGCCTGTGCTGAGTTCGCCATGTGGGACCGAAGGCTATGAGATTTATAGTGATGCTTCGGACAGCAGTTTGGGTTGCGTGCTACTGCAACACGGAAGTGTAATAGCTTATGGCTCGAGACAGCTAAAAGTGCATGAAAGGAACTATCCGGTCCATGACTTGGAGTTAGCGGCCGTGATTTTTGCCTTGAAGCTGTGGAGACACTATTTGTACGGTGTGAAGATTGATATCTACACCGATCACAAGAGCCTGAAGTATCTTATTGATCAGAAAGATCTGAATATGCGGCAGCGTAGATGGATGGAGTTCCTGGGGGACTATACATTCAAGATCCACTACGTGCCTGGTAAAGGGAATGCGGTTGCGGACACGTTGAGTCGCCGAGCCCTAGCTCAAGCCAATTGGCTATCGGTGCATGATGAGCGGTTGGTGCGGGAGTTGGAGGCGTTGGAGATTGTTTGTGTGGATAGACAATCAAGTACTGAAGCAGTTCTGAATTGGACTGAAGTCCAATATGACCTGGCTGATCGGATTCGGCAGGCTTTGGATATGGATGTTCATATCAAGCAGTTCATGGTAGAGGCTCTGGATGGGTCAAATTCCCAATTCGTTGTGGAGGATGGATTGCTTTGGAAAGACGGTCGTCTGTGCGTCCCAAGTGTAGGTAATTTGCGGGGGGAATTGTTGTACGAGGCGCACCATACCAAGTACTCAATTCACCTGGGGAGCACGAAGATGTACCGCGATGTCAAGAAACTATTTTGGTGGCCGGGTTTGAAGAAAGATGTGGCGCTCTACGTGGCGAAGTGCCAAATTTGCGCCTTAGTGAAGGCGGAATGCCAAAAGCCGGGAGGATTTCTTAAGTCCTTGCCTATTCCGGAGTGGAAATTCGACGTCATCTCTATGGACTTTGTGCACGGTTTGCCAAGGTTGCAAAAGGGGAACGACGCCATTTGGCTGGTCGTGGATCGGTTAACAAAGGTGTCGCATTTTATTCCGCATAGGAAGGATGATCCGGTGGAGAAGTTGGCAAAACTTTATGTGGATAACATAGTACGGGTTCATGGTGTGCACCGCAGCATCGTGAGTGACCGAGATGGGCGGTTCACGTCCAATGATTGGAGGCTTGTGCAACAAATATTGGGAACAAAGTTGAAATTCAGCACAGCCTTCCATCCACAAACGGATGGGCAGACCGAGAGGGTCAATAGAACCATGGAAGACATGCTCCGCATGTGTGTCTTGGATTTTGGAAAGCAGTGGGAAGACCACCTTTATTTGGTGGAGTTCGCATACAACAACAGCTACCAAACGAGTATTCAAATGGCGCCCTTTGACGCCCTATATGGTAGAAAATGTCGCACGCCGTTGTCTTGGTTAGAAATGGGTGAGTCAAAGTTGTATAAGCGATTGGAAGTGGAGGATGCTACTTCTTTGGTGAGAACCATTCGAGAGAGGTTACTTATCGCTCAGGACCGGCAAGCGAAGTACTATAATGCCAAGCACAGGAACATGGAGTTCGCTGTGGGCGACTATGTGTACTTAAAGATCAAGCCGTTCAAGTGTGTCTCGCGGGTGCGGCGATTGAAAAAGCTAAGCCCGAGGTACCTTGGGCCGTTTGAGGTTCTGGAGCGAGTCGGTGAAGCGGCCTATCGGTTGAAGCTTTCAGTGGAGCTTGGTGGATTACATGATGTATTCTATATTTCGGTGCTTCGGAAGGCGGTGCAAGAGCCTACGCAAGTGATCGCGGTTGATCTAGTGCCGGTGGATAGTGGGCTGATGACAAAAGTCAAGCCCGTGCGGATTGAGGACTCGGAGGTCAAGCGGCTACGCAATAAAGAGATTAGGATGGTCAAGGTCCGATAGGATAATTGCGGTCGTGAGGAGCTCTCTTGGGAGCGAGAGCAGACTATGCTTGACGAGTATCCGGAGTTGTTCCGCTCAGGTACAAATTTTGGTTTTGTACATGTCTTTCCTTTATATAATTTCGTGGGCGAAATTCTTTTAAAATGGGGAGAGTTATAACGCCCCGAAACTCAAAGGAGCGACGGTTGACGTTTTGGGCCAGTTTTGGGTTCTGGCAGGAGGCACACGGCCTGGGACACGGGCATGTCCCAGGGCCTGTCAAGCTTGTGTCGACACTTAGCCGGGAAGTCGACATTTTGGTCTCGACATTGTGTCGAGACTGGGCACACGGCCTGCGACACGGGCGTGTGGCAGGGCGTGTCGACCCGTGTCGACACTTAACCCGCGAAGTCGACACTCTGCGCTCGACGAAGTGTCGAGACATGGCACACGACCTGCGACATGGGTGTGTCGTTGGGCGTGTCGACCCGTATCGACACTCGTCCCGGGGAGTCGACATTTTGCTCGACGATGTGTCGAGAAAAGGCACACGGCCTAGGACACGGGCGTGTCCAAGGCCGTATCGTCAGGTCGACGATCTTCGCTCGATGAAGTGTCGAGTGTCGAGACCGTGTACACGACCTAGAGCCCAGGCGTATTGAGGTAGACACGGGCAAGGACACAGGCGTGTCCTAGAACCCGTGCAGTGCTCGGGTTGTTTTCGGGGAAAAACGATGGGGGTACACGACCGAACACACGACCGTGTCAGGTGGAACACGGGCGTGTCAGTCGAACACGGGCGTGATCGATGCCCGTGTGTTGTTCCAGGCGCGTCGATGTTGATGGCGAATGAGGAACATGGCCCTGGACACGGGCGTGTGCCAGGCCGTATGCGGTCCAGATTGGGCATTTCAATCCCGAATCAAAGCCGTTCGTTTCTTTAACTGATGATCCAACGGCTGGGGGTTGTTCCTGAAGGGATATACCTGGGATTGGGCCTTAGAAACCCTCACTTTTCATGAGTGGTTGTCTTTCTAAATCTTAGAGAGAGAGGAGAGGCAAGGAAGGAAGAAGGAGCTAGATCCGACCATTGGAGGAGTTTCGAAGCTCCAAATCGCGAGCCGACTCCGGATCCATGGAGGCAAAGCTAGTGCGGTACTTTTCATCCGCTTATTTTTCCATGGCGCCGAAGAAGAACGCAAGGGTAACGATTCTCTTCTTGAGCATGAGTAGCTCTCCTTCTTTGCATAGGAAGCCCGCTCTCGCGAGTTTGCGGAGAGTTGGAGGCATTCCTTCGGGTAGATATGTGAATTCCCCATTGTTTAGAGTCCGTAAGCGAGAACAGACATATGCATGATGTGTGAAGCCTATCCCGACATGTTGGTCTGGATCGGTGATGTTGCATTGCATAATGCCGGAGAAGACTCCGTGCTATTGGTTGTTTTTCGGGTTTTCTACACGGTAGATTGCAACAGGGAGCCTTGGGGATTAACCCAAAGGTGCACTCGGAAAACTGGGCGGATGCGTGATCTTGCCAACATGGAGGCCTGAGAGCCAACGTGAACATAACCGAGTTATGTGAAATTGTGTGATGAAAATGGGACTCGGGAGAAGTTTGACCTGCGCATATGGCTTAAATTGTCGTTGCGACGTGAGCACGGGTTAGATGGAACCGTACCCATATCTATGTCGTTCGGGTTAAAGAGACCTAAAGTTACGTGGCACTTGCCGTTGGCATAGATGAGGGTCTTCGGCGGTCTATGGCTTAAATTGTCGTGACCCATGCCGGGAAGACAAATTGCTCATAAGTTTGGCCGTCAAAGTGGCGGTGGTGAGTCCAGAATATCTATGGCTTTAATTGACGTGACATCGACCGGTTCATCGAGAATGTGCCCTGAGAGCACGGGGCATGTGGTCGTGCGAGCCAATGTCTGTGTTGAAATGGTTATATTATATTACTCGCTTATGCTAATGAAATGCAGGGAAGGAGCATCGCCGCCCCGAGTTGGGGGCGGGATCGTTATAATTTGGTCAGCATTGCCGACCGTTGCCTTATTTTGCCACCGTGCGGTGGTTTGTTGCTTGCAGGTGCTGCTGGACCAAGCGGTCAATAGCGGGCTAAAGCCCAAGTGCGAAGCCGGCCCTCGAAGGCCTAATTGGAAGTGTTTACTGTTTTATTCATGTATGACCGGCCTGCGTGCCATGATTTGTAAATCATGTAAGATCAAGTGAAACATTTTGTAAGGCCTTAAGTCTTGTGTTGGTGTATGTATAACATTCCTATTTTGTATTAGTGGACATTCATGCTTTAATGCTGGGTTCTTTGTTGCAACTTATTAACCTGCTTCCTCTAGAATGCTCTGTGTAGGACGTTATGATTAGTTGGATGGTTTCCATGAGTAACCACCCGGTCTGTCTGTAGTATATGACATCGGGCCCCGGCCGGACCTATTGCTATATGCTATGCGACGGATAGGGGGTGTTACACGGTGATGTTGCATTGCATAAATGGCCGGAGAAGACTCCGTGCGAATGTGTGTTTTTCGGGTTTTATACGTGGTAGATTGCAACAGGGAGCCTTGGGGATTAACCCCAAGGTGCACCCGGAAAATTAGGCAGATGCGTGATTCTGCCAACATGGTGGCCTGAGAGCCAACTTGAACATAACCGGGTTATGTGAAGTGTGTGACGGAAACGGGACTCGGGAGAGGTTTCACCCGCGCATATGTTTTAAATTAACGTTGCGGTGTGAGCAACGGGTCAGGAGGAACCGTACCCATTCTATGTCATTCGGTTAGAGCCGTTGGCATAGATGAGGGTCTTCGACGGTCTATGGCTTAAATTGACGTGACCCATGCCGGGAAGACAAAATGCTCATTGTTTGGCCGTCAAAGTGGCAGTGGTGAGACCGGGGTGTTTATGGCTTAAATTGACGTGACATTGACCGATTCACCGAGAATGTGCCCTGAGTGCACGGGGCGTGTGGCCCTGCGTGCCAACGCCTGTGATGCAATGTATATTTATATACTACTTGGTTATGCTAATAAACTGCAGGGAAGGAGCATCGCCGCCTCGAATTGGGGGCGAGATCGTTATAATTTGGTCAGCATTGCTGATCGTTGCTTTTGTTTGCCACCGTGCGGTGGATTATGTTTGCAGGTGTTGCTGGGCCAAGCGGTCAATAGCGGGCTAAAGTCCAAATTGCGAAGCCGGCCCTCGAAGGCCTAATTGGAGTGTTTACTTTCTTTTATTCATGTATGACCGGCCTGCGTCCCATGGTATGGAAAACATGTAATATGAGTAAACCATTTGTAAGGTCTTAATGCCAGTACTTGTGTATGTACTTCATTCCTTTTTGGCTTGTTAGTAGACATTCATGCTTGTTGCTGGGTTCTTTTAATTGCAATTATTTAAACTGCTTCCGCTAGAATGCTCTGTGTAGGACGTTGTGATTGGTTGGATGGTTTCCATTGAGTAACCACCTGGTCTATCTGTGGTATATGGCGTCGGGCCCCGGCCGGACCTACTGCTATATGCTATGCGACGGATAGGGGGTGTTACACGTGTAGTCTAGAATTTCATTCCAAAAAATTTCTCTAAGTGAATTACTCGAGTAGTCATCTCCATATACTCGAGTAGTTCTATTTGTCTCGTGTAGATCAACTTTTATACTCGAGTAGTCCTGTATTCCAGTTCCAGAAATTTTCTAAGTCTTTGTCTCGAGTAGTTTCTTAATTACTCGAGTAGTTCATTCAAATATACTCGAGTAATATTTCTTATACTCGAGTAATCTTCTCCACCTCTCGTGTAATTACTAAAGCACTCGAGTATGTTATGTTTGTTACTCGAGTAGCTGATTCCTTTTCTTCTTATTTACTCGAGTAGTTGACTTCATATACTCAAGTAATTATCCCATTTCCCTCTCGAGTAGTTCTCCTCATATACTCGAGTAGTCATCTTCTACCTACTCGAGTAGTGCTGCATGTACTCGAGTAGTCTTTTATATCTCGAGTATTTTACTTCGACTTTTCTGAAAATTCATTAAGTCTAGAATAATGTTTCTCTTAATGAACTTTAACGTGATTGGTCCACGTGTCTCTCATAATGACTCAATTATGTCTAATCTTTTCTGATCCTATATATAGTTTTGCCTAAACCGACAAACCCTAATTCTAAGAAGATTATTTTTAAGAAGTTTTGCAGCCGTACTCTCAAGCTTTCTGTCTCCTCTTTCTCTCTCCAAGAAACGAAAACCGCCGCTGTCGCCGTCGCTGATTCCCGACCGGCTAGGGTTTCATCTTTTGAGGATTCAGATCCAGAAGTGTTTCCAGATCGAGTTTTGCTCAACTCCTCAATCTTCTGATTCGATCGATCATGTGAAGCCAAGAAGTTTCAGATCCAATCTTGCCGAGATTTCTCTTCATCATTCTGATAAAGCCGCAAAGCCTAGAAGAAGAAATTTCTGGTCGACTGTTGCAGATCTGAAAAAGGGATCACTGTTTGTATTTCTATACAAAATTTATTTCATTCTTGTAGGAGAAATTTCTCCGAGTGTAGGAGCTTTTGTCTCCGAGTTTGTAGGAAGCTTTATCTTCCGAATATAGATCCGTTTTGTGGATCGAGATTGTAGGAACATTCTTCCGAGGGTAGGATTGATTTTCAATCCGAGATAGTGGAGTAGCCGAGTCTAGTGTATTGCTAGATCGGTGAGGGAAAGTGGATGTACCCAAGGTTGGGGAACCACTATAAGTCTTGCCTCGTCTGTGTTTGATTGGTAGATAGATCTATGCATTAGTTTGTAATTTTTATTCCGCAAAAAGACGCACAATTCTCCTATTCACCCCCTCTAGGTGATTTAGGTAGGCAACTAAACTTTCAATTGTTATTAGAGGGAGGTTGATCGTTAATCGGTTAACACCTTGATCAGATCCTTCAAAGTTGTCCTTTGAGATCTACCAAAGATGGACAAGTCTAAAGATTTTGCCAAGCTTCCTTTATGTACCAAAAATAATTTCCCATGTGGAAAGAGAGAATCAAGTTCTTTATGGAAGCTGTGGATCCAAGGTTCTTCATGATAGTTGAAGAAGGTCCTTACATTCCCATGACTGTCTCCACTATAGATCCAACTAAGAAAGTCCCAAAGAAACTTATGGATCTTGATAAGGATGAGATTGCACTTATCTCATTGGACAAAAAGGCAAAAAATATTATAGCAAGTGCAGTCGATGATTCAATGCTGCAAAACCTGATTCACTGCCAATCTGCGAAGGAGATGTGGCAGTCACTAGTTACCTTAATAGAAGGCACCAAAGAAGTGAGGGATGATAGAAGATCACTTCTTAATTAGAAGTATGAAGCATTCCGATAAGGAAACAAAGATACCATTACTGTCACCTTTGAGAATTTCTTCAAGATAGTGAATGAGCTAAGGGTATACGGCAGAGTCTTCACTAATGGAGAATTAAATGATAAGTTCTTGAGATCCCTAACTAAGGAATGAGATAACAAGGTCTGTGCCATAAGGGAGTTTGGAAAACTGGTCGAGATAGATCCTCAGAATCTCTTCGGGAAGCTTATGTCATATGAGCTTCAACTCAACACCAGAAAGGCTGAAGAAGAGAAGAGCAGGTCTGCATTCAAAGAGAAGTCTGTTGCTTTAAAGGCAGACACCTCTAAGAAGACAAAGGTTGTTCCTCCTACTCCAGCACAAGAAGTTCGTGAAGAAGAAACCTCAGAGCCAAGCACCTCAGGCTCTAAACTACCAGAAGAGAGTTCTCACTACTCTCTCAACAGTTCAAGAAATTCTTGAACAAGAAGAAGCAATGGAAAGGCAAGGACGCCTCCTATAGAAGATCACGACACGATGGTGATCGTCAACGAAAAGGCTCAAGCAGCCATGACAGGTATAATTCTAACCAGAACAAACATATTTCTAATGACATTATTTGTTATTGTTGTAATAAGCCAGGACACGTCATCACTGACTGCCCTCACAAGAAGAAGGAGGGTGGTAGAAGAGAGGAAAATAAGTCCTCGTACAACAAAAAGAGGACAGAGAAGATCTTGATGGCCAAAAAGGGCAAGACTCTTAGTGACTCTGACTCATCTGAGTCGAGTTAAGAAGAAGAAGTCAATTTTGGGCTCATGGCTCAAACTGATGATGAATAAGAGCCCCAGTTCACTTGGAAGGTAAACTCTCACACTCATCTTTCTGATTCTGAAGTTTCTGAACATGATTGTGAGGATAGCTCTTCTGACGATGTGTCAGAACTCATGGCCCAATATAAGGAGTTAATCATGGCTTACGACAAATGTCGCCGAGTCGTGAAAACTCAGGCTAAAGAGATAAAGTCTCTCAAAGCTGAAGAGAGCATCTTGAGAGAGAAAGTCACAAAGACTGACTCGCTCAAAGAGAACTTCAATAATACTATTGAAGAATATAACAAAGCTCTTGAGCACCTCGAACTTAAAGAGAAAATCATCAAAGAGCTGGAAGCCCAACTTGCTGCTGAAAAGAAACTAGTTGAAAGTTTCTCGAAGCTCAAGACAGTTCTTCCATTCGTTGCTGAATTCTCAGCCAAGGCCAAGGGTGCTGGACTAGGCCATGAAGAAGCTCCTAGCAAATCTTCTAGGAGGAATAAGGCCCAACGAAAGAATAAGGCCGCCAAAAAAGCCTTAGCCAAAGAGAAGGGGAAAGCCCCTCAAGATCAGACCTTGTTCAAAAAGGTTATATTTCCTTCAAATGAGTTTGATCTCGACTCATCATACGGACGCTTTGCAAGGCCTACTTATATAGGGCCAAATTCCCGTTATCAAGGATGGACTCGCCCCAGAAACTTTGGCGAAAGTGTCTTTAAGGCACCTTATGAAGAAGTGATTCTTCAGAGCTATGGCCCTTTCAATCATGGTCATAACTTCAAGAAGGCACCAAAGGCAAAGCCTGTTGTAGAAAAGCTAATGAAGGATAAGAAAACTTGTGATTGCCATCATCATGAAGCTTCTTCCTCCAAGAATGCTGCCCCTGCTAGACCACAATTCCAAAAGGTCAAGCAGGAGAACATAAGGCAAAGATACAACAGATTTGAATGTTGGTGTTGTGGCAGAATTGGTCACTTTGAAATTGATTGCTGGTTTAATCCCAGAAATGCTGCAACCCCACATGTTGGCAATATAAGGAAGACCACTCCTAATGCTAATATTCGTAGGGGGAATGTTCTAACCCGAGACCAATGACCCAAACATATTTGGGTTCCTAAGGCAAACTGATTGTGATTGCAGGTATGTCCAAAGGCCACCAAAACTCGAATCTGGTATTTGGACAGTGGATGCTCTCGGCATATGACCGGGACAAGAAGCCTAATCCAGAACTTTACTCCAGTCGTGAACGGACCGACGGTCATATTTGGAGGTTCAGACCGTAGAGTCACTAAAGGCTACGGTATGATTACGAACGGTAATGTATCATTCTCAGATGTGGCTTACGTTGAAGGTTTGGAACATAACCTTATAAGCATAAGCCAACTCTACGATAAAGGATACATTGTTGAGTTTTACGCTGATAAGTGCTTGATAAAATCTGTTGACAATATGGAAACAATTCTATCCAGCACTCGAAGCAGAAACATATTTTGCTTGAATTTCATTTGTATAGATTCTTCGACACCAGTGTGCTTTTTAGCAAAAGATAGTGCGTCGCTTGGTGACCAATGACACAAGAGACTAGCACATATTAATCTCAAAACTGTTAATAAATTATTTTCAATGAACTTAGTACATGATGCCCCAAATGTCAAGTACGTCAAAGATAGACCTTGTCATGCATGCGTAAAAGGCAAGCAAACAAGGGATACTTTTAAAAGCGTTATTGGCAAGGATTCTAATAGATGTCTTCATCTACTGCATATGGACTTATTTGGTCCACTGCAAATTAGAAGTTTGGGAGGTAAGGATTATATGTTAGTAATTGTTGATGATTACTCGCGCTTTGCGTTGGTGTTCTTTCTGAAACACAAGTCAGATACCTTCGACATCTTTACTAATTTTGTCAGGCAAGTTCAGAACGAGTACAACTGCTCCATAGTCAAAATAAGAAGTGTCAATAGAACAGAATTTAAGTCTGGGGCCATGACAGAATTTTGTGAAAGCTTAGGTATCTTTCATGAGTTTTCCTCTCCTCGTACTACACAACAGAATGGAGTGGCCAAGAGAAGGAATAGAACACTCATAGAGGCCTGCAGGACCATGTTGAGTGATGCTTCACTTCCGGAGTACTTTTGGGCTGAAGCCGTCAACACTGCATGCCACGTGCAAAATCGAGCCCTCATAAACAAAAACCCCGATAAGAAACCTTACGAACTTCTGAAGGGCAGGAAACCGACAGTCTCATATTTTAGAATCTTTGGCTGTAAATGCTTCGTGCTCAACAATGGCAAGTATCATACTACTAAGTTTAGCGAAAAGAGTTTTGAAGGTATTTTTGTAGGTTATAGTAGCCGTAGTAAGACATACAGGATCTTTAATAGAAAAACCCTGGTCATGGAAGAATCGATACATGTTGTATTTGATGAGACGAGTTTGCTGTAAAGCAACTCTTCTAGTGTGCTTATTGAAGATGCAGGTGCAAAGCTGAAAGAAATTAGCTTGGATGAACCTTCCGAAGATAAATGTGAAAAGTTCATCAAGATCACCAGCCCAACCCCTATTGGAGAGGCTGATGATCATGATGAAGAAGTCATCCAAGATGAAGAAGTCACTCCGGTGATAGAAGATAATCCAAATGCAAGGAATCTAGAGCTCAGACATCTGAAGGATCACCCCATAGACCAGATCATAGGAGATCTCCGAGATGGTGTCAGAACTCGTAGAGGTTCAACTAATGAGAATTTATATTAAGTTTTCTCTCACAGGTTAAACCAAAGAAGTTTGAGGAAGCAAACTCAGACACATCGTGGATAATGGCGATGGAAGAAGAACTAAACCAGTTCAAGCGCTGCAAAGTATGGAAGCTTGTTCCAAGACCCAAAGGTAAGAACGTCATTGGGACAAAATGGGTCTACAGGAACAAGATGGATGAGGATGGAACGATAGTAAAGAACAAGGCCAAACTTGTCACAAAAGGCTATCGTCAAGAAGAAGGAATCGACTTCGACCAGACGTACGCTCCAGTGGCAAGGCTGGAGGCAATAAGGTTATTTCTAGCATATGCTGCACTCAAAGGCTTCACTGTCTACCAGATGGATGTGAAGTCTGCCTTCCTTAATGGTGACATAAAAGAAGAGGTGTATGTGGAACAACCTCCAGATTTTGTAGGGAGCAAAGACGACAGGAAAAGCACTTCTGGGACATGTCAATTCTTTGGAAGAAGACTTATCTCCTGGAGTAGCAAGAAGCAAAACTGTGTGGCAATTTCAACGACTGAGTCAGAGTACATCTCTGCAGGCAGTTGTTGTGCGCAGTTACTCTAGATAAAGAACCAGTTTGAGGACTACAACATGAAGTTTGAAAAGATTCCATTATTTTGCGACTCTTCCAGTGCAATAGCAATAGCCAACAACCAAGTCTCGCACAGCCGGACAAAGCATATAGAGCTAAGGTATCACTTCATTTGGGAGCTTGTGGAGCATAGGGACATAGACCTTCAATATGTCTCTACAGATAGGCAAATTGCAGACATTTTTACGAAGCCGCTGGACGATACCAAGTTCTCGTTCTTCAAAACAGAACTTGCGATGCTCAACAAAGAAGACTAGAGAAGATGGATTTTCAAGAAGGCTCAAGGTTCAAAGGTTAGTCAACAATTCAATTTTTACAAAATTTTAACTCCTTGACTCGAGTAAGATACAACCTACTCGAGTAAGAATATGACCTACTCGAGTAGTAGAATGACATACTCGAGTCGTCTACTTGACCTACTCGAGTAGTAGAATGACATACTCGAGCAGTCTACTTGACCTACTCGAGTAGCAGACTAACATACTCGAGTAGTCAACTTCACATACTCGAGTACCTCACTGACCTACTCGAGTACTTCCATACATCTACTTGAGTACTTCTGTATCCCTACTCAAGTAATTCCAGACTTATCTACTCGAGAAATTTCCTCACTCGTGTACATGTCGAGTCGTTTGTTTTTCAAATTTTCTTATGCGCAAACCAAGGCTTATGTCGCCTCTTCTTTGGTTTATTTCATTCATTTTCATTTAATTAGACCAAAAATTAGGGTTATATAAATAAGAAAATCCGGAAATGTCCTACACAAAATCATTTCCGTCTTCTCGAGTACCCGACTGCCTCTTCGCCTTCCTCAGTCAGTTGCAGAGCCGCGTAATTTCCTTCACCTCGTCGAAGCTTTCTAGGGTTTCTGCATCTCCAAGATTTCTGAATCATGGCCGCCTCCTCTAAAATCGGTGTGGGTTCGGAATTAGTCGCTGCCGGGATTGCAGAACTCTCCGAAAACTTCCATAATCTATGATTTTCCTCGACACCGCCGGATTAACCTTCGTTCTCCAAGAACAATGTTGAATCCTCTTCCCCAACATTGCAGAATTTTTCAGGAATGTCAAGGTGAAGCGCCATGGGACAGTTCTAAAATCCAAAGTCAGAGGTATAAAGATCAAACTTACTTCAACCTCTATTTCTCAACTTCTTCGGCTGCCAGTTTTAGATACAGATGATTTTCTGGGTGATGAAGAGTATGCCAGAACTTGCTTATTTTGTGGAATTTCTGCTGATGCAAAATACATTAGAAGGGCTGACATGAATGCAGAAGGTAAACAACTAGTTGATATTATTGGAAAAATTCTTCTGTGCAAGACAAACTCTATAAGAGATATCCCGCTGTATTTCTTTGAAATGATGCAAGCCATAGTCTGTAGAAAAGCCTTTCAGTTTGGCTTGCTTATCCTAAACAAAATAAATGAGAGCTTTAAATCCCCCAACTATGTAAGGATCATTTCACTACTCCTTCATGAGTTCAACCCAAAAACCTTCACCCTCTCTAAAGGAAGTATCCTTCATCATATGAAGAAGGTCTCCATCTCCTCTATTCAAAGATGGGAGCTCAAGTTGCAGAATCCTTCTCAAGCTGCTAAGATTATTGAAGTTCTAGACACAGAGGACAGGACCCCATCTCCCTCTCCATCTCAGGTCCCCAGCTCCTCTGGTGCACCAAATGAGGGGGATCCTGCTCCTGCTGCTTCAGCCAGGCCACTAACTCCTCCATCTCCTACTCCTCCATCTGTTACCCCAGGAGATATCCCCTCAGATCAACAACTTCAAGATTCACTCCTCTACACAGATGCTGCCATCAATGAGATGATAGCAGAATTGACAGCAGATTTACCTCCTCCTCCTCCTCCTCTATCTCCAAAAGCTCCATCCGCTGATATACCCAAAGACCCCACTCCAGTGCAATCTCGAGCACAGTCTCCAGCATAATTTACAACAAGATCTCCAGCTAAATCTCCTGATACTCACCAAGAGCAAATAGAAACCATCTTCATTTCAGATGAGACATCACCTGAGCCAGTTGAAGCTCCTCTAAGGAACTTAAATTTCTCCATCCCTACAGTCACTGATGAAGGGGATGCCATGATAACAACTACAAGAGATCAGAGCTCTATTACCCTTACAAAAATAGAACCTTGGGTAGCTCCTCCTCTTCCCTCTGTTCCATCTACTTCTGCTCCTCCCGCTGCAACTGCTACTCCCTCCACAGATTTGCTACCACAGATTGTCCTTCTCCTTCAAGAGCAGAAAACATACTTTGATACTTGTATTAAGACTATCACAGATAAGGTCACTGCTCTAGAAACTGAGATGAGCAGAGGATTTGCTGAGATTCAACATAATACTGATCAGCTCTGTTGGATCCCTAGTTTGATTTGGGCTAAGTTCACTAACTTAAGATCATGTGACCCACAATGTATATCCAGGGTCATACTTGTGTCCTAGAGTCTAGGCAAAGTCCTTAGAGTCAACATCACATGGACCAGCTATCAACAAGACTGCTAGAGACTCAAGACTTAGAAGATTTCAAGACTCTGTAAAGTAAGTTTGACGTTCGTCGAACTCAGGTCGACGATAGTCGTGCTCAGCTCGACGATCTCAGAGTAAATTCTCTGAGCTGAGCTCGATGGACTTGGTACTCAGGTCGCCGAAAACTTAGACATTACAACAACACTTCAAGTTCAGAAAACATCAAGATATTCTAAGTCCTTAGTATCAGACTTTGGTCGACGAACTTAGTTCTCAGCTCGACGAACTCTATTCTTTGGTCGACGAATCTTTGGACTACTACAACATTCTGTAAAGAATATGTTCTCTAGTTTCAGTTCGACAAACCCAGTTCTCTGGTCAACGATTTATGGACTCTGTACTTCAACACTTTCATTCAGAAATTATTTTAAGTCCAGACTGAACTCCAGTCGACGAACACATTTACCAGCTCGACGAACTTCAGACACAGAATATGCAAAGTTCAGAAGAGACAGCAGTTCAGTTTCCAGCTCGATGATCATGGAAATCAGCTCGACGAACAGAGCCGTCTGGTCGACGAACACAACATCTCAGCTCGACGAACTGTGGACTTCGTTCGACGATTTCTGTCAACTGTTCGACGATTCCAGACTAAGTCATTTTCAGCAATGTCCCCATTATTACTACAATAATTCCTTGGTAATCAATGCTCTAACATTCTCTGAATATAACCGTTAGAGGAGCATTGATTGGGATATTCTCTAGGATTATTACTTGCCATTTTTCCACGGGATAGTTGGGGAAATTATTCAATGCTGCTTATTCTCTAGGCCGTCAGCATTGAATGAAGAAGGAATTCAAAATTCGAAAGACCAATTTCCCCAGGAAAATATAAAAAGAGATTTTTCTCTTTTCTCATATACTGTACAACAGACAGATAGAAAGAAAGTCAGAAACACATACAGAGAGAAGAATACTGAATCACAAAACAAAAACACAACCCGTCTGCTCTCAGTCTGACACAAGAATTCTGATACTGAAGAAGAAGAACAATTATTCAAATATCAAGAGTCTTTATTCTTCAAACTCTCCAGGACACTTCACAGGACAACAAATCTTCCATCTGTCAAAGAAGTTCCTGAAGATCTCTCTGATCAAGGCTGAAAGCTTGAAGGCCTATCACCATGTGCAAAGCTCCAGTTCTCCTGAACTATTCTACATCTCAGGGGGAGCTTTGACAACATCACTGAATCCACATAGTCTTCTCATTATGATTGAGAAAAAAAGACTTTCATCACTCTCTCATCCCCACCTCTGTAAAGGGTTGTCATCTCCCTTCAAATGTGATTCCTGGTTACAAGTCAACTGATCAAAAGACTTGAGGATTTGGTTTTTGAGCACCTGATCAAAAGCTCATTGGTGTCAGGCACCTGATCAAAAACCTGAGTGGATTCCTACCAGGGTGGTAGAAGAGTGGATGTACCCAGGTTGGGGAACCACTATAAAATTTCTTGTGTCGTCTGGTTGCCCCTTTTCTTTTTGTTCTTGCTGTGCTTGTGTTTTTAGGACTGCTGTGTGCTTATTTACTTTAGTTTAATTCTGCACATTTTAATTATAGCAAAAGCTGTAATAGTTTTATAAGGACCTACAAATACTCTATTCACCCCCCCCCCCCTCTAGAGTATAATAGATCTAACACATCACTTTCAAGCTCAAACATTTGTTCCAAATTGGTGGCAAAGCATTAGACCACACCATTACTAGTGTTGGTCAAGTCATGGAGCAAGGTCTGACTCTTGCTATTAATCAGATGGAATTGGACAAACGAGCTGAAGCTATAAAAATGAAAATCTGTGAAGAGGTTGGCACTTTCAAAGATGATGCCATCTCTAAGCTATCTGTTGAAGTCAGAAAGGGGGAGAAATTGGTGAAAGAGTATTTAGAACAATCAGATGCTGTCATGAAAAAGCTTTGGAAAGCCAAAGTAAAAGAGATCCATGATGATGTCCTAGCTCAAATTTAGAGTGTCAAATTCTACACCTATGACACTACTGTATGGATGCACAACTAGATCGTTCCTGAATTTGCTACAGATCCTAATATCATTCCTCATCACCTAAACCCTCTAGCTGCTGCTGATGCTCTTGCTCCTCCTCTACAACCCACATTCTCTCCTAGGCTTGGTGACTCTGTTGCTCCTCCTGATACCTACACTCAGGGTTAGGAAGATGATCCTGCAGATATATTCCTTCATGCTCCTCCTGAGATCCAAACTTCCAAGAAGAAAAGAAAGTATGGTGAAGGTCCTTCTGCTAGTAAGTCCTTTCCAGTCTCTGATCCTGAGAAAAGAAAAGCTCCAGAATTTGCTGAGATATGGTCTCCCACTTCTAAGTCCCTCATTTTGGACATTCTCAAATTAGTTATGGACTACCATGAGAGTAGGAATATTCACTACAGTTCCTAGGAATGGGAGTTATATGAGAAATCAATGACCAAGATAAGATTATATGACAAAGAATATGTAAGAAACAATCCTGCTGCTCCTCCAAGACCTCCCAAGTATTATCCAAAGCCTTACAACTATCAAAGAAGATAACAGGAGAAACAGGACAGACAACATCATCAGAACTACCCAAAAGGATTTATGAGTTGTGGAAATGATTTTTGTTGTTAATGACATTTTTGGATATTCACACTTATATAATTCTAAGTTTTGATCTTATTATATTTTTCATAGTCCTTTGCTTTCTTACTCTGCTTTATATACTTAGCGTTCTTTTTATGTCCATAATTCACCTTAGTATAAAGGGTTCTGACTTCTACAAATAGGGGAAGATTGTTGGGTATTGTATCCACACTAACCCAGATTTGATGAAGTCATCCTTGAACTAAGATGAATTAAGTTGTATTTGATTCTTGGTTTAAGTTATGTGTTTGCAGGAATCCTATGGGAAGTGTAGACCAATGTCAGTCTACAATGGGTCACCAAACACAGGACCATACAATGTAATCCCTCATTGTGTGTTCCAAAGTGTTGACTCATGTGTAGCCTCTCTATTGGGATACACTTCATATTCAAGCTCTAGGATTAAGTGAAAAGACTTGATGCTGGTTTCACCTTAGAAGAAGAGAAAATTCTGTCAAGAAAATTTCCTAAGTAAAGTACTCGAGTAAGTTACTGAGTTCATACTCGAGTAATAATACTCTTACTCGACTAGTTAAGATGTATCCCGAGTAGTCTAATTATGGCGCTCGAGTAGTTAAAACAACTATTCGAGTAGTTTCCTTTCACCTCTCGGGTTTACAGAAATTTTCTTCTCAAAAGTTTTCTAAGTTAAATACTCGAGTAGTACTGTATAGTACTCGAGTAGTTTTACCTTCTTACTCGAGTAGTCTCAGTCATGTACTCGAGTAGTTCATCTATTACTCGAGTAGTCCAGTGTTTATACTCGTGTAGTCCAGAATTTCATTCAAAAAAATTTCTCTAAGTGAATTACTCGAGTAGTCATCTCCATATACTCGAGTAGTTCTATTTGTCTCGAGTAGATCAACTTCTATACTCGAGTAGTGCTGTATTCCAGTTCCAGAAATTTTCTAAGTCTTTGTCTCGAGTAGTTTCTTAATTACTCGAGTAGTTCATTCAGATATACTAGCGTAGTATTTCTTATACTCGAGTAATCGTTTCCACCTCTCGTGTAAGTACAAATGCACGCGAGTATGTTATGTTTGTTACTCGAGTAGCTGATTCCTTTTCTTCTTATTTACTCGAGTAGTTAACTCCATGTACTCGAGTAATTATCCCATTTCCCTCTCGAGTAGTTCTCCTCATATACTTAAGTTGTCATCTTCTACCTACTCGAGTAGTGCTGCATGTACTCGAGTAGTCTTTTATATCTCGAGTATTTTACTTCGACTTTTCCGAAAATTCATTAAGTCCAGAATAACGGTTCTCTACATGAACTTTGACGTGATTAGTCTATGTGTCTCTCATAATGACTCAATTATGTCTAATCTTTTCTGATCCTATATATAGTCTTTTCTAAACCGAAAAACCCTAATTCTAAGAAGATTATTTTTATGAAGTTTTGCAGCCGTACTCTCAAGCTTTCTGTCTCCTCTTTCTCTCACCAAGAAACGGAAACCGTCGCTGTTGCCGTCGCTGATTCCCGACTGGCTAAGGTTTCATCTTTTGAGGATTCAGATCTAGAAGGGTTTCTAGATCGAGTTTTGCTCAACTCCTCAATCTTCTGATTCGATCAATCCTGTGAAGCCAAGAAGTTTCAGATCCAATCTTGCCGGGATTTCTCTTCATCATTCTGATAAAGCTGCAAAGCCTAGAAGAAGAAATTTCTGGTCGACTGTTGCAGATCTGAAAAAGGGATCACTGTCTGTATTTCTATACAAAATTTATTTCATTCTTGTAGGAGAAATTTCTCCGAGTGTTGGAGCTTTTGTCTCCGAGTGTGTAGGAAGCTTTATCTTCCGAGTGTAGATCCGGTTTGTGGATCGAGATTGTAAGAACATCGTTCCGAGGGTAGGATTGATTTTCAATCCGAGATAGTGGAGTAGCCGAGTCTAGTGTATTGCTAGATCGGTGAGAGAAAGTGGATGTACCCAAGGTTGGGGAACCACAACAAATATTTCCTCATTTGTGTTTGATTGGTTGATAGATCTGTGCATTAGTTTGTAATTTTTATTCCGCAAAAAGACGCACAATTCACCTATTCACCCCCGTCTAGGTGATTAAGGTAGGTGATCCGAAGTCTTGCTGAGGATTCACGGTTGGAATCGTCGGGTTGTCAATCCGCGTCCCAGCTCGGTCCTCAACTGCGTCCAGGGTAGAGATGGGCTGTCACCACCTTCCAATAGCCCGTCTTCTTCATGTCACAATCCGGTGGAGGATGACACAACTTATCTAGCTTGGTGGAGATAGCTAGGTATAGCTCTTCTTGAAGCTCAAGGATGAAGGAGGAGGCCGAGAGGAAGCTCCGGCTTGGATTTGACGGTGAAACCTTGCCCGGAGCACCTCCCTAGGGTGGAGATTGAAGGAGATCGGCGGATCCCTTTGTCGGAGACAAAAACGACGGAAGAAAAATGAGCTCCCTTTAGAATTAGGGCGGCACCTATATATTTATAGAAAGCAGAATTGAACAATGCGCACGATCACGGGCGCACGACTAGTGGTCGTGCGCACTATGTCCAGTGATCGTGCGCACTGGCATGGTAGATTAGGAAGAAGAACCAGGGTATTGCACATGAGTAATGGCACACGACCGGTGGTCGTGCGCACTATGTCCAATGGTCGTGCGATTACCCCAGACGAAACTCCAGGAAAAGAGGAATCAATGCACACGATCAGTGGCGCACGATTACCAGTGGTCGTGCGATTACCCCAGGCTGATTTTGGAAATCAGGGTACATTGCACATGTTTATCGGCGCACGACCAGTGGTCGTGCGCACTATATCCGGTGATCGTGCACATTATTCCTGCTTCAAATGTCCCCGGAACACGCACACGACCCCTAAACCCAGCACTGATATGTGCAGACATTCCAGACGAGCACAAAAAGGAGTACAAATAATAAAAGTACAAAAATACACAACCACGGGCCAAAGTGTGCACTTCCTATGGAAATATAGACAAGATGAAATATGAACAATATAGAACTAAAAGTGAAGTGCAAAAGCGTGAAAACTAGCTTAGATGAGTCCGAAAAACCCTATATAAATCGGACTCATCAATTACCACTGCCACGGTAAAGGGGTAACGTCGTTATAATTTGGTCAGCTTAATGCTGACCGTTGCCTGTTTTCCACCGATGGGTGGGCCGTCCCTGTACAGGTGCTGGAGTGCCAAGCGGGATGCATAAAGGCTGAAGTCCCTGCTGATGTTGCTGCTGCTGCCGCTAGCCCTTGAAGGCTATATGAAAAACTGCTATGTTTCTTTATACGTGGCCGACATGCACGCCAATGTTTGAGCCACTGTTATGAAAAATCCTGTAAGGCCATAAGGCCAACTATTTTGTCTTTGAACATTCCTATGATATATATAAAGGTGGAACTTTTATATGGTGGACATTCATGTGTGTGAGTTCAGCTTAGTGTGTATAGCTTCCGCTATAATGCAATGTGTTAGGGTGCGCTGCGCTACTCTGGTATCACTACGTGATTTTCCCGCCTGTTTTATGGTATATGCTGTGGGGCCCCGGCCGGACCTTCTAGTATATACCTGTGAACGGCTGGAGTCGTTACATTTTTGGTATCAGCTGTCTCGGTCTTTCCCTCTCGAAGTCGTGGTCGACTTATTTTGTGGGGTGGCGAGCACGTGTCTGTGCGAACCGCGTTAACGCTATGGAACTCGTGAATGTCCACCGTAGGAATGCAAATACATGTGCTTGAGGAACCTGCGCGTTCCTATCTTATTGTGATTGCTTGTGTACGGCCTCTAATGTGTGTGTCTTGTTCACCTATAGGTGACATGGAGTGGAGCTGGGCAGTCGGAGCCCCATCATTCTGATGAAAGTACGACACCAGCCGAGGTGCCTACACCTCCACCATTTGCAGAAACTGTGTGATTAGTTGTTGAGGCTTTGTTCGCCATGATGCAAGCCCAGCCGATTGGGCAGGCACAGCCGGCAGTGAGGCCAGAATAGGTGGCGGCGAGGCCAAAACCTGTTGCGGCTGTAGAACCTCGAGCAGCTGAGAAGCAGTTGAAGCAATTTATGAGATTTCATCCGCCTACGTTCTCGGGAGTGGGATCTCCTGCGCAGGCTGAAGATTGGTTGTCACACGCCAAGCGGATAATGACGGTGATTGGATTAGAGGAACATCAGAAGGTCACCTTAGCCACCTTCTTGTTGGAAGGAGAGGCGCATTTATGGTGGGACGAGATGGAGCTACATCACTTGGCAGGGAGACCGTTAACACAAGTGTCGATAGAGGAATTCTCTAGACTCTTCCTGGCAAAGCACCTCCCGGCGACACAGCGTATTGCCATGGAGAACGAATTCCAAAGGCTAATGCTGGGTGAAGGAAGTGTTGAAGCTTACCTGTATGAGTTTACAAGCTTGGGGTGGTATGCCAGTTCGAACTTTGCTGATGAGTAGAGGAAGACAAATAGGTTCTACGAAGGACTGCGGGACAAGTTGAGGTTCTTGCTTTCTAGTTCGGTGAATCAAGGCTTCTAGGCGTTGGTCGACACTGCGTGCATGCTGGAAAAAGACATGAAGAGGGTGCATGGGAAGCGGGCCTTGGCTGTGACACAGCCAGAGTTCAAGGTGCCCCGACCTAGAAAATCATATTATAAGAAGCGATGAGGCAAGAAGTCCAAGTCGGTTGGACAAGCTCCTTCTACCGTTGCAACGGGAGCAACGTCGGGGGCCACTTCAAAACCGGATACTCATACATGCTTTAATTGTGGATGGGTGGGGCATATAGCCCGTGAGTGTCGGGTACCGCCAAAGAGTGAAAAGAAGGCGGGAGCGTCGTATGCGGAAAAAGTAAAGGCTGTGGTGGAGTCTTCTGCCTCACAAGCGCAACCCCGAGTCTATAATCTTGGCCTGTAGGAGGTCATCAAGCATAGTGACGTTGTCACAGGTATGAGTTTAGTTATTGAGTATTGTATTGCTTACATGCTTTGTTTATTGCCTATGCATATGCGGCTTATGTGTGTGACATGATTGCCATAAGATTTGTGATGATTCGGAACACACTGGCGCGAGCACTGTTCGATACGGGTGCTTCGCATTCTTTTCTGTCGAAAGAGTTCATAGCGCGACTTGGGATACCTAGTTGTGTAAAGACAGATAGTGTTAAGGTGGTGTTGCCGAATGGTTGTTTGATGCTCGTGGATCGAGCTTGCGAAGTGGCGGTTCAGATAGGAAGTCGAGACTTTTGTTTGACTGCATCTGTATTACCGATATCGGAATTTGACGTGATCTTTGGGATGGATTGGCTCGCAGAGCAGCATGCATTGATTGATTGTAATGCCAAAGAGATCACGTTGGGACAAAATACTGAGCAGGTGACGAAGTTTGCGGGGATGCGAGGAGTTTGAGGGACATTGATGTCTGCACTCCAAGTCATTAAGGCTGTTTGGAAGGGCACGGAGTGCTACTTCACGCTGATTCAGGCTGTTGATCCTAAGGCCAGTGTATGTGATGTTCCGATCGTATCGGAGTTTGTAGATGTGTTTCCCAAGGATTTGTTCAGGCTACTTCACGATTGAGTTGGTGTCAGGTGCGAAAGCTGTGGCCCGCTCGCCATATCGCGTTGCGCCAAAGGAAATGGCAGAGTTGAAAGTCCAACTACAAGAGTTGCTGGGGCAGGGTTATATACGCCCAAGCATGTCACCTTGGAGCGCCCCTGTGTTTTTTGTGAAAAAGAAAGACGGCGGTTTGAGGTTATGTATTTATTACCAGTTGAGGATACGGGAAGGAGATATTCCTAGGACCGCATTTGGAACACGGTACGGGCATTATGAGTTCACGGTAATGCCGTTTGGGCTGTGCAATGCGCCCTCAGTGTTTATGGACTTGATGCACCTAATATTCCGAGAGTACCTGGATCTGTTCGTGATTGTGTTCATTGATGATATTCTGGTGTACTCGCAATCGGAAGCTGATTATGAGAAGTACTTGCGGTTGGTGTTGCAGACATTGAGGAAGAATAAGCTCTATGACAAGTTCTCGAAGTGCGAGTTTTGGCTATCGTCAGTGGATTTTCTCGGCCATGTGGTGAGCGGAGCGGGCTTAGCAGTGGATCCAACAAAGATAAGGGCCATACAGGAGTGGTCGGTGTTATCTTCAGTGGCCGAGGTCAGGAGCTTCCTTGGACTGGCGGGCTACTATCGAAGATTTGTTGAAAACTTCTCGCGGATTGCTTTGCCGCTAACCACGCTGACGCGAAAAGATCAGAAGTTCATTTGGATGCCAGAGTGTGCGCGAGCTTTTGAAGAGCTGAAGACTCGGTTGACCACGATGCCTGTATTGACATCGCCATGTGGTACCGATGGATTTGAAATCTATAGTGATGCCTCAGGGAGCGGCTTAGGCTGCGTCCTTCTGCAAAATGGGAAGGTGTTTGCTTATGGCTCAAGCCAGCTAAAGGTATATGAGCAAAACTATCCCGTCCATGACTTAGAGTTGGCGGAGGTGATCTTTGCACTAAAGCTGTGACGACACTATCTTTATGGCATGAAGGTGGAGATCTATACAGATCACAAGAGCCTAAAGTACCTATTGGAGTAGAAGGACTTGAATATGCGACAACAAAGGTGGTTGGAGTTCCTTGGGGACTACATCTTTGAGATTCACTATACGCCCAGGAAGGGAAATGTAGTCGTGAATGCCTTGAGTTGGAGAGCTCCGGCAAGGGCGAGTTGGTTGCAGAGGCATGATGAACGTCTCATCCAGGAGCTGGAAGCGTTAGAGATTTCTTGTGTTGACAAAAATTCCACCGCCAATGCATGTTTGAACTGGACGGAGGTGCAGTGTGACCTTGCGGACCGGATTTGACGAGCAACGGAGCTGGATGAAAGTCTCCAACGCTGTGCTAAAGATGGGCCAGAGGGCAAGTTCTCCTAGGATGACGGTCTTTTGCGGAAAGAGGGCCGTTTGCGCGTCCCGAGTTTGGGTAAATTGAGGGAATAACTGATGTATGAAGCGCATTATACGAAGTACTCAATTCACCCTGGGAGCCCGAAGATGTTCAGGGATATGAAAAAGCTGTTCTGGTGGCCAGGGCTGAAGAGAGATGTTGCTCATTATGTAGCCAAATGCCAAACCTGTGCTATGGTGAAAGCGGAATGCCAGAAGCCTGGAGGTTACTTAAAGTCGTTGCCGATTCCGGAATGGAAGTTCGACGATATCTCCATGGATTTCGTGCACGGGTTGCCGAGATCGCATCGCGAAAATGACTCAATTTGGGTGATTGTCGACCGGCTGATGAAAGTGGTACACTTCTTACCAAACAGACGAGATGATTCAGTGGAAAGTTTGGCAAAATTGTATATTGACCAGATTGTGCGGCTACACGGTGTTCCTCGGAGCATAGTAAGTGATCGAGATGGGCGGTTCACATCAAATGACTGGAGGCTAGTTCATCAGCTGTTGGGCACGAAGTTGACATTCAGTACAACCTTTCATCCCCAAACAGATGGCCAAACTGAAAGGACCAACAGGACGATGGAAGATATGCTCAGGATGTGTGCCCTGGACTTTGGAAAGAGATGGGAAGATCATCTCTACATGGTGGAGTTTGCCTACAATAACAGATACCAAGTGAGCATCGGTATGGAACCGTATGAAGCTTTGTATGGTCGGAAGTGCCATACTCCTTTATCTTGGGAAGAAGTGGGCGAAGCCAGAGTTTATAGGCGTAATGAAGTCGATGAAGCGAACTCGACAATACCCATTATTCGGGAACGACTATTAATAGCTCAAGATCGACAAGCAAAATACTATAATGCCAAGCACCAGAATGTGGAGTTCGCGGTAGGCGCTTGGGTATACTTGAAGATCAAACCCTTCAAAGGCGTATCCAGGATTCGACGTCTGAAAAAGTTGAGTCCACGGTATCTGGGACCGTTTGAAGTGGTGGAGCGAGTTAGAGAAGCTGCATATCTGCTAGCTCTTTCGGCAGACTTGGGTGGATTACACGATGTGTTTCACATCTCGATGCTTCAGAAATCCGTGAAAGATCCAGCTCAAGTGATCGAGAATTATAGTGTGCCGGTGGAGTATGGGTTAACGACGAAGGTTAGGCCCATTTGAATCGAGGATCGTGCCGATAAACAGTCGCAGAACAAGACGATCGGGATGGTCAAAGTCCGATGGGACAATTGCGGCCATGAAGAACTCACATGGGAGCGAGAGCAGACCATGCGAGCTGAGTTTTTCGAGCTCTTTGTGTAACTGTTATGCAATGTATCTCGAGTTGTAACAAACATTTGTGCAATGAAATACTTCTATTTGAGTTCCTTACTTTCTGCAAATTTCGGGGACGAAATTTTTGTAAGGAGGGGAGGGTTTTAACACCCCAAAGCCCAGAAATTGGCAAAATTTGGGTGACACAGCCTGTGACACGGGCGTGTCACAGGGAGTGTCCTTATTGGGTGAGCAGTCGACGAGTGGTCGACAAAACTTCGGTCGACGATTATCGAGTGCAGGGTATACGACCTATAACACAGGCGTGTCACAGGGCATGTCTCGCGGGTCGACGAAGTTCAGCTCGACGAAGTTGAGCTGGGGCGTGTCTAGTGCCATATATGGGCACACGGCCTGGGACACAGGCATGTCACAGGCCGTGTAACTCTCAGGTTGATCTCGATGTTGTGCAGCCTAAAGAACAAGGCCACAGACACGGGTGTGTCTGAAGGCGTGTCAGGTGACACGACCCGTGACAAGGGCGTGTCACATGGGCGTATCACTGGATTGGATAAGTCAGTTGAGCACCGCTTGAGGCACACGTCCTGGAACACGGGCGTGTCAGGCAAAAATGTGATTTTGTGGCAAAATCATGGCAGTCCAAATCTTCAGCTGGGATCTGATGGCTGAGGTGCCTCCCTGATTCCTTAAGGCCATGGATGAGAAGGAAGTTCTCATTTGTTATTTTGGCCTTCATATTTCTAAAAGCCTAGAGAGAGAAAGAGAGGAAGAAGGAGGAGGAGGAAGGAGAGCCGACCACCGGTGGTGCTGCGGAGTTCCGAAGAGAAATCCAAGGCCAACGTTGCAGAGGAAAAGCCATTGCGCTTCTTTCCAGCCAGTTAGGAGCTCATGGCACCGAAGCGTTCTTCGAGGGTTACGACTTTTTTTCCTAGCCATGTGAAGGCTTCCTTTTTGACATGTGCATATGATTCCCCCACCAGAGGGTGGCGTGTTATGGGAGTCTCTTGGGTTGATTCATGGAATCCCCAATCATTTGGCATATAGATCCTGAAAAGGAGTACGGAATAGGCATGCTGTGTGAAGCCCATTTGAATAGGTTGGTCTGGATTGGTGATTTTGTATATATGCACCAGAGATGACTCCGTGATAAACATATAGTTTAAGGAGTCGACGGGTTAGACCTGCGAAGGGCAGTAGCAGGAAGTACTGGAGTGGTAGTCCAGGAAAATACCCTTGTGATGATTGTGCTATTGGGTTATACCTATGAAAGGGAGTAGCAGGAAGTACTGGTGTGCCCAGGAAATACCCTTTGTAATGCTTGATGTTCATGGGTGGTACCTGTGAAGGGGAGTAGCAGGAAGTACTGTCGTGGTAAGTTAGGAAAATACCCTTGACATTTGTGATAACTTGGGGGTTGTGCCTGTGAAGGGAAGTAGCAGGAAGTACTGGTGTGCCCAGGAAAGACCCTCTGATGTGTGATATGGAATGAGTGTGATGGAAGTACTGGTGCGCCCAGGAAAATACCCAAGCAGCAGGAACGGTGAAACCGACCCGCGCCTTTTATTTAGCCGGGAGTACACCGTACTCGGTGATGGCAAGGCGATTTGAGCAATGGGGGGTGTATGATCCGACCTGCGTTATGTCCGTCCGACGTGAGACCAGAAAGTGCGGTCTGTTGGAGTGCATAGCGAGAGTCTTAGGTTTGCGCGCCGTGATATAATGGGGGCTACGGGCCAATCCCGATTCACTAAGACTATAATCTCCGGCTGCACGCTATGGAGTAAATGCTCAATGTTTGACCATTGGGTTGCGACCCTGATACGGTGGTGGGCAACTGGTTCGTCGGTACACCAAGAATGTGCCATGAGTGCACGGATCGTCGGGCCGCGTGGCTGACAGTTGTGACAGAATGTATGTGTATGAGAGCACATTGTATGATATATATATGCTTGTGAAATGCTATGCCTGCAGGGAAGGATTACCACTGTCCCGGGAAAAGGGTAGGGTCGTTATAATTTGGTCAGCTGAATGCTGACCGTTGCCTATTTGCCACCGATGGGTGGGCTGTCCCTATGCAGGTGCTGAAGAGCCAAGCGGGATGCATAAATGCTGAAGTCCCTGCTGCTGCCGCTAGCCCTTGAAGGCTATATGAAAAACTGCTATGTTTCTTTATACGTGGCCGGCCTGCGCTCTAATGTTTTGGCCACTGTTATGAAAAGCCCTATAAGGCCATAAGGCCAACTGTTTTGTCTTTGAACATTCCTATGATATATATGTAAAGGTGGAACTTTTATATGGTGGACATTCATGTGTGTGAGTTCAACTTAGTGTGTGTAGCTTCAGCTAGAATGTAATGTGTAAGGGTGCGCTGCGCTACTCTGGTATCACTACGTGACTTCCCCGCCTGTTTTATGGTATATGCTGTGGGGCCCTGGCCGGACCTTCTAGTATATACCTATGTACGGCTGGAGTCGTTACAGTTCATGCCTTAGAAGAACTGGGGTTCATCCAAGTGAAGGTGAAAATGAACCTTTGTCCATCTCACCTAGGAGGTGCATACAGACCTTTCTACGTCTCTCCTAAGGTGTAGATGGGATTTTGCCGATCTTGCTTGAGGTGCAGAAAGACCTTCGCCAATCTCGTCTGGGATGTGCAGAATTTCTTTTGCCAATCTTGCATGGGTGGTGCAGAAAGGCGTTCTCCAATCTCACCAGGGAGGTGCAGAAAGGCTTTCACCAATCTCGCTTTGCGATGACTCGACTGCGATGAAAGGGAAAACATATGTTGCACTACTAAAAAGAAAGATATAGGCGCTTGCGAATATATTCTCGTGGCTGATTCTTTAAGAAGCAAACTGATAGTACGGGGAGCACTTCATTCTGCACTCTAAGACCGATCCGAGCCTTGCGTGGTCCCATGTATTCTAAAGGGGACTAGATTAGCCATGGTACGGTTGAGGATGTTTGGGTCACTGCATTTTTCTTTTGAGATTGTTCGAGCAGACCAGTGTGTACAATTCGTCTAAGTTCCTCTTTCAGGCATACACAATCTTCCGTGGCGTGCCCTCGTCATCGATGATAGCTGCGGTATTTGGATTTTTCTCCATAGTTCAGTGCAAGATCCCTTGGCTTTCGAAGGATTTGGTTTTTACAGGTGGAGAACAAAAATTGCTCTTGTGAAGTTCTAGGGAAAGCCTGGTGCCGGGAGTGCCCCTGGCTCGGTGAGGGCTAGCGCAATTCATACTGTTCCCTCTGGGATTTGGCGGTGACTCGTGATTCTTCTTCTTTTTTGAGCCTCCTTCGAGTGGCGGTCAATATTCCTCTGTTTCCACCTCTAATGTGATTTGTGTCTCAACTTGGCGGACGAGGCTAATGTAGCCAGGCCCCGCTTCAATTCTCAGCCTGACATGATGATGCCGCGGCCTTGCCACCACTACTTGATGATGACCCGGTTGCCGAGGCGTTACAACATAAAGACTGTAGGAGCCATGATGACACTAACGGATGACAACGTTACAACCTCCGTCTGCGGCGCGTGAGGCCTACTTAAAGATCTAAATGAAGGCCATTTATATTATTTTAGATGCTTTATTTTATTTGGACTTGTAATATTTTAATTTTTTGCATTTTTACTTTGGTGTGCGTTTAAACATTTGGGTGTGCTATTAACCATCCGGATTGATGAGATTTCATCTCAATCTTAGATGGTTGGATCTAATTTTGTAACTCCTATATATATGGGCTTATTTGGTGAATGAAAGGAAGAAGATTTGAACCCTAAAAAGAACTCCCTAGGAGAATTCGGCCAAGAGGAAACCTCCAAGCCGCCGCCCCCCTTGTGGTGTGAAACCTCCCCCTTGCTTCCTCCATCCCTCTTCGGTGCGAATCCGACGTGGATTCCTTCGGTACGACTCCAAGGAAGAAGGTTGCAGCCCCATTCGGTGTGATACCGGTGGATCCTTGGAGAGAGTGATTTTCCCACCATATCGTGTGAGCACGGTGAATTCGGGTTGGGTAAACTCTTCCCCTCTCTTTGTGCTTCCTCTCTTAGATTTGTGGAAGGTGAACCATCGTGTTCTCCGTGGCCTTAACATTAATCGCTTTCAAATCTTTGAATAGAAAACGTTATCGTTCTTGCTTCCTATTTCCGGACTAGGTAGGTCCATTTTGCTTGAGCGGATCTTGGCCTATAGCCTTGATCTTTCTCCCAAAAGGATTGACAACCTTTGCGTTATCTTTGGGAATGAGCCGACTCTTTTTTCATCGCTGTTTTAGAGTCAATCCTTCTCCGAATGTGTTTATGTTTAGTGCGTGAAGGAGATCACGTATTAAGGGCGATAGGTGCTTGTGTAGGTGCGGCGGATCTAGAGTGCGTTGTTGGTGAACTAGAGCCTTTACTCGTGTAGATTTTCCGTTAGCGACGTACCTTACACCAATTTGGTACCAGAGCCAGGTTGTTTTAACTTCTATGTTGCAAATGTCCTTGCCCTCTTCCGTTGCCACGAATTAGTCAAAAAAAACAATTTTTTTTCTGGTATGCAAATAGCGGTCTAAAATCTTTATTTTTCTGCGAAAATATATATAAACTTTTTTTAACGTTTGTCATTCCTGTCACTTTAGGAAAATTAAAAACAATCTTGTTTTAACTTTAGGACCAGCCTCAAAAACATTCGTCTTTCAAAATTTTGGGTAACCCTGTATGCGCACTAGGCTAGGAACGGAGTACACTACACCGTCTTGGTCTAGAATGGCCGCGAATGAGCAACAAGATGTGAATACCGAGGCTATTGAGGGACTACGAACTGACATGACGGAGCTTAGGACCATGCTAGCCCAAATCCTACAGAACCAAGAACGACCACCTCCACCCGTTAATGTGAGACAACCCAACCCGCACCAACCGGTAGTCGATTCTGACTCTGATGGGAACTCTCCCCGAATGCCATGTCTAGATCGTCACCACGAGCATGAGTTTAATATTACTAGGGCCATTAAGATCGATGCCCCCACCTACGATGGCATGGGAGACCCACAGATCTTCCTCACCTGGGTAGTGGACATGGAATGTTACTTCGATTGGCACACTCTCACGGACCATCAGAAGGTCCAAGTCGCCAGGATGAAGTTAACTGGGCGTGCTAAGACATATTGGCTAAATGAGGAGCGTACGCTAGGGACCGGGAACGGAGTCCCACATATAGGACGACCGGTGATGAAGAATTTGTTATCTGATCAGTACATCCCTGCATACCACCAAACACAAATGTTCGATGAGCTTGCCACCATGCGGGCTCAAATTCGGTAGCTGAATATATGGGAGAACTGAAGGACCGTATGGTGCGTTGTGATCTTAGGGAGATCCCCGAGGTCACTTTATCTAGATTTCATAAAGGGCTTCACCCCGAGATTCAAAGGAAGCTCCTGCGCTATGGTCAAACGGACCTGAATACGACCTTCAATGCCGCCCTCGACATTGAAAAACATCTGGCCTCTATGGCCCACTCCCGCTATTCCCAAGCAAAGAATAAGTCCACAGCTGGTGCATCTACTTCCACATATCCGGATAAGGGAAAGTTTAGGTCCACCGAGTCGAAGTCTGTCGTGATCACTGCTAGGAACGCTAGGAATCCCATGAGTGAGCGTATCCCCATAGGAAAGGTTAGTAAGTACAATGCTACATGTTACTCTTGCGGCATTCAAGGTCACTATGCCTTTGAATGTCCTACGAAGACTAAGGCCGTAGCCCTATTAGAGATGACTACCGACCCTGCTGACTTAGTGTATGAGGCTGCTGAGGAGAGTGACCCAGAAGGGGTCCCAAGTGACTTAGAGGACGATCACCACCTTATGGTGATGCGTTATATCTTGACCACTCCTCGCCCATTAGATGATTGGAAGAGGACGGGCATATTTTCTCTAATTTTTAAGATAATGAGAAGTTCTGCAAGTTGATTATCGATAGCGGTAGCTGTGTGAATGTCATTTCTGAGAACACCGTCACACGTATGGCCCTGGCCACGGAACCACACCCGACCCATATCAGGTAGCTTCGATTAACAAGATCACCGTCCCGGTTACCAAGCGATGCCTAGTCCCCCTCTCATTCAAATCATATACTGATGAGGTTTGGTGTGATGTCCTACCGATGGATGCTTGCCACGTGTTACTAGGCCGCCCTTGGCTCTATGATTGTGATGTGATGCATTTTGGTAGAGCCAACACGTATGAATTCAAGTTCAATGACAAAACCATTATGTTGAGGCTGACTATACCGAGGGAACCAATAGGATCGGTTAAGGACACCATGATCCCAGTTGAGAGGAAGGCCTTGAACCTAGTCGGAAGAAAAGAATTTATTAAGGACCCGTTTCTTGATGGAGTGATGTATGCGCTAGTCCTTCTGAGTGCGAAGACGGATTCTGGAGTATTGGATGATCTGCCTAGTGAGTTACAGGTATTGTTGGAAGAGTATAGGGATACGTACCCAGATGAGTTGCCATAAACATTACCTCCACTTAGAGATATTCAGCACGTGATAGATCTCATCCCGGGGTCTTCCTTGCCCAACCAGCCCCATTATCGACTCCATCCCGCTTCCCATAAGGAGTTGCAGGTTTAGATAGAGGACTTGTTGAAGAAGGGGTTTATTCGGACTAGTATGAGTCCATGTGCTGTTCCAGCTCTGCTTGCCCCCAAGAAGGATAGCTCATGGAGAATATGTGTTGATAGTCGGGCTATCAACAAGATTACCATCAAGTATAGGTTCCCTATCCCACGTTTAGATGACCTCTTGGACGTGTTATCTGGCGCCACAATATTTTCTAAGTTGGATCTTAGGAGCGGTTATAACCAGATTAGGATCCGTGAGGGTGATGAATGGAAGACTGCGTTTAAATCCAAGAATGGGTTATATGAGTGGCTTGTGATGCCCTTTGGGTTATCCAATTCCCCCAGCACCTTCTCTCGGATGATGACACACGTCTTTCGACCGTACTTGGGGAAGTTTGTGGTAGTTTATTTCAATGACATCTTAGTCTATAACACCACTACTGCCGAGCACATTTCCCACTTGAGAGTGACCCTATCCACCTTGAGGAAGGAAACTCTATTCCTAAACCTTAAGAAGTGCATATTCTATGTTCTAGAGGTATATTTTTTAGGTTATATAGTCGGTTCTGAGGGAATTCGAGTTGATCTTGGAAAGGTTCAGGTGATTAAGGACTGGCCCGAGCCGACTAGCCTACGAGAGGTGCGTAGTTTCCATGGATTAGCTACTTTCTATCGCCACTTCATACGAGATTTTAGTAGCATTATGACACCTATTAGTGACTGCATGAAGAAGGGTGAGTTCACTTGGACGAAGTCTGTCACCTTTGCCTTCCAACGTATTAAGAAGCTCATGACCGAGGCACCAGTGTTACGTCTACCTGACATCACCAAGGTCTTTGAGCTTACCTGTGACGGGTCAGGGGTAGGAATAGGAGGTGTTTTAAGTCAAGAAGGTCACCCAGTCAGTTATTTCAGTGAGTAACTAGCTGGCGCTAAGTTAAATTATTCGAACTACGACAGAGAGTTTTATGCTGTTGTTAGGTGTTTAAATCATGTTTTTTTTTCTGCTTGCTGAGGTGTTCTTCTCTTGAATGCCTCAGGTTCAGGGCTATAGCTGGTGGTGTGGTTGAGTAGTTTTGTTGCTGGGTTTGCTGAAGGTGCCTCGAGGTTGCAAGGTAGCTTTTGTTTTTTTGTAGTATGCTTCAGACTTGAGAACTTTTAGTGGGTTCGTGTCAGGTGTTTGATGCCCACTGATTGTTTATTGTCATTCGTGGATATTTAGCTAGTTGCTAGTGTCTACTTTTGTGTTAGTAGTTCTTGCTCTATGGGAAGGATTTATGCTAGGATCATTATCTCCTCTCCAAGGAGTTTGTGATCCTCTCTGATCATGATGCTTTATGTTTCATAAATGGTCAGCACAAAATCAGCCCGCGCCACGCTAAGTGGGTAGCTTTCTTACAAGGGTACACTTTTAGTCTTAAGCACCTTAAGGGATCTGACAATCGAGTTGCCGATGTACTTATCCGCCTTACCCTTCTACTGTCTACCATGCAAGTGAATGTCATAGGATTCGAACGAGTTAAGGAAGAATACGCCACTTGCCCAGATTTCCATGAGATATATTTCTCCGCCCAGGATAGCTCTCCAACGACCATATCTGCATTTGTTCTTAAGGACAGTTATCTTTTTAGGCACGAGATGTAGTGTATTTCTCGATCTTCCTTACGACACCACATTATTTGGGAATTGCATAGCAGAGGTCTGAGTGGACACTTTGGCAGGGATAAGACCGTTGCACTCGTTGAGGAGAAATTTTACTGGCCTAAGCTTAAGGCGATGGTTGGGGGAATAATGAGTAGTTGTGGTACATGTCAAGTATCTAAGGGCACTAAAACTAATGTTGGGTTGTACACCCGTTTACTAATTCCTTCCATACCATGGGAAGACGTGAGCAAGGATTTCGTGTTAGGCCTCCCCACCACTCTACGTCGACACGACTCCATTTTTGTAGTTGTGGATAGGTTTTCAAAAGTGGCATACTTTATCCCATGTAGCAGGACCAACGACGCATCTCACGTGGCTAAGTTATATTTTCGGGAGGTCGTTAGTCACCGTGGAGTGCCGGAGACAATTGTCTCGGATAGGGACCTGAAATTCACTAGCTATTTTTGGAAAACTTTATGGATTTTAATGGGGACCAAATTATTATTTTCCGCTACCTATCATCCGCAAACCGATGGTCAGACGAAAGTAGTCAATCAGAGTTTGTGGAATCCTCTAAGGTGTCTTTTCAGTGATCACAAGGGAACTTGGAATCTACTTCTTCCCCATGCACAATTGGCTTACAATAACTCTAAAAATCGGTCCACGGGTATGCCCCCTAACGAGATTGTTCACGGGTATAAGGCGCCTGTGCCACTTAACTTGGTTCTGTTACCACCTACGTATAAAGCAAGTCAATTTGCACAATCCTTCGCCCAACACATTCATGACTTGCACGCACATATCCGGGCAACCTTAGCCTCCCAATATGAAACATCATCATTCAAATAACATTAATACTAGCAACATCAACATGCCCGAGATAAGTGCATATTTTCCTTTAGTGATGAAGATCCTTGTTGCTTGTACATATAGTGACTTGTACATTTTCTCAACATAATCAAGTTTTTTATTTCCCTTAAGTGCGCACGAGTAGTCGATCAATACACTTATCATAATTTTTCAGAAATTTAGTATTTAATAAGATTAACTACAAGGCCAAGAGGTTCATAAATTTTTAAGAATTCAAGAAGTCATACTAGCAAACATTCCAATTTCATATCAGTAATCATTGTCAATTTTGATGTCCATAAATCGACTTTCAGTCATTCTCCACATGAAGTTTTATGTATGAGATATAAGGGCAAAACCTTTTCAAACCACAAGATTTGTCATGAGGCAGTCTCGTTATTTGGAAGATCTCATTAAAACCCAACATTTATCATGTACTTTCATCATATACCCATTTGATATTCATAATTTATTCCCAAACTCATGAATTTTTCCAAATGTGATTATAATGTCATTAAGCACAAGTGTTTCGATTCTCTCAATCATCAACTACATATCCAAAGGATTATACATATAATACACATCCCCTAAACTTAGCATGACATTCACTTGATTTTAAGTTCTCTTTGATCTTTATACTTCTAATGTCATATCATTGCAAAATGTTCATAATTGTTCAATCATCATGAATTTTCACCACTTGACTTCTAATTCACAAAATAATCAAGTTTCGTAATCACACCACCTCACTTGTCATGACATTATTCCATTTCAATCTACAAATTCCCAATCATGATATTATTGCCTGAAGAATTTAATCTTAGTAAATTTAGGTTTCTAGTGATTTCAAAAATTAATATTTGTTTGACTTGTGATGTTTAACAATTTATCCAGATAACATCACAAATCATCGTCTCAGGCTCAAAAGGAGGTAAATCTTGGACTCCATACCTCGTATGGGTTATAACCACATCATTCCCTTCTATGAACACAAGAACCCAAGTAGAGTGCTACTTTTTTCTAACCCAGATCCTACATAGACTTGCACCAAATTCAGAAGTCGTGCCAAATTTTCTCTTATGATCTAGATAATTTCATTTATGAAAAGCCTTTTAATTGCGAACATAAACCTTCTTCAACAGTTGGGTTATAATACAGAGCCTCTAGAAATCTACCTTGTCAAGGCAATAAAATTACATGTACTCCTACTTGTATGTATATTCTTCCTAACTTCAAGGTCACCTTAAATTTTTATCCTTTGGAGACAATTTGCTCAATTTCTTGGTGCATTTACAACTACAATATATATAAGGATGGTCAATGTGCATTAAGATACTAGGAATTATCCTCAGGTGAGGTTCTAAGTAATTACTGTTGGATCTAGTGGCTAACCTTAGAGGGGGGGGGGAGGTGAATAAGGTTTGCAGAAGATTACAGGAGATTAAAAAAATATTCATGTCAAGGACTCAGTTTCCTGGAGCTCTCGTCGGACAATAGTAGCTATCGCCGACAATATCTTCCAAAAGCTTGTTCTTTGCTATGAAGACCAGATCGGTATACATATAGATATTAAAATACAAAAAACACAGTAAACACATGAACTTAATGATCAAGCAAGAAGAAATAATTTTATTGATAATGAAAAAATTCGTGTTTACAAAATTTAAACTAGATCTCCTATACCGAACCTCCTCTAGGACCGATTGACTCTCTCACTTCTTCTCAAGAAGATCAATGAGCCTAATAGATCTCCTAGATCTAGACATTCTCCCGGGATGATTTCCATAGATTTCTCCCCAAAATTGGATGACCTCCCAGGCCAATTTCCCGCATACTCCTCCGAGGAATTTGACATCCATACCATACAATTTCTCCACATAGAATACAGTAAATAATACGAAAAAGAGAAATTTGAAAGTTATTTAACTTAAGGTTAGCTAATCACCTAGAGGTGGGTGAATAGGTGTTTGAGGTTTTCTTAGTTCTTTTGCTGATTTATAAGATGATCTATCTAGAGCTTGTCCTCAGCACCTGCAATAAAATAGAAAACAAGCACACAACAAACTCAAAAAGATTTATAGTGGTTTCCCAATTGGGTACATCCACTTTCCCTCCCACCTATCCAACTGATTTGTTGGACTAGGCACAAACTCCACCAACATACTCCACAAAGCTTACACCCCAGGACCTTAGCCTTACACACAGGTTCACTTCAGAACCCAAACTCAGAACCACAAGGGTTCCTACCTCAGAGCCCTGCAGAGCTCCTATAGCTCAGTGATCCACTGATCACCTACGTCAGCCTTATTTCTAAGGCCTACAACTCATGCACTTCAGCCCTACAGCTTCAGGCACACAACCCTACTCTCAGAGTGCTGCATCACTCCTACAACTCAGTACCCTTCTAGGTACCTATAACTCAGCCTCCTCTAAGGCCTACAACTCAGTGACACACTTGTCACCTACAGCTCAGTGACTCTCCAGTCACCTATCGCAGACACAAGGCCCTACACTCAGGCTGGGAGTACATCCTTACCTCAGATCCCTACTTGGATCCTACCTCAGAGAGCAACACTCTTATTCCTCAGGAAATTAAGCCCTATAACTCATATCCACACTTGGATCCTACCTCAGTGACTAATTAGTCACCTAATACTTAGGCACAAATTGCCCTACACTCAGATTCAGATAACCTAAATCCTACAGGAAATTATAAAGGATGTTAAGAAAAAAATAAAACAACAAACTCAGAGATTAATCTCTGAGTCTACTCTACTAGACTGAGCAGATATCAGTCTAACACTCTCTTACTGTAGAAGGGATGAGTCTTCTTCTACAGCTAACTTGCCATTTGCTATACAGATGTTAAGCTATCAACTTGCTGAGTGGATGAATCCGCTTCTTTGTTCATGATAGAACTATCTTACTGAGCTTGAAGAGCTTCAACAATCTTCCTCTGCCTTCAGGCTATCTCTGCTGGACTTGTGCTTTCAAGCTTATTGGAGAAGATGAAGTCCAACCGCCTCTGGTTTTCTTTCAATATTCTGTGTTTATTCTCCATCACACTAATCCCCTTTTCTTTTTCCTTTTTATATGCACTAATTTGAATCAACGACACAAATGTGTGTGGGGCCAGCCAAGGATTGGTGAGCCCCACCTCCTTTAGAAAAGGACAAAGCAGCTTTCGGCGCCACTACAGCTTACCCGCAACGGCTATATGTAAGTTGACATTGATGACGTCAGCAATGGTTATCACTATCTGGACTTAGAAAATATTTCAGAAATTCATAAAGCGTTGAGTGATGTTAAGTCACTCAACACCGTCTTTCTTGCCTCTCAGTGCTTCTGGAATTGTGAATTTTCTCTGGATTTGTCTCAGCGGTTCTTTCTCAGCAGTCTCAGCGGTTTCTTCTTAACAGATATGACAAGCTTTTGTCTCAATGCTTTCTTCTTATCAGCTGAGATAAGTTTCTCTCTCAGAAGTTTCTTCACAGCGGTCTCAATGCTTCATTCTTAACAGCTGAGACAAGTTTCTGTCTCAGCGCTTTCTTCTCAGTGGTATCAACGCTTTCTTCTCAGCGGTCTCAGCGCTTTTTGCCTTAGTCAATTTTTCTGGCTTTAGCTCGAGAAGTGTTGAATTGTGTTCGACGATCTGTGGTCTGATCATGACGAACTCTGATCTTCTCAGCGGTCTCAGCGCTTTTTGCCTTATTCAATTTTTCTAGCTTTAGCTCGACAAGTGTTGAGCTGAGCTCGACGATCTATAAGCTGAGCTCGATGAACTGCAAACTGATCTCGATGAACTTCAAGCAAAGCTCTACGAACTGCGAGCTGAGCTCGATGAATTTTGAGTTTACTACCAAACTCATTTTTCTTCACCTGTCCAATCATGGACTACCTGCATGCAAGAACTAAGGCATACATCAAATACATTATGTGTGTATGTCATTGACCCGTTTGACTTCTTACAAATCTGTGATATTGGGATCAATAGACCCAACAATCTCCCCCTATTTAAAGAAGTCAAAACAATATAGGTCATTAACAACACAACATATTCATCATAGACAAAATTTAACATTAGTAGAGTGTAGAAAAGTTATTAGATTACCATATTTCTCTAGCCTGTGGAGAATTACTTACTCCCCCTGGCATGTTGCCATCCATACTATTTCACCTGTCTATTCTTCTTACCCCTTTGACTCCCTTTGACTCTATCCTCCCCCTTTTTGACTTCTGCAATAGGGAGCATTCTGTGGGGTTTTTCTCCCACAATCCATTTGGAGTAGATCTTCCACTTTGACTCAATCCAGTTCAGCTCTCTTCATATTTTGTTGGGCTAGCTCCCCCTCAACAGTTGCACACAATCTTCATTATCTGGAGGAAGAACTTGTACTACCTACAAAATGGACATTGTAGCATATGGTAGAAGAGAGACTTGAATCTACACAAGATTCAACATACCCAATTCAAATTTGAAGGTGTTGAACTTGGCTTCATCTAGTGGTTTAGTGAAGATATCCGCCACTTGCCTGCCTATAGAGACAAACTTAAGGGAGATGTCTTCCCTTTCCACATGTTCTCTAATGAAATGATACCTAATTTCTATATGCTTAGTCCTGTTATGAGAGACAGGATTTCTAGCTATAGAAATTACACTAATAGAATCACAAAAGAGTGGAGTTCTACTTATCTGAATATTGTAGTCCTGAATTTGATACTGGATCCACAGCAACTGAGCACATCAGCTTCCAGCTGAAATATACTCTGAGTTTGCTGTTGATATTGCAATACTTGTTTGTTTCTTGCTGCTCCAAGATACAAGCCTTCCACCTAGAAATTGATAAGAGCCAGAAGTGCTCTTCCTGTCCTCCTTGCAGCTTGCAAAATCTACATCTGAATAACTTATCAGTTCAAATTCCCCATTCCCGGGGTACCACAGACCAAGAACTGGGGTACCCTTAATATATCTCAATATTCTTTTCACATCAGTGTAGTGAGACTCTTTAGGGCAGGCCTAATACCTAGCATAAACACATGTGACATACATAATGTTAGGCCTACTTGCAGTGAGGTAGAGAAGGGATCCAACTATACCTCTATACAGAGTTTGATCAACAGGTTTCCCTGGAACATCTTTGCCTAAAGGCATACTTGAGCTCATGGGAGTTCTTATGGTGGAAGAATTCTCCATGCCATATTTCTTGATTATCTCCTTGGTGAATTTTGACTGAGATATGGATAGACCAACATCAGTCAATTTTACTTGGAGTCCCAAGAAAAACTTTAATTCACCCATACTACTCATCTTAAACTTCCCCTGCACAAGTTTTGCAAACTTCCTATAGAGGTTGTCATTAGTAGAGCCAAATAAGATATCATCAACATAAATCTGGACTAGGATGATCTTGCCCTTGGATTCCCTTAGGAATATGGTCTCGTTTATCTTCTCCCTTGAGAATTTGTTCTCAATAAGGAAGGTACACAATGTCTCATACCATGCCCTAGGGGCTTGTTCGGGCTCATAAAGAGCTTTCCTAAGTCTATATATAGCAGTAGGAGAGTTAGAATCTACAAAACCTGGAGGCTGCTCTACATAAACCTCTTCCTTCTAGTCTCCATTTAGGAAGTCAGACTTGACATCCATTTGGAAGACCTTGAATCCCTGGAAGGCTGCAAATGTAAGGAATAATCTGATGGCTTCCAACCTTGCAACTGGGGCGAAGGATTGATCATAATCAGTCCCCTCTTCCTGTTTGTATCCTTTGGCCACCAGTTTGCTTTATTCTTTATTATAATGTCATTTTCATCAAGTTTATTTCTGAAAATCCACTTGACTCCAATGACATTATGTCCATCTGGTTTGGGAACTAGCTTCCAGACCTTGCACCATTTGAACTGGTTCAGTTCTTCCTGCATTGCTCCAATCTAAAATTGGTCTTGATTTGCCTCCTCAAATTTCTTTGGTTCTTCTTGTGACAGGAAACTAGAATATAGGGCTGTGTTGAAGCTTTTGCTTCTTGTTTGTACACCTTGGCTAGCCTCACCAATTATCTGATCTGGAGGGTGATCTCTCAGATATCTGACTGTAGGGGGCAGCCTGACTGATTCTAATTGAGCATCATTTTATTCAACTGGTTGGTCTTTATCTCCAGGTAGACAGTCCTGTGCTTCCTCTAGACAGCATCCCTCATCACTTTCACCTTGCATAGCTGGGTCTTTATCTTTGATGGAGAGTTTTTCCATCATGACTTCTGTACCTACAGAACTAGGCAAAGAGCTTTATAGCTCACTGTTAATCTTGCTTGACTCAACAAACACTATATGGACAGACTATTCTACAACCTGATTAGTCAAGTTATAGACTTTATATGCCCTACAATTATTATTGTACCCAACAAAGATCCCCTCATGGGATTTGCCAGCAAACTTAGTCACTGTTGACTTGCCATTGTTCAAGATAAAACACTTACAACTAAAGATCCTGAAATAGGATATATTTGGTTTTCTGCCCTTCAAGATCTCATAGGGAGTCTTATTATGGTTTTTGGTGATAGAAGCTTTGTTTAGAACATGACATGCAGTATTAACTGCCTCAGCCCAGAAATATTCAGGCAGAGAGGTGTCACTCAATAATGTTCTCCCAGCTTCTATGAGAGTCCTATTTTTACTCTCAGTTAACCCATTCTGCTGGGGTGTTCTTGAAGAGGAGAATTCTTGATGAATCCCTAGCTCTTCACAGAATTTAGTCATGGCAGCAGATTGAAATTCAGTTCCATGGTCACTTCTTATTTTGACCATAGAGCATGCAAGTTCATTCTGAATCTGCCTGACAAGATTCATGAAGACATCAAGGGTTTCATCCTTTCTTCTCAGGAAGAACACCCAAGTAAACCTGGAATAGTCATCAACCACCACAAAGGTGTAGACCTTCCTACCTAGACTATGAACAAGCATAGGACCAAACAAATCCATATGCATGAGATATAAGCATCTCACTGAGTCCTTGGTCCCAATGCTCTTGAAAGAGGTCTTAGTCTGCTTGCCGTTTTGGCAAGCAACACAGATACCCTCCTTGGAGCATTTTATTTTGGGACCATTCCTGACAAGCTCATCACTGAAGAGCTGACCAATGGTCTTATAATTCAAATGAACAAGTCTCTTGTGCCATTGGACACAATGTGAGACATTGTCATTTGTAACTAGGCATATAGGAGAGCCACTATCTAAGCAAGAAAAGTTTAGACAATAAACATTCCCACTCTTAGTGTCCGTTAAAATGACACTTTGGTCACTTAACCTCTTGATGTAACACTTATCCTTGTGGAAGGAAATGTCATAAACAAGGTCACATAGTTGGCTTATGCTTATGAGATTATGTTGTAATCCCTCCACATAAGCCATATTTGTGATGGTGATTATGCCATTTGAGATATTACCATAACCTCTGGTTATTCCCTTGTCAGAGCCTCCAAAGATGATCTTTGGTCCATTCTTTACTAAAGTGTACTCATTCAACAGCTCCTTTGTTCCAGTCATGTGCCTGGAACATCCACTGTCCAAGTACCATTTAGGGGAATGAGTACTTAAATAACCTGAAAAGAACAAAAATCATCTTACCTTAGGACCCCAATTTCTATTGGGTCCTAGGTTCATATTAGCCTGAAAATAACCATGCCTTCCTATAGAAATTCTGATAGGTTGGCAACCTTTGGACACTGAAGGATTGTGCCAGCAATCTACAACATAGTGGTCCACTTTGACACAACACCAGCACTCATAGATATTATATCTCCTTTTCTGTTTAGGACCAACATTAGGCTGTATTGCTCCCTGAACAGCAGGGAGATGTGTTGCTTTATACTTTTGTCCTCTTTCAGCAGCCATTTAACTGAAGAACAGTCTTTCAACTTGTTGTTTTGGTATTTTATGAGAGCCACCAACTGCATGTCTCTTTTTAGCTAACATGCATCTGATAGCATCTGAAATTGCCATTCCAGCCTTGCTAGAAGACTCTCCTTGAGTCACCACATTTATTGGATGACTTAGATTCACTATAGCAGTATTATCTTTGAGTTTAGGGGCTGGGGCACCAAAAACAAATGGTTCAGGATGGGCCATTTGAATTTCCTCATGGGCAGCCTTAAAGGACTTAACATAGCTGTATCTTCCACCTTGGCTATGGCCATATTGGTCCATACCAATGGATCTGCCATTCTCCCAGTGACCATAACAGCTTTCATGGTCATACCTGTTAGAAGGCAACATCGCTTTCTGAAAAGGAATTTGAGGCAATGAGGCTAGAGGCACAACTGGTGCCTTCCCTTTTCCCTTTCCTTTTGGATTGGAAGGTCTAGCAGGTCCCTTAAATCCTAACCCTTTCTTACCTGCTTGGGTAAGGTGAGTGTCAATTAAGGGCAGCATAGTGTTTGGCTTAGAAAATTTGGTCACTAATAATTTCTCATTTAGGAGATCATTTTCAAGTTTCTAGATAAGTTTCTCATTTGAGACTTTTACCACAGACTCATTGTCAATGATTTCCTTGAGCTGAGCTGCTTGTGCACCCATGTCAGTGAGGGATTTTTCTTAGTCCTCACACTTGCTTTTAAGGCTAAGAAGCTCTTTTGCCCGTCTCTTGGCAAGCAGCTTGCACCTCTTGAATGCCTCAAGAAGTTCTCCATACTTGGCAATTATGGAGTTAACATCATCCTCAGAGTCTGAATCCCCTTCATCTCTTGATGATTGAGCTTCAGAGTCGGACCCAACCTCATGACTTGAAATAAAAGGTTGTGATTTAGCATGTACCTGAGTTTGACCAGGCTGATCCTGGATGCTCTCTTCATCTATCATTGCCATCAATGCATGACATTGAGCATCTTCTTCTTCATCTTCATCCACCTCTGAGTCACTATCTGAGTGATACAGAGGGGCCCTGATCCCTATTCTAGCAGCAGGGTATTCTTCAGGTTCCTCTTCAGCAACAGTAATAAGCCTAATGTAGGCTTCTTCTTCTTCACTGTCTGACTCAGAGGAAGAGTCAGTCCAGGTCTTTTCCTTCTTGGCCACAAGGGACTTCTCTTTCTTCTTTCCCTTGTGTCTCTTCTTCACTCCTTTCCTCTTCACTGGGCAGTCAGCAACTACATGCACAGGTTTGTTGCAGCATAAACAAATAACATTAGAGGAAGAATGTTTGTTAGAGTTAAAAGCAAACCTGTTCTCCTTAGAGGATTTCCTTCTGTGTTGTGAGGAAGATGATGGCTTTCTGTTCTTCCAATGCCCCTTCTTCATGAATTTCTAAAACTTCCAGGAGAAGGTAGCAAGGTCCTCATCAGATATATGACTGTTAGAGGAGCTGGTCCTTGAGCTCTCAGATTCCGAGTCGGTAGTTCTTCTAACTTGAGAGGTCTTCCTTCTGCTCCTAGTTGAAGCATCAGCTCTAAAGGCCATTGATTTCTCCTTGCCTAGTGACTTACTACTCTTCTCTTCTTCTTCATTCCTTGCAGCAAGCTCCATCTCATAAGACAATAGTTTTCCAAACTGTGTTGGAGGTGGAGTGTCAACTAACTTGCCCATTTCTCTGATGGCACAAATCTTTGTGTCCCAATCCTTTTGTGAGGGACCTGAGACATTTGTCATTCAGCTCATAGGTGCTAAAGACCCTTCCATATATTCTAAGTTCATTGATAATTATGAAAAATCTTTCAAAGCACTCAGCAATGCCCTCAGACTTTCCTTATCTGAAGGCCTCATACTCCTGGTTGAGCATTGATTTTCTGTCATCCCTCACCTCTTCTGAACTCTCCATGAACACAACTAGGATGTCCCACATCTTCTTGGAGGTCTTGCAGTGCACCAGATTCTGGAATATTGAATCATCTACTGCACTGGCAATAATATTTTGAGCTCTCTTGTCCATGGAGGAAAGAAGGAGCTCATCTTTGTTCATTTCTTCATAAGACTTGGGTTTCTGAATGTTGGCATCCAGAACTGAGAATTTCATAGGGATGAAAGGTCCCTCTTTGACTGTAATGTATATCCTAGGGTCAGCAGCTTCCATGAATAGCCTAACCCTTTCCTTCCAAAGGCTAAAGCCTTCCTTTCTGCAAATTGGTAACTTCATGGCTCCCAATTCCTTGTAATTTACACCAGACCCCATTCTTTACCTTATAGCTAACCTTGGAGGTATACTCAGATTGTTAAATCCCTTTTTGAGTAACCTCCCTCTGATACCATTTGAAAGTTATTTAACTTAAGGTTAGCTAATCACCTAGAGGGGGGGGGGGGTGAATAGGTGTTTGAGGTTTTCTTAGTTCTTTTGCTGATTTCTAAGATGATCTATCTAGAGCTTATCCTTAGCACCTGTAATAAAATAGAAAACAAGCACACAACAAACACACAAAAATTTATAGTGGTCTCCTAATTGGGTACATCCACTTTCCCTCCTATCTATCCAACTGATTTGTTGGACTAGGCACAAACTCCACCAATATGCTCCTCAGAGCTTACACCTCAGGCCCTTAGCCTTACATACAGGTTCACTTCAGAACCCAAACTCAGAACTATAAGGGTTCCTATCTCAGAGACCTGCAGAGCTCCTACAGCTAAGTGATCCACTGATCACCTACCTTAGCCTTATTTCTAAGGCCTACAACTCAGGCACTTTATCCCTATAGCTTCAGGTATACAGCCCTACTCTCAGAGTGCTGCAACACTCCTACAACACAATATCCTTCTAGGTACCTACAAATCAGCCTCCTCCAAGGCCTACAACTTAGTGACACACTTGTCACCTACAGCTCAGTGACTCTCTAGTCACCTACCTCAGGCACAAGGGAATACACTCAGGCTGGGAGGACAGCCCTACCTCAGATCCCCACTTGGATCCTACCTCAGAGAGCAACACTCTCCTACCTCAGGCAATTAAGCCCTACAACTCAGATCCACACTTAGATCCTACCTCAGTGACTAATTAGTCACCTACAACTCAGATTCAGATAACCTAAATCCTACAGGAAATTAATACAGGATATTAAGAAAAATAAAACAACTGACTCAGAGATTAATCTCTGAGTCTACTCTGCTGGACTGAGTAGATATCAATCCAGCTCTCTCTTGCTGTAGAAGGGATGAGTCTTCTTCTACAGCTAACTTGTCCTTTGCTACACAGAGGAGCATCTATCAACTTGCTGAGTGGATGAATTCGCTTCTTTGTTCAGGACAGAACTATCATCCTGAGCTTGAAGTGCCTCAGCTATCTTCCTTTGCCTTCAAGCTATCTCTGGTGGACTTGTGCTTTCAAGCTTATTGGAGAAGATGAAGTCCAGCCGCCTCTGGTTTTCGTTCAATATTCTATGTTTGTTCTCCATCACACTAATCCCCTTTTATTTTTCCTTTTTATATGTGCTAATTTGAATCAAAGACACAAATGTGTGTGGGCCCAGCTAAGGATTGGTAATCACCACCTCCTTTAGAAAAGGACAAAGCAGCTTTCGGCACCACTGCAACTTTCTGCAATGGCTATATGTAAGTTGACTTTGATGACGTCAGCAATGGTCATCACCATCTGGACTTTGAAAATATTTCAGAAATTCATAAAGCGTTGAGTGATGTTAAGTCACTAAATGCCATCTGTCTTGGCTCTCAGTGCTTCTGGACTTGTGAATTTTCTCTAGATTTGTCTCATCGGTTCTTTCTCAGCGGTCTCATCGGTTTCTTCTTAACAACTATGCCAAGCTTTTCTCTCAACGCATTCTTCTTATCAGCTGAGACAAGTTTCTGTCTCAGCAGTTTCTTCACAGCGGTCTCAACGCTTCTTTCTTAATAGCTGAGACAAGTTTCTATCTCAGTGATTTCTTCTAAGCTGTCTCAACGCTTTCTTCTCAGCAGTCTCAGCGCATTTTGCATAATTCAATTTTTCTGGCTTTAGCTCGACAAGAGTTGAATTGCGTTCGACGATTTGTGTGCTGAGCTCGACGAACTCTGATCTTCTCAGCGGTCTCAGTGCTTTTTGCCTTAGTCAATTTTTCTAGCTTGAGCTCGACAAGTGTTGAGCTGAGCTCGACGATCTGTAAGCTGAGCTTGATGAACTGCAAACTGAGCTCGACAAACTTCAAGCTGAGCTCGACGAACTGCGAGTTGAGCTCGACGAATTTTGAGTTTACTACCAAACTCATTTTTCTTCACCTGTCCAATCATGGACTACCTGCATGCAAGAACTAAGGCACACATCAAATATATTATGTGTGTATGTCATTGACCCATTTGACTTCTTACAAATCTGGGATATTGGGATCAATAGACCCAATAAAATTATCCCTCATAAATATATCTTTGGAGGCAGTGAATGATCAGTGCTTTTGATTCTCATGGCTAAGGATGCGATCGACTTTAGAATCTCATTCTAGCATACCTTCTCAAAAGATCTCCTTCGTTTGTGTAAGTGGGAAAGAGTTCTCTTCCTTGGATGGTGGCTCTCAACAATAGGGAAGACAAGACAGCACCGCTGGACATTCTAGGGTTCAAGCACCGCCATCAAGAGGAAAAAATTCTCTTTTAAAGCATTTTAATGATATTGTCAAGCGATAGTCGATATCGCTGGACGATATCCTAATTTAGAGTCGCCCTCGCCAGCTATCCCGTGCCGAAAACAAAAGGTGACAGCCCTTTCCAAATTTACTACCGCTATCACCGGACAATAGTGATATCGTCGGGCAGTAGTGGGTTTCTTTTTATGGCTTCCCTCGCATTCCAGCAATCCGTAGATTGCTGATGTGTCCACTTCAGGCTATCACCCAGCGATAGTGTCTATCACACGCGATAGTGCAAAAAATTGCTGATCCTGAAAACTTCACACCTATAAACCCGCACACCATACCCAAAAGAGTGTATGATCAAATACATCTTGAGATTTAACATTATCAAGCCTAAGAGATGCAGAATGCATGTTCCAACAAACTTCCCCTTTTGATAATAACAAATCTCGTTCATGAGGTATAAATCACATAGAATAAAAAGTAACTTGGTGAAGTGTAAACATCTATATTCAATACAAAATGAATAGGTTTATATGTCAGAATGGCACTGAGAATTATCGTGAAAATGCTATGTAGTGTAATCGTGCCCGTGTGGTACAACTCCCCCGACATGTGTACTCCCCCTATCTATGTGCATAACTCCCCCTACAAGTGATCTCCCCGAGATATCTAACATAGGACTAGCTCATGGACATTCTAATCTCCCCCTTTGATATTATCGAAAGGGCTAGGTATGATTATATTTGTTTAAGAAAATAGAGAGATACAGTTTAATAAGCTTAAAAAGGGAAAAAACTATGCATGAGATAAAGATAAGCATAAAAGATATAGGAGTGACCAAAACACATCAGATAATTAAAAAATTAAGGGTCAAAAGTACGAGCAGAGCCAAAAGATAGCAAAACTAGACAGCATAAGAAAATCACTTGATTTATATATTGTCAGAGCATATGAATTTTGACAAAGCATACAAAACTAAATACACTATATTTGTCGTACAATGTTAGGTGATTTATAAAGTTAATACAGTGGAACATTGCAAGCGTCATGAAAAGCAACAGTGTAATAGTACAATCGTGCGATAGACATGAAGTGAAGTTTAATTCCAATTCTTATGAATGAAAGTCTTAGATAGAATAATGACATGTGTATGTGTAGCATCAAAGAAAAACTTCAAGTAAAAATAATCATTAATACATGTTATATCTCAATAAATATATATGCTAACACAAGAGTGATGAAGTGAAAAATCATGTAACATTTTCTATCTACGCATTACTAAGATTAGAACAAGGGTACTAACTTATTTGTCTGGTTTTTCACAAGATCAAAACGATTCACTAGACCAAAGTGCTCATTCTCACAATGCTCACAAAGACTTATTATGACACATGAGTAGCACTTGGGGGTATCTTTGGCATAGATTTTGATAGCATATATGTAATTTTTGTTTTTTTTCACTATAAATTTTATAATTATTTTTTATATCTAAGGTTCTTGAATCAATCAAAATCTACCCACATAGATAGATACACTTTAACTTTTATACAAATACCTTACTAAGATAATTTTGGCCCAACGTTTTAAGCTCTATATATGAAAATGAATAATGTGATATTAATTTTTCAAGTCATTCCTAGTATGTTAGACACAACATCATGAGTTATAACATTTAAGTTCTGAAATTTCTACAAGTGTGCATTTTCTAGAGATGTGTGATAAGTGAGATGTCATTATTCTACCTAAATCCTCATATATACCTAGATATATATTAAACATAAACTATCCTATTTAGTAGCACCCAATAGCAAAATACTAATAGATTAGCCATATCATGACACAAACATACAATGTAAATGTAGATGAACAATCCTGAATCAAATAGTGAATGTAATCTTTATGTTTTTAGTTCTAGCCATGCATGTCCAAAAACTAATGACCGTACTATTTTTGTTGCACAATAACGAAATCAAAATATGTTTTTGTAATTTTGGAATTTTATAAGTTTTTTAATTTTAAAAAGAACTTAAAGCATGAACTAGAACGAAAACAAAAACACATATAAAGAAAATAAAATAATCAAAGGAAGATCAGGAGGAAAAATCGAGGCTTAACATAAAGGAAACAATATCACAAATGATAGTACTAACGCCGGGCGATATCAACCAGAGACTCAAATTTTGAAAACAAACCCACGTTTTGCTATCTTTTGCTTTGATTTTTGTGAAGTCATATTCTCTAACACAAGGGACACTAGTTGTTCCAATGAGTTTTGAGATGTCTTATCAAGATTGAGAATTTTACATATTAGCCTTACAGTGTCCCAAAAAATATTTTTGAAAATACTTGTGTTTTACAAAAAAAATTTCACGACTCAAATGTACGTAATATGCAAAAACACAAGGTTCACATGTTCATACTGGCCAAATATGCGTGAAATGGAGGATCATGGACTATAATAAATACTAATCATGTATATAATACGATATACACTTGTCCAAGATTATAACTACCCAAGCTATGCGTCTACACCCTTGCCTCGTACTAAGTGATGGATGGGTATGAGGAGCTGCACAAATTCCATAGGTTGGGGTGTTAATCTCATATGCATACAAAAGAACCTGCACAACCTAACACTCTTTCCCCTAGTTCCTCTTAAGTCCCAACTAGAACCCTCCCCAGTTAAGGGTAAGACATGGTTTATAGGTTAGCGTCTCCACTGCACACAACCCTACGCCCCTGCTATTATGAGATACAGAATGAGTGAATGATCATGGTCATACTAAATCATTTAGTCCTAAAGATATATATATATATATATATATATATATATATATATATATATATATATATATATATATATATATATATATATATATATATATATATATATATAGAACTATGATACTAATGCATGATAAGAGTTTGGATTTATTGTAGTATTACAGAATCTAGATTTTAAATCCAGTTACAATTTTATATTTATGTAGTCAATTACATATATATCATAATTTTCCAATTTTAATTAGTTTATTTAAAAGAATTAGCAGAGCAAGCCATAAAGTACCTAACTTAGATATTCAAATTAACATACATTATATGGTGAAGCTTGAGTGATGAGTATGAATACAAAATGTAATGTTATGCACCCCCTAAAAAATTGATTTATATTAAAAATATGTTGCATGTATTTAATATAAATATATTTTATAGACCTGAAATTGTTGGGAATATTGCCCTCAATGTTACCTAGATTTGAACTGCCATCACAATCAATACTAAGAGCATAATTGTATTTAATGTTGTTCAAGTTCATTATGTGCAGGATGTTCCTTGGAACAAGTTTAGACAAGTTGTCTAAGTGATTGTGATAGGCGGTCACACGGAAGGAAGGTGGTGAGATAAACATTTGTCTAAGTCCACAAGCGTCAAGTGAAGCCAGTTAACTTAATGCCAGATATCAAGGAAGGATGCTGGAAAGACTCAAATATGCCTAAGTCCACAGGCATTGAGTGAAGCTAGTTCACTCAACGCTAGATGCCAAGAAGCATTGAGCAAAAGCATGGACAGTCAAAGCCCAACAGTTTACAAAGTAGATTTGCGGCTAAGTCCATATGCGTCGTGTGAAGGCAGTTCACTCGACGCCATATAACATGAGTCATCGAGTAAAGCTCAGTCTACCAAAGCTTCAACATTGGCAAGGGAGAAATTCGACTAAGTCCAGAATTATTGAGTGAGGATAGCTCACTCAACGCCTGAAGAAAGAAGCGTTGAGTCAAGTTCAAGCAGTCAAAGCATTTGAAGAATCTATCAAGAATTCTGGCTAAGTCCAGAAGCATTGAGTGAAGACAGCCCACTCAATGCCTAAAGAAGCAAGCGTTGACAAAGCAATGATCAGTCAAAGCTCAAGAAGATTGGCTAAGTATAGAAGCGCTGAGTAATGAAGGCTCACTCAATGCATTCATAAAGAGAGATGCGACAAAGTACAAAAGTGTTGAGTGAAGTCAATTCACTCAATGCCTCAGCATGAAGGCAGGCAGTCAGTGAAGCGGCTAGGTCTAGAAGTGTTGAGTGATGAAGGTTCACTCAACACACTCAATGACTGGCATTGCATAAGAAATTGACAAAGTCCAAATTCATTGAGTGAAGTTAGTTCACTCAACGCCTAATCAACAAAAAGATTGTCCAAGGACCAAAGCACTAAGTGATGAAGGATCAATCAACGTACTCAATGCCTGATAGTACAGATTATTTGGCTAAGTTTTTTTGCGCTGAATGAAGGTTGTTCAGTCAACGCACTCAATACCTGGGTTGAACAAGCTGAATTTGGCTAAGTCCAAAGAAGCTGACATCAGCAAGAGTCATCAAAATTCAAAGTGTTGTGGGAAGGCTACAGTACACGACAAATGGCGCCGCATACCTACTGTATGACTTTTCTATAAGAGAAAAGTTGCAGCCAACAACTTCAGGTGGGCCCACGGGTAAAATAGTAGTTGGATGGCGGAAGATAAAAGGATTAAGATCGGCGGAAGCAAATCAACTTTTAGGGTTTAACATTTCGCAAAGAGGCAGAACTTCATCGTCTTCTTCCTCGCCATTGTTGCAGAGCTTGAAGCTGAAGTTCAAACCCGTTGAACTAAAAGTTCACCCTGATAGCTATAACGATCATCACCTGCTACAACAAGTTTGGAAGAGATTTCTGAGAAAGAAGAAGAAGCAGAGCATTCTAATTTCTGCAGTGAAGGTTAACTGATTGAAGAATATTAAGAACTGTCAAATCATTGTCTTCATCAGCTAGGTCAGAAACTTGTGTTTCTGAGTTACTTCCAGCACAAGAAGCAGTGTATTAAAGATCAACACTCTTGTTGCTGTGAAGAAAGTTAGGGCTGAGATTTTCTCAGCCTAGGAAGCAGAAGGCTCAGAGAAATTTCTATGGAGTCAAAACATCAACACCAACCTTTATCTCCTATAGTATCCTTTAGATATGAGTTGTAGGCCTATTTTATAAAGGCTGAGTGTAGGATCATTTATTGATCTGAGTGGTAGGGCCTATGTGCATGAGGTAGGATCCTGTGCGGATCTGACGTAGGGCAGTTTGGTCTGAGGTAGGAGATTCAATCTCTCTAAGTGGTTGGGCATTTGTGCCTGAGTTGTAGGATCCAATGTTGGATCTGAGGTAGGGTATTGTGCCTGAACTGTAGGAGATTCATCCTCACTGAGATGTAGGGATAACCTCCTAGCCTGAGCTGTAGGACTATTAATCTATTATGAGGTAGGTGATCTTTTGATCACTGAGTCGTTGGAGCAAGCTTGCTCTGAGGTAGGGCTTTGTGTCTGAGGTAAGTCTTCGAGGAGACTGAGAGATCCCGAGGGATCTGTGTTGTAAGCTCTTAGAAGCTAAGTTTTGGGAGAAGTGTCTTATCTAACACACTATTAGTAAGGTGGGAGGGACAGTGGATGTACCCATAATCTGGGGAACCACTATAAATTCTGTATGTGCTTTTGTGGTGTGTCTTTAAAGCTAAAAACTACTAAATCATGACACACTTAAAGAAGGAAAATCAAAAAGAGACCAAAAACCTATTCGTGCCCCCTCTAGGTGTTTAGCTACCCTTGAAACTAAAGACTTTCAAGTAGTATCAAAGGGAGGTTGCTCAAGAAGGACTTAACAGTCTGAGTGATCTCCAAAGGTAGTTATATGGATTATACTTATGGGTTTAGGAGAGAATTATATGGAGCTGGATTCCATGAAGCTTCCTATCTACAGGAAGGAGAGCTTTGGAATCTGGAAGGAGAGGGTCAGTCTTTTCATGGAAGCATCTGACCCAAAAATCTTTATTACAGTCAAAGAGGGACCTTTAATACCTATGAAAGTATCAGTTCTGGATGCAACAGTCTAGACACCAAAGAAATATTCAGAGATGACCAAGGATGAAGTCATCTTGGCCACCATGGATAAGTGGGAACTGAACATCATTGTCAGTTCCATAAATGACTCAACCTTCCAGAACTTGGTTCACTGCCAGACCTCCAAGGAGATGTGGGACACCTTAGTCGTCTATAAGGAGGGTACATAAGAGGTTAGAGATGATAAAAAGTCCTTACTCAATCAAGAGTATGAGACTTTTAGGCAGTCCATGAAAGAGAGCATAGTTGGATGTTATGAAAGATTCTTCAGGATTGTCAATGAGCTGAGGGCCTATGAGAGGGACTTCAGCCATTATGAGGTTAATGACAAGTTCATAAGGTCTCTAACTAGAGAATGGGACACCAAGATCTATGCCATCAGAGAGGTAGCAAAACTGGCTTATACTCTTGTAGGGACATGACGCAACTAACTCACCCAAAAACTTGAACTAGTTGAGGACGACGCTACCACTCCTTTATGGAGCTGGCTACCCTATGCAGGATCCACGGGGCGGCCAGTTAGACCCAAGGGACACACCCTTCTGTTCGACTAGTGTGGGCCATAGTGCCTCGCGTCGTACCTCCCAACACCGGGGGAATTGCTGGACCCTAACAATCCTCCCCAGAAACGACCCTGGGGTTTCATACCTGTAACCTCCTCTGGTACCACTTGTAGGGACATGACGCAACCAACTCACCCAAAAGCCCGGACTGGTTGAGGACGGTGCTACCACTCCTTTATGGAGCTGGCTACCCTAGGCAGGATCCATAGGGTAGCCAGTTAGGCACATGGTACACGCCCTTCTATTTAACTAGTGTGGGCCATAGCGCCTCGCGCCGTACCTCTCAACAGCGGGGGATTTGTTAGACCCCAACAACTTGTAACGGCCCGAAACTCAAAAGAGCGACGGGTGACGTTTCTGTGCCAAATTTGGAATTTGGCAGGGGTACACGGCCTGGGACACGGGCGTGTCCCAGGGCATGTCGGGGTCATTCAAAGATCTAATAACAATCATGCAGAAATCTGGGTTCGACGATCGTCGAGCAGTGGTCGACGATTTGGTCGACATTCTGCGGTCGACGATTTGGTCGACATTCTGCGGTCGACGATTTGGTCGACATTCTGCGGTCGATGATTTGGTTGACATTCTGAAGTCGACGATCGGGCCGTGGGTTTGACGATCGGGCCGTGGGTTCGACGATCGGGCCGTGGCTTCGACGATCGGGCTGTGCGTTCGACAATTTGGACAGAGATATCCGTTCGACGATCGGGCTGTGCGTTCGACTATTTGACCAGAGATTTCCGTTCGACGATCTGGCTGCGTTCGACGATTTGGCCAGAGATCTTCGTTCGATGATCTGTCAGCGGTCGATGATCTTGGTTCGACGATCGTCGAGCGCGGGGCGGATTGAAACGTGTTTGACTCTGTCAACGCGAAGTATCGACACACGGGTTTGGCAGGAGTTGACTAATTGTTCCGACACTGTTTTGTCACGGATGTGTCCTACTCCTGTTGGTGTACCATGCGGTGTTTAACCCCATTTGTCCAGGTCAGACCTGGATCGTGTCAGTGCATCCCTTTTTGTGGGATCCGACGGCTGTGGTTATCCCGGAGGAGTTATACCCGAGAGAAGGGTTTCAAAACCCTTATTTTGCTGCCGTAGTTCTCTGTCTAAATCTTAGGGAGAGGGGAGAGCAAAAGAGGAAGAAAGAGCCTAGATCCAGTCGTTGGAGGAGTTTCAGAGCTCCAAATCGTGAGGCGACTTCGGATCTATGAAGGCAAGGAGATTGCGGTGCTTTACATCCGCGTACATTTCCATGGCGCCGAGGAAGAATGCTAGGGTAACGATTCTCTACTTGAGCATGTGAAGCTCTCCTTCTTTTGCATAGGAAGCCCGCTCTCGCGAGTTTGCGGTGAGTTGGAGTCGTTCCTTCGGGTAGATATGTGAAGTCCCCGTTGTGTAGAGTGCGTAACCGAGAACGGACATAGGCATGATGTGTGAAGCCTATCCAGACATGTTGGTCTGGATCGGTGATGTTGCATTGCATAAATGCCGGAGAAGGCTCCGTGCAAATGTTTGTTTTTCAGGTTTTCTACGTGATAGATTGCAACAGGGAGCCTTGAGGATTAACCCTAAGGTGCACCCGAAAAACTGGGCGGATGCGTGATCTTACCAACTTGGTGGCCTGGGAGCCAACTTGAACATAATTGGGTTATGTGAAGTATGTGATGGAAACGGGCCTCGGGAGAAGTTTGACCCGCGCATATGACTTAAATTGTCATTGCGATGTGAGCACGGGTTAGGCGGAACCGTACTCGTTCTATGTTGTTCGGTTAGAGCCGTTGGCATAGATGAGGGTCTTCGGCCATCTATGGCTTAAATTGACGTGACCCATGCCAAGAAGACAAAATGCTCATAGTGTGGCCGTCAAAGTGGCGGTGGTGAGACCGGGGTGTCTATGGCTTAAATTGACGTGACATTGACCGGTTCACCGAGAATGTGCCCTGAGTGCACGGGGCATATGGCCGTGTGTGCCAACGCCTGTGATGCAATGTATATATATATACTGCTTGGTTATGCTAATAAGTGCAGGGAAGGAGCATCGCCGTCCCGAATTGGGGGCGAGATCGTTATAATTTGGTCAGCATTGCTGATCGTTGCCTTTGTTTGCCACCGTGCGGTGGTTTGTTGCTTGCAGGTGCAGCTGGACCAAGCGGTCAATAGCGGGCTAAAGCCCAAATTGCGAAGCCGACCCTCTAAGGCCTAATTGGACTGTTTACTTGCTTTTGTTCATGTATGACCGGCCTGCGTGCCGTGGTATGGAAAACATGTAATATGAGTAAACCATTTGTAAGGCCTTAAGGCCAGTACTTGTGTATGTACTTTATTCCTTTTTGGCTTGTTAGTGGACATTCATGCTTGTTGCTGGGTTCTTTTAATTACAACTATTTAAACTGCTTCCGCTAGAATGCTCTGTGTAGGACGTTGGATTGGTTGGATGGTTTCCATTGAGTAACCACCCGGTCTGTCTGTGGTATATGGCATCGAGCCCTGGCCAGACCTACTTCTATATGTTATACGACAGATAGGAGGTGTTACAATTTGGTATCAGACTACTGGTTTCGGTCAGGCTTAAATGAATTCATGGACGAATTCTTTTTAAGGGGTGGTGAGCACATGTATGTGCGTCATCATTATAACAACAAAAGAACCCATGAATGTCCACTTAGGAATGAAAATACACGTGTTTGGGGAACCTGCGTGTTTCTATAATTGTTGTTTGCAATTTTGTTTGGTCGCTTAACGGTGTTTTGTGCCACTATAGGTGACCAGAAGCGGTTCTGGGCCATCGGAATGTCGAGTTTCTGAGGCTAGCAGTGCACCAAATGATGCTCCTACAACACCTCCATCGGCTGAGACCATACGATTGGTGGCCGAAGCCGTGTTTACCATGATCAATACGCAGCCTGCAAGGCAAATGCAGCAGCCTGCTCCTGCGATGGAGCAGGTACCTCTTCCAGAGGTTGAGCCGAGAAGAGTGGAGCAGGTAGTAGTGGAGCCGTTGGTGCCGAGGAGGGAAACCGAGAGACAGCTTAAACATGTTATGAGCTTCAATCCTCCTGTATTCTCGGGGTTGGGAACCCCATCTCAAGCTGAAGACTGGCTCTCCCGTGTGAAGAGAGTCTTGACAGCGACGAAGGTGGAAGAATGGCAAATGATAACTATTGCTACGTTCCTTCTGGATGGTGAAGGGAGATTGTGGTGGGAAGGTTTGGAGCTGCATCTATTGAGAGGTAGGCAACTTATAGATGTCTCAATGATGGAGTTCTTGAGACTGTTCTTGGCTAGGTACCTCCCTTCGACGCAGAGGATATATTTGGAGAACACGTTCCTGAAGTTGGTTCAAGGAGAGAGTAGCGTGAATGAATATCTCCACGAGCTTACTCATTTGAGTCGGTATGCTAGCTCCACCATCGCGGATGAGGAGCGCAAGACGAATCGATTCTACAAAGGGTTGAGAGATGATTTGAGGCTACTACTCTCGGGGCCGATGACGCAGGGTTTCTTGACCTTGGTCAACACGACCCGATCCTTGGAGAAGGACATGAAGAATGTTCAAGCGAAGAAGAGCATTGGTGATAAGAAATCTGAGTTCAAGGTGCCGACTACCTCAAAGTCTGGGTACCGTAAATTCTTGAAGAAGGCTAGGACTTCGGGTCCAGCTCCTTCTTCAGGTGCTTCTGGGGAGACTACGGGTCGAACCCCGGGTGCATGCTTTACTTGTGGAAAGTCAGGGCACTTTCCTCGCGATTGCTGGAGTAGACGTCCCAAGTCTGAAAGGAATCCAAGAGCGACTTATGAAGAGAAGGGCAAGGCGGTGGAGTCAACCGCGTCCCATTATGCTCCGGCCCAACCAAGGGTTTATAATCTTGGCCAACAGGAGGCCATCAAACAGCCGGATGTGGTGACAGGTAAAATTTAAATTTATAGCAAGTTAATCTTTTAAATACTTGTCATGCATATGTTACCTTACCACTGCTTGTTTAGGATTTGTTTTGATTTGTGAAAATCCGGCAAGAGCACTCTTCGATACAGGAGCTTCACACTCCTTTTTGTCCGAAGAATTCATATCGCGCATCGGAGTACCGTCTTCGATGGCGAAAGACAAGTTGGATGTGTTGTTGCCCAATGGGTGTTCGATGCACGCAGATGGAATCTGTGGCGTGAAGATTCGAATTGGGAGCCAGGAGTTCCATTTGCAGGCATCGTTATTGCCGCTAGTGGAATTTGACGTTATATTTGGCATGGACTGGCTCTCGAGCAGCGAGCCTATATTGATTGCGGTAGCAAGGAAGTCGAGCTGGGAGCAGGTCGTGAGATGACTTTCACGGGCTTGAAGGGGTCGAGGAAGACATTAATGTCTGCTCTTCAGGTGGTGAAGGCGGTTCTTGCCGGGGCAGAACTGTTCTTTACACTAGTGGAGGTTGCAAAGCCTAAGACCGCGTTGGACAGTATTTCAGAGGTATCGGAGAACCCTGATGTGTTCCCTAGCGACCTTCTTGGATCCCCGCCGCAGCGGGAGATAGATTTTACGATAGAGCTCGTACCAGGTGCTAAGCCTATGTCACGCTCTCCATATCGGCTAGCGCCTAAGGAAATGCCGGAGCTGAAGGTTCAAATGTAAGAGTTGTTGGAGCAAGGGTATGTGAGTCCAAGTTCTTCGCCTTGGAGCGCGCCGGTCCTCTTTGTTAAGAAGAAGGACGGAAGCTTGAGGCTATGTATTGATTATCGGGAGCTCAACACGTTGACGGAAAAGAAAAAGGTACCCGATCCCACGGATTGATGATCTATTCGATCAGTTAGTCGGGTCGATGGTGTACTCAAAGTTGGACCTCAAGTCTGGATACTATCAGCTGCGAATAAGGGAGAGTGATATCCCGAAGATAGCGTTCAGTAAGAGATACGGGCATTACGAGTTTACGGTCATGCTGTTTGGGATGACTAATGCGCCGTCAATTTTCATGGATTTGATGAACATGACCTTCAGGGAGTACTTTGACCATTTTGTGATCGTCTTCATCGACGATATTTTGGTGTACTCGCAGAGTGAGGAAGATCACTTCAGGAATCTTCATTTGGTTTTGGAGATGCTAAGGAGGAATCAATTGTACGCCAAGTTCTCGAAGTGCGAGTTTTGGTTGTCCTCAGTGGCGTTCCTCGGTCATATAGTGAGTGGGGGAAGGTATTGCAGTGGATCCGGCGAAGATTGTTGCGATACGGGAGTGACCTGAGCTTTCTACGGTAGCGGAATTCCGGAGCTTTCTGGGGCTTGCCTGCTATTATAGGCGCTTCTTAGAGAACTTCTCGCGGATAGCGTTACCTCTCACTACTTTGACGAGGAAGGAGCAGAAGTTCGTTTGGTCGCCGGAGTGCCCGCGAGCTTTTGAGGAGTTGAAATGTCGGTTGACCACGGCGCCTATGCTGAGTTCGCCGAGTGGGACCGAAGGTTATGAGATTTATAGCGATGCTTCGGGCAGTGGTTTGGGTTGTGTGCTGTTACAGCATGGAAGCATTATATCATATGGCTCGAGACAACTGAAGGTGCACGAGAGGAACTATCCGGTCCATGACTTGGAGTTAGCGGCCGTGATTTTTGCCTTGAAGCTGTGGAGGCATTATTTGTATGGTGTGAACATTAATATCTACACCGATCATAAGAGCCTGAAGTATTTGATTGATCAGAAAGATCTAAACATGCGGCAGCGTAGACAGATGGAGTTCCTGGGGGACTATACATTCAAGATCCACTACGTGCCTGGTAAAGGTAATGCGGTTGCGGACGCGTTGAGTTGTCGGGCCCAAGCTCAAGCCAATTGGATGTCGGTTCATGACGAGCGGTTGGTTCGGGAGTTAGAGGCGTTGGAAATCTTTTGCGTTGATAAGCAATCAAGTGCTGAGGCAGTACTGAATTGGACTGAAGTCAAATATGACCTGGCTGATCGGATTCAGCAGGCTTTGGATTTGGATGGCCACATAAAGCAACTCATGATAGAGGCTCTGGATGGGTCAAATTCCCAATATGAAGTTGTGCATGGATTGCTTTGGAAAGACGGTCGTCTTTGCGTCCCAAGCGTGGGCAGTTTGTGGGTGGATTTGTTGTACGAGGCGCACCATACCAAGTACTCGATTCACTCGGGGAGCACAAAGATGTACCGCGACGTTAAGAAACTATTTTGGTGGCCGGGTTTGAAGAAGGATGTGGCGCTCTACGTGGCAAAGTGCCAAACTTGTGCCTTAGTGAAGGCGGAGTGCCAAAATCCGGGAGGATTTCTGAAGTCCTTGCCTATTCCGGAGTGGAAATCCGACGACATCACTATGGACTTTGTGCACGGGTTGCCAAGGTCGTAAAAGGGGAACGATGCCATCTGGGTGGTCGTAGATCGGCTAACGAAGGTGTCGCATTTCATTCCGCATAGGAAGGATGATCTGGTGGAAAAGTTGGCAAAGTTATATGTGGATAACATAGTGCTGCTCCACGGTGTGCCCCGCAGCATCGTGAGTGACCGACATGGGCCGTTCACGTCCAATGATTGGAGGCTTGTGCAGCAAATGTTGGGAACAAAGCTGAGTTTTAGCACAGCCTTCCATCCGCAGACGGATGGGCAGACCGAGAGGGTCAATAGAACTATGGAAGACATGCTCCGCATGTGTGTCTTGGACTTTGGAAAGCAATGGGAAGACCATCTTTATTTGGTGGAATTTGCATACAACAATAGCTACCAGACGAGTATTCAAATGTCGCCCTTCGATGCCCTTTATGGTAGAAGATGTCGCATGCCATTATCTTGGTTGGAAACAGGTGAGTCAAAGTTGTACAAGCGTTAAGAGTTGGAAGATGCTACTTCGTTGGTGCAAACCATTCGGGAGAGATTGCTTATCGCTCAGGACCGGCAAGCGAAGTACTATAATGCCAAGCATAGGAGCGTGGAGTTCGCTGTGGGCGACTGGGTGTACTTAAAGATCAAGCCATTCAAGGGTGTCTCACGGGTGCGGCGCTTGAAAAAGCTAAGCCCAAGGTACCTTGGGCCGTTTGAGATTCTGGAGCGGATTGGCGAAGCGGCTTATCGGTTGAAGCTATCAGTGGAGCTTAGTGGTTGACACGATGTATTCCACATATCTGTGCTACGGAAGGCGGTGCAAGAGCCTACGCAAGTGATCACGACCGATCAAGTGCCGATTGATAGTGGGTTGGCAACAAAGTTCAAGCCCGTGTGGATTGATGACTCAGAGGTCAAGCGGCTATGCAATAAAGAGATCAGGATGGTCAAGGTCCGTTGGGACAATTGCGGTCGCGAAGAGCTCTCTTGGGAACGAGAGCAGACTATGCTTGATGAGTATCCGGAGTTGTTCCGCTTAGGTACAATTTAATTTTGTACTTATCTTTCCTTTATGTAATTTCGTGGACGAAATTCTTTTAAGAGGGGGAGAGCTGTAACGCCCCGAAACTCAAAAGAGCGACGGGTGATGTTTCTGTACCAAATTTGGAATTTGGCAGGGGTACACGGCCTGGGACACGGGCGTGTCCCAGGGCATGTCGGGGTCGTTCAAAGATCTAGCAACGATCAGGCAGAAATCTGGGTTCGACGATCGTCAAGCAGCGACCGACGATTTGGTCGACATTCTGCGGTCGACGATTTGGTCGACATTCTGCGGTCGACGATTTGGTCGACATTCTGTGGTCGATGATTTGGTCGACGTTCTGCGGTCGACGATCGGGCCATGGGTTTGACGATCGGGCCGTGGGTTTGACGATCGGGTCATGGGTTCGACGATCGGGCTGTGCGTTCGACGATTTGGCCAGAGATTTCTGTTCGACGATCAGGATGTGCGTTCGACGATTTGGCCAGAGATTTTCGTTCGACGATCTGGCTGCGTTCGACGATTTGGCCAGAGATCTCCGTTCGACGATCTGGCAGCGGTCGACGATCTTGGTTCGACGATCGTCGAGCGCGGGGCGGATGGTGGCGTGTTTGACTCTGTCAACGCGAAGTGTCGACACACGGGTTTGGCGGGAGTTGACTAATTATTCCGACACTGTTTTGTCACGGACGTGTCCTACTCCTGTTGGCGTACCATGCGGTGTTTAACCCCATTTGTCCAGGTCAGACCTGGATCGTGTCCGTGCATCCCTTTTTGTGGGATCCGACGGCTGTGGTTATCCCAAAGGGGTTATACCCGAGTGAAGGGTTCCAAAACCATTATTTTGCTGTCGTAGTTCTCTGTCTAAATCTTAGAGATAGGGGAGAGCAAAAGAGGAAGAAGGAGCCTAAATTCAGTCGTTGGAGGATTTTCAGATCTCCAAATCGCGAGCCGACTTCGGATCTACGAAGGCAAGGAGATAACGGTGCTTTACATCCGCGTACATTTCCATGGTGCCGAGGATGAACGCTAGGGTAACGATTCTCTACTTGAGCATGTGAAGCTCTCCTTCTTTTGCATAGTAAGCCCGCTCTCGCGAGTTTGCGGTGAGTTGGAGGCGTTCCTTCGGGTAGATATGTGAAGTCCCCATTGTGTAGAGTCTGTAAGCGAGAACGGACATATAAATGATGTGTGAAGCCTATCCGGACATGTTGGTATGGATCGGTGATGTTGCATTGCATAAATGCCGAAGAAGACTCCGTGCGAATGTTTGTTTTTTGGGTTTTCTACGTGGTAGATTGCAACAGGGAGCCTTAGGGATTAACCCTAAGGTGCACCCGGAAAACTGGGCGGATGCGTGATCTTGCCAACTTGGTGGCCTGGGAGCCAACTTGAACATAACCGAGTTATGTGAAGTATGTGATGGAAACGGGCCTCGGGAGAAGTTTGACCCGCACATATGGCTTAAATTGTCGTTGCGATGTGAGCACGGGTTAGGCGGAACCGTACCCGTTCTATGTCGTTCGGTTAGAGCCGTTGGCATAGATGAGGGTCTTCGACGGTCTATGGCTTAAATTGACGTGACCCATGCCAAGAAGACAAAATGCTCATAGTGTGGCCGTCAAAGTGGCGGTGGTGAGACCGGGGTGTCTATGGCTTAAATTGACGTGACATTGACCGGTTCACCGAGAATGTGCCCTGAGTGCACGGGGCGTGTGGCCGTGTGTGTGCCAACACCTGTGATGCAATGTATATATATATACTGCTTGGTTATGCTAATAAGTGCAGGGAAGGAGCATTGGGCCCCGAATTGGGGGCGGGATCGTTATAATTTGGTCAGCATTGCTGACCGTTGCCTTTGTTTGCCACCGTGCGGTGGTTTGTTGCTTGCAGGTGCTGCTGGACAAAGCGGTCAATAGCGGGCTAAAGCCCAAATTGCGAAGCCGGCACTCGAAGGCCTAATTGGAGTGTTTACTTGCTTTTGTTCATGTATGACCGGCCTGCGTGCCGTGGTATGGAAAACATGTAATATGAGTAAACCATTTGTAAGGCCTTAAGGCCAGTACTTGTGTATGTACTTCATTCCTTTTTGGCTTGTTAATGGACATTCATGCTTGTTGCTGGGTTCTTTTAATTGCAACTATTTAAACTGCTTCCGCTAGAATGCTCTGTGTAGGACGTTGGATTGGTTGGATGGTTTCCATTGAGTAACCACCCGATCTGTCTGTGGTATATGTCATCGGGCCCCGGCCAGACCTACTGCTATATGCTATGCGACGGATAGGGGGTGTTACACAACTCCCCCTCACACTCTATTTGGAAAGCTACTCTCTTATGAGATGCAGCTATCTACAAGGAATGAGGAGGAGACCATCAATAAATCCCAGGCCAAGGATAAGTATTTGGCCTTCAGAGCTGACAACACCAAGAGGAGCAAGGAGCGGATTGACTCTCCTCCAAGGAGGCCTGTGGATTCAGACAATACATGGCCAAGTTCATAAGACTGCAGTAGCTTTGATGAAGAATTTACAACCTTCTCTAGGCAGTTCCAGAAGCTGATGAAGAGGAAGTAGTGGAGGAGCTGACCTTCCTCCTCCTCTCATCACAGGAAGAACCACTCCAAGGGAGACAGGTATGATTCTAAAACTAGTAAATATATTTCTTCTAAAAATTTCTGCTATTATTGCAGAAATCAAGGGCATGTGATAGCTGACTGCCCAGTCAAAATAAGAGAGATTGGTGAGAAAAAGGTCCACCGGCATAAGGGAAAGAAGGAAAAGTCCTTCATTACAAAGAAGGCTGAAAAGAGCTGGAGTCAAAGTGACTCATCTTCTGAGTCCAAAGAGGAAGAAGCCTATATTGGGCTCTTTGCTGCTAAAGAAGAAGCTGAAAACAATCCTGCTGCCAGGATAGGGATCAGGGCCCCTCTGTCACATTCAGATAGTGACTGAGAGGGGGATGAAGATGAAGATGATGCCAACAACTACTATGGGCTGATGGCCATGTATGACGAAGAATCCAGCCAGAAACAACCTGGCCCAAAAAAGGCACATTCTCTATATAGTTCCTCATCTGAGTCTGGCAATGAGACTATTCCAGATTCAGAAGCATCATTATCCTATTATAAAGATGAATCTGAGTTTGAGGGAGATGTCAATCAATTGATTGACAAGTATGACGCCCTTTTGGATGCCTTTAGAAGAAGCAAGAAGCTAGCTAAGAAGCAAGCTGAATAGATTATCTCCCTTCAAATAGCTGATTCCCAGCAGGCTGAGACAGCATCCTTGTTGGATCAGAAGGATATGGAAGTCAGCCAACTTAAAACCATTTCACTCATTCAGATTGGCACCATCAAGTTCAAGAATTATTTGGCTAAGTGTTTTTGATCTGAGTGAATGCTATTCACTTAACGCACTCAACACCTGGGTTGAACTAGCTGAATTTGGCTAAGTACAAAGATGCTGACGTCAGCAAGAGTCAGCAAAATTCAAAGTGTTGCGGGAAGGCTATAGTATACGACAAATGGCGTTGCAGGCCTACTGTATGACTTTTATTGTAAAAGCAAAGTTGCAGCCAACAACATCAGGTGGGCCCACGAGTCAAATAGCCGTTGAACGACGAATTATAAATGGATTAAGATCGGGGGAAGCAAATCAACTTTTAGGGTTTAACATTTCACAAAGAGGCAGAACTTTGCCATCTTCTTCCTCACCATTGTTGCAGAGCTTGAAGCTAAAGTTCAAACCCATTGATCTAAAGTTCAACCAGATAGCTGTAGCAATCATCACCTGCTACAACAAGTTCAGAAGAGATTGCTGAGAAAGAAAAAGAAGCAGAGCATTCTAATTTCTGCAGTGAAGGTTAGCTGATTGAAGAATACTAAGAACTATCAAATCATTGTCTTCATAAGCAAGGTCATAAACTTGTATTTCTGAGTTACATTCAACACAAGCAGCAATGTCTTGAAAATCAACATTCTTATTGCTATGAAGAAATTTAGGGCTGAGATTTTCTAAGCTCAGTAAGCAGAAGGCTTAGAGAAATTTCTCTGGAGTCAAAACATCAGCACCAACCTTTATCTCTTGTAGGATCCTTTGGTTCTAAGTTGTAGGCCTATTTTTAAAGGATGAGTGTAGGATCATTTGTTGATCTAAGGGGTAGGGCTTGTGTGCCAGAGGAAGGATCTTGTGTGGATTTTAGGTAGGGCATTTTTGCCTGAGGTAGGAGCGTCATTCTCTCTGAGTGGTAGGGCCTTTATGCTTGAGTTATAGTTTCCAGCTTTGGATCTGAGGTAGGTCCATGTGCTTGAGCTGTAGGAGAGTCATCCTCTCTGAGTTATAGGGCAACCTCCTAGCCTGTGCTGTAGGACTATTAATTTAATCTGAGGTAGGTGATATTTGGATCACTGAGTTGTAGGAGCAAGCTTGCTTTGAGGTAGAGCTTTGTGCATAAGGTAAGTCTTAGAGGAGAATGAGAGATCCTGATGGATCTGTGTTGTAAGCTCTTAGGAGTTGAGTTTTGGGTGAAGTGCCTCATCTGACACACTGTTAGAAAGGTAGGAGGGATAGTGGATGTACCCATAATCTGGATAACTACTATAAATCCTATGTGTACTTTTGTGATGTGTCTTGAAAGCTGAAAACTACTAACCCACAACACACTTAAATAAGGAAAATCAAAAAGAGACCACAAACCTATTCGCCCCCCTCTAGGTGTTTAGCTACCATTGTAACTAAAGACTTTCAAGAATGATGTGATAAAGATTATGTGATTTGGTTTGTATTGGTGCATAATTGATTCTATGGTTCTCGTAAGAAAAAAATACATGCAAATACAAGTGAAGCACTTCACATACACAATACACCAAACTGAGTATAACACAATGACACTATTATCTATCACATGATTTATGATTCCTAAGATTGATAGACATAGCCAATTCAAGATTATTCTTAAATACTCGTATGAATTTTGTTATTGAATTAGATAGAGTTTAAGCTTAGGATATCAATTGATCATTGATGGTTGAAACTCGCGGCGCCCCGAGTGGTTTATTTAGAAAGTGGGTGGTTTATTTATTTTGGAAGGACAGGGCGGCAGATTTATTTTCAATAAAAAGTTGAAACCGAGTTTTAATGAAAGGAGGCAAGTGCACCTATCACGTGTAGTACATGATATTCTGGTGTGGAATATCGAGGTCGTATTGTTCTCGGGGAAGGGTTGATTATTTTTACTCTTCCCTAGAGGGACTATTATTTTACCGAAGATACTTGTTGAGTTATTATTGCGGTTATATATATAAACAGAAATAAACATTAAAAAGTTGATGAAGAAATAGCGCATCGGTATCAAATCGTATTTGAACTAAAATAACTTTTAATAACTAGAGATCCTAAATTTTAAATTAATAAAGGCGGAAACTTAGCCGTGGAGGTTCCATAAAAAAGTGCTCACCTATCTCTAGGACTATCGCTCACATGAACTTTAAGACTATTCGACCGGGCTCTTGTCCGATGAAGGATTTCTCTTAATGTCCACATTACGCTAAGAACCCCGCTATTGGGTGGGGAACCCAATCCGGAAAAATTCCGTGCCTCCTCTCTCGAGGGTTAGTTCGGAACTCCCTTTACCCAAGGATGATCGGTCCATACGCACGTCCTCTCGGCTAGCTAGCATATGGACAACGGAAGTAGAGACCACACATCAATTTGTGATTCTACGCATCGTAAACCCGGGGCAAACCTTAAGTTAATATAATTAACGAGAAAAAGGGGACCATTAATTATTTAAAGCGATTTTATCTGTCCTAATGCTCTTCAATACTAAGGGCTAAGAACGGTTAGACACTCATTGGAATGGAGACAGCTTAAGAAAATAAATGCATAATTGAAATTGTGAGTCCTACTCAAACGAGTCGGCGAGAAATGAAAGCGATAAAGAAAGCAGTAAAGAAAGCAGTAAGTGCAACTCCTACTCAAACAAGTAGATGGGAAATTAAAGTAGAAAATTACGAGTCCTGCTCAAATGAGTAGGCGGGAAATGAAAGCGATAAAATGACAAGTCCTACTCAAACGAGCAGGCGGGAAACTAAAGCAGTAAATTGCGAGTCCTACTCAAACAAGTAGGTGGGAAATGAAAACAGTAAAATGACAAGTCCTACTCAATGAGTAGGCGATAAATGACAAGTCCTACTCAGATGAGTAGGCGGGAAATGACAAGTACTACTCAAATGAGTAGGCGGGAAATTAAAGCGGCAAAATCTATCTCATACACACACAAACTCTACAGGAAGAATGAAAGCAATAAAATCTAACTCATACAGTCACGCACACAACAAAAAAGAGAAAAACTAAGTTATCAAAAAATCAAAATGATTACATTTTTACCGTTAGATTATGCTAGAAATGCATAAAAAGAGAAAATTAAAATTAAAGGAGCAAACGGATTTTTAAATAAAAGCAAAATTAAAGCGTTCGAAAAATGAAAACAATTATAAATCCATTCTTACAACTTCATAAAAGTGTGTAAAAAGTGGAAATAAAGTTAAAAAAGAACAAAAAGTTTTACAACCTAAAAGAGAAAATTTAAGTTAAAAAAAAATAAAATCCACTTTGAATACACTTTTATAATTTTATAAAGATGAAATAAAAAGAACAAAATCCTAAATCTAAACAAAGCTATGTAAAAATAACAAAAACATAAAAGCGTAAATCTACTCTCATACACACACACCCATAGAAAGAGAAAGAAAAACAAAAGACAAATAAGATTGCTGAAGGTCGAGCACGTAGATGCGATCCAAAACAACGTAAGGAGGAAAAAGCTACTAATTTTATTAAGACAAAAAGTTGGTTACAAAGCTAAAACAAACATAAAAGTGAGGGGGAGGAAATTCCCTTACATAGCTTGGAATAACACCTAAGCAGCCCTCCTAATAGCAAAATGGTCCAAAAATTCGAACCCATGGCCCTTACAGCAAGGTTCTATTTATAGGAAAAAATTTTCAGATTACACGGCCATGTCACGGGCGTGTATGGGGGACGTGTCAGTACTGGCGCTGAGATGAAGCCAAGAATTTATTGGTGGTTGACTTCGGGGCTATCCACATGGATGTCATGGGCGTGACCCTGCGGTCACGGACGTGTAACATAGCGTGACTAGCCGAGCGTCGAATCCTTGCATCGCTGGCGATGTCTTGTTTGGAAATTTGAGGCAGTCACGGGCATGTTCCTGCTCAACATGGGTGTGTCCAAAAGGTCTTATTTGGCAAAGGCGTCGAGTTGTTGCCATGCTGGCGATGTCTTGTCTGGAACAGGTTGCCTGGTCATGGGCGTATAGCATATTGATACGGGGGTGACTGGCAGTTCGACGAATATCGAATGTCGAACATCAAGTTGAAGGAGTTGAATGTCGAGAAGGGATTTACACGGGCGTGTCGAATCGGGACACGTGCGTGTTCAGCAAAGCGTCGAGCACCGATCGTCGAACTGAAGGTGTTGAGCGTCGAGTGGCGTAACACGGGGCGTGTCAGACTGAACACGGGCATGTAATGATTGGACACAGGCATGACTTGACTTTGGCATTACAGGCGGTTGATTTATGCTGGAATCAAAGTGACACAGCCAGGTCACGAGTGTGACCAAATTTACACGGGCGTGTACTTTGATTTTTTAATTTTTTCTGCGAAACTTTCAAAAAACAAAATAAAGCTATGTTAGAAGATTATATACAAAAAAAGAACATTTTATTACAGAAAACTAACAAAAAATAATGAAAATAAACTAAAATGACCAAAATAAATACGCGAAAATACGTATATTTACAAGTTATCAACTACCCCCATACTTAAATTTTTGCAATTCTAGAGCAAAAGTTGGAGATATACTTATAAGGAATTAAAAAAATCGTAAGTTTAGCTACCGCTTGAATTAATCGAAATAAAGATCAAAATAATTATCACGAGTATAAGAGTTAAGTCCTAAATTATGACAAAAATTTAAATAGAGGAAGTGTTTCAGCTAAAAAAACTTATCGATATAATCAAATAGAAAGAAAAAATTGTATTTATTAGGTTAACAAAAATAGATTTGAATTATAGAAATTTTAGCTTATAAGAATTAAAGAAAATAATGCAATTTAAAAATTATGCTCTCAAAAAGGTTTTAAAATTAAATCTAGAATCATTTGAATATGGCAGAGGGGGATGTTGTGGTTTATGAATAGGGCTTTGATTTAGAGGTGAGATTTATTTTTTCTCTCAAAACTCTAAGGAATTTTTTGGTTCAATGTGGATGTTTAGGAAAACGAAATCTTATTTTTCATTACATATAATATTTTTTTGAACAACTTCATATAACCCAATGTATATGTATAAGAGTAATGAATTTTATCCTCTTACTCCGTAACATATAATCTTTTAAAAATATTGGATGCCTATGTTTACGGAACAAAATCTTATTCCCATTTACATAGGTTCTTTTATAGATCAAAAACATGCCAAGTAAGACATGGAAAAATAGGGAGATATGTTTTTTTTTTCAGAAAGAAAACTAAGTTTAATAAAAAATTTTTGAGAAGAAGCTTTATAAATTGAGCGTTCCTATATTTCAAAAAAAAATCTTGGAGTAAACATAATTGAAATATAAGGTTGTTATTTTCTAATAAAATAAATGTGCAACTATTTAGATAAATTAGAAGTGATGCTAAAAACAAGTCCCTTATCTAAATAAAAAAAGCGTAAAAAATTCTTTAAAATTTAACCCCGGATATCTAAATCTATCAATCTCTAATTAGTAAATGAATAGTAAACAAAAAATTAATGAAATTCGCTTATAAATAAACTGACAACTAGATTTTTGAGAGCGAAAAAGGGTTAAGAATGAGATATTCGATTTATTTGTTTCATAATAAACAAATTATTTTTTGTTTTTTTAGGGTTATTATTTTTTTATTTTATTTTTGAGGTATTATCTTTTTTTGGAATTTTATAGTTATTGTCTTTTTAGGATTTTTGGATTTTCTAAAGTTTTTGATTTTTTGAGTTTTTTGATTTTTTTAACATTTATATCAATTTATTTACAAGATAGGGAAGAGAAAGAGATGTTATTTACAAATAAGAGAGGGGGAAAGAGAGATTTTTTTTACAAAAAGATTTACAAAGTAAATTGTTTTTTGAAATTTTTGTTTTATAAAATTTTTTTGAATTTTTTTTTGTTTTATGATTTTTTTTGAGTTTTTGATTATAAAATTTTTTAGTTTTAATTAATCCTTTTTTCCATTATATATATATTTTAATTAGCGCATAATATAAAAGTGCAAAACAGAAAAATAAGAAAATACCCTCATACTTAAATCCAATATTGTCCCCAATGTTACAATATAAGTATGTGGAACAAAAAGGAAATAAGATGCAATATTTACAAATAAAATAAAGAGGGAGGGTAGAAGCTTCCCTGATACGAGGTTAGGGAGGCCCATTTGGAACCCAGAATTATTAAGAAAAAAGAAAAAAATTTTGTTATATGAAATTTATTCGTTGGCGCGAGGTTTTTATTTCTAATATGCGCCTTATTTATCTATTTACTACCTCGACTTGGTCATATGGTTCCGGGTGGTAGGGGTGGCAAGTGTGGGTGACTCGTAAGTAGCTAACATCTTAGCTATATGAGCATAATAGAAATGCGTTTCCCTATCACATAAAATAACGTGAGGCGTGCAGAAGCGAGAAAATAAATATATAACTCTTAATAAAAAAATTTTGGGTTCTTGGAAAAAGTTAAAATAAAATATATATACGAATTTTTTTTGTGATTTTTAGTATGTTTTTTTAGTGTTTTTATTTGTAGTTTTTTTTTTAGTTTTTAGTTTTTTTAGATTTTTTTAGATTTTAGTTTTTATATATTTTTTGGTATTTTAGTTTTTTAGTTTTTTTACATTTTTTTTGTTTTTTAGATATTTTTGTTTTTTTAGATTTTTAGATTTTTCTATTTTTTAGTTTTTTTAAATTTTTTTGTTTTTTAGTTTTTTAAAGTTTTTAGGAAACGACGCTATTTCATTTATTATAGATAAATATATGAAATAATAATAATTATAAATTTTTTAAGTTTAGGTTTTTTTAAGTAGTTTTATTATTATTATTATTGGCCATTTTTTATAAATATAAATAAAAATATGTAAAAGTAATAGTTTTCCAGAGTTCGAAATAACAACACGAAATCTCCTCGGCAACGACGCCAAAAACTTGATGGTTGAAACTCGGGGCGCCCCGAGTGGTTTATTTAGAAAGTGGTTGGTTTATTTATTTTGGAAGCACGGGGCGCGCAGATTTTTTTTCTATAAAAAAGTTGAAACCGAGTTTTAACGAAATGAGGAAAGGACACCTATCACGTGTAGTACATGATATTCTTGTGTGGAATATCAAGGTCGTATTGTTCTCGGGGACGGGTTGATTTTTTCTAATCTTTTCTGCAGTGACTATTATTTTACCGAAGATAACTTGTCGGGTTATTATTGCGGTTATATATATAAACAAAAAACAAACATTAAAAAGCCGATGAAGAAATAACGCATCAGTGTCAAACCATATTTGAACTAAAATAACTTTTAATAATTAGAGATCCTAAATTTCAAATTAATTAAGGCGGCGACTTGGCCGTGGATGTTCCAAAAAAATGAGCTCATCTATCTCTAGGACTATCGCTCACCTGAACATTAAGACTATTCGACCGGGCTATCGTCCGACGAAGGACTCCTCTTAATGTCCGTATTATGCTAAGAACCCTGCTATTGGGTGGGGAACCCAATCCAGAAGAATTTCGCGCCTCCTGTCTCGATGGTTAGTGCAGAACTCCCTTTACCCAAGGGTGATCGGTCCATACACACGTCATCTCGGCTAGCTAGCATATGAACAACAAAATAAGAGACCATACATCGATTTGTGGTTTTACGCGTCGTAAACCCGGGGCAAACCTTAAGTTAATTTAATTAACTAGAAAAAGAGGACCATTATTTATTTAAAGCGATTTATCTGTCCCAATGCTCTTTGATATCGAGGGCTAAGAACTGTTAGCCACTCATCAGAATATGGACGGCTTAAGAAAAGAAATGCATAATTGAAATTGCGAGTCCTACTCAAACGAGTAGGCGGGAAATGAAAGCAATAAAAAAGTAGTAAAGAAAGCAGAAAAAGTGAAAGTCCTACTCAAACGAGTAGGCATGAAATTAAAGTAGAAAATTGCGAGTTCTACTCAAACGAGTAGGCGGGAAATAAAAGCGATAAAATGACAAGTCCTACTCAAATGAGTAGGCAGAAAATTAAATCAGTAAATTGCGTGTCCTACTCAAACAAGTAGGCGGGAAATGAAAGTAGTAAAATGACAAATCCTACTCAAACGAGTAGGCGGGAAATGACAAGTCCTACTCAAACGAGTAGGTAGGAAATGACAAGTCCTACTCAAACGAGTAGGCGGGAAATTAAAGTGGTAAAAGCTATCTCATACACACACACACTCTACATGAAGAATGAAAACAATAAAATCGAACTCATACACACACGCACACAACAAAAAAGAGAAAACTAAGTTATCAAAAAATTAAAATGATTACATTTTTACCGTTAGATTATGCTAGAAATGCATAAAAAAAGAAAATTAAAATTAAAGGTGGAAAAGAATTTTTAAATAAAAGCAAAATCAAAGCGTTCGAAAAATGAAAACAATTATAAATTCATTCTTATAACTTCATAAAAGTATGCAAAAAGTGGGAATAAAGTTAAAAAGAACAAAAAGTTTTACAACATAAAAGAGAAAAATCTAAGTTAAAGAAAAATAAAATCCACTTTGAATACACTTTTATAAATTTATAAGGATGGAATAAAAAGAACAAAATCCTAAATCAAAACAATGCTAATAAAAAATAACAAAAACATAAAAGCATAAATCTACTCTCAAACACACACACACCCATAGAAAGAGAAAGAAAAACAAAAGACAAATAAGATTGTTGAAGGTCGGGCTCGCAGATGTGATCCAAAACAACATATGGAGGAAAAAGCTACTAAATTTATTAAGACGAAAAGTTGATTACAAAGCTAAAACAAACATAAAAGTGCGGGGGAGAAAATTTCCTTACATAGCTTGGAATAACACCTAAGCAGCCCTCCTAACAGCAAAATGGTCCAAAAATTCGAACCCATGGCCCTTACAGCAAGGTTCTATTTATAGGCAAAAATTTTCAGATTACACGCCCAAGTCATGGGCGTGTAGAGGGGGCGTGTCAATACTGGCGCTGGGATGAAGTCGAGAATTTATTTGTGGTTGACTTTGGGGCTATCCATGTGGATGTCACGGGCGTGACCCAACAGTCACGGGAGTGTAGCATAGGCGTGACTGGACAAGCATCAGATTCTTGCATCGTTGGCGACATCTTATCTGAAAATTTGAGGCAGTCACAGGCATGTTCCTGCTCGACATGGGCGTGTCCGGAAGGTTTTTTCCGGCAAAGGCATCGAGTTGTTGCCACGCTGGTGATGTCTTGTCTGGAATAGGTGGCGTGGTTACAGACGTGTAGCATATTGACACGGGCGTGACTAGCTAATCGACAAACGTCGAATGTCGAACATTGAGCTAGAGGCATTGAGTATCGAGACGGGATTGACACAGGCGCGTCGAATCAGGACGCGGGCATGTTTAGCAAAGTGTAGAACGCCGATCGTCGAACTAGAGGCATCGAACGTCGAGTGGCATGACATAGGCCGTGTTGGACTGAACACGGGCGTGTAATGATTGGACACGGGCATGACTTGACTTTGGCATTACAGGCGGTTGATTTCTACTGGAATCAAAGTGACACGCCCAGGTCATGGGTGTGACCAAATTTATATGGGCGTGTACTTTGATTTTTCAATTTTTCTGTGAAAGTTTCAGAAAACAAAATAAAACTAAGTTAGAAGATCATATACAAAAAAGGAACATTTTATTACAGAAAACTAACTAAAAATGATGAAAATGAACTAAAATGACCAAAATAAAGTACGCTAAAATAAGTATATTTACAACTTATCAATCATACTAAATCATTATGGTATATGTGATGCTCACATTCATCTTTGTTAATTTATTATATGGAGCACACTTAGTTTTACTTTGGCAAATCATGACATGATATAACTAGCATGAACAATGATGTTTTTCAGACGATGCTAGAATGATAAGTTAGGCAACCATGTGTAATGCTATGTAAGGTTAAGCACATATATAATTATTTTGCATGCACCCAAGATGGATTTATAAACTCAATATTCATCGACCTGTAGTTATGTGGTTAAGCTCCATGATTTATGTTAATAAATATACATTTGATTCTAAAGTCTAGATACGAATGTTATGTTTACAGACTAAGGTGAAGCATAATACAATATATTTTAGAAAATGTATTTTAGAAACAATCGTTTTTTAGAAAATGTATAATTACCTTTTTTTAAAAAAATCAGAATATTCAATGGAGCTATCACCGACGGTAAAATTTATCGCCAGACGATATAAACAGGGCATTGAAAGGCCATGCAAAAATCATGATTTCTTCTGATTTTTGGAGTCTAATTTTTCCTGATTATATCTTAGCATGCTAGTGGCTATCTAATGCAACTATGAAATCAGTGAAATAATCATAAAGTTGCACATTAAATATTTTTAGCCTAAGTCCCTTAATAACCCATTTAAAACCAATTCTTTAAATAACAAATCTTGCACAAATCATATACTCCACATTACTATTACAAATTGAGAGCAAATTTTGAATAGTCATTTCAAACAACTTGTGGATTGTAGCTTTTTATCATATGGAGTTCAAAGGGGTTATTTAATTTTCCTTGATTTTGATAACATTACCTTAGAAATTCACACCTCAATTTTTAGTAATATTATAAAAGATACTCAGCTAGTATGGGTGATAGACTTCATTATAGTTGATGTTAGGATAGTGAGATACGTAGGTCACTTGAACTCATGTGATATTTTTTAATTACATTCAATTTGATTTATTAAGAAATTTGGCTTAACATGTGAAAGTCATATCTCAACATATATTTAATGTGACCATGTATTGTGTTGGCACAAACAAAAATGCAAAACAAAAACTAGACAAAAACAAAATCAAAAGAAATTAAGCAAATCATGAAGTAGAGTGTTGTGTATTTCATTTTGATTTGATTATACTTCATGCAATATGAGGACACTAATGGGAAAGAGATTTATGTATCCAAAGTGAACCTAGTGCAATGATTCCTTTGGGTACCCAAATACACCGTGATAATCCATGGGGTGGAAATGGTGAATGTGCCCATTTGAGTGGAATATGTGTGTCATTTTTAATAACGGCCTCCATTCATACTTTGGTTTAATATTTTTTTTATATGTCAAATTTCCATACAAATTGTTTTGAGTCTTCTTATAGTAATCTTTGTTTGAAAAATCATGCGTGGAAGATTTAGTTGAGATGAATTTGTTTTCCAAGTTAGATTTATGCTGTTTAACATAAAGACTCCTATCATAGTGATTCTTTAAAGGAAATTTGCATTCATTTGATTTTAAAGTTGGAGTGATTTGATTTTGCAAATGAAGATGTTTTTTATATTTTGAAATTTAATTTACACATGCTTGATGTTTTCTACACTCTTTGATTGGCCTAGCTAATGTATGTAAAATTGTGTTCAATATGCTTTTAGATTTTTCTTGATATTGTAAATTTATATTTTGTGATTTTTTTTCTTAAGCAAGTTGATTTTCATTTTCAAATCTTTATTCCTACTTTTGAGAATATATCTAGCTCCATTGTAAGCGATTTTGCCACTCATAAAAGCGGTTACTATAGAATTCATATGAGTTTTATAATCATTTTTAAAAGTTTCAAAAGTTTCATCCATCTCTTTAATTTCACTTTTGTAATTCTTGTACATACTACAATCACTTTTCAAAGATGAAATTTCTAAACATAATCTTTCATTTTGTTTTCTTTCAAGAAGAAACTCTTTTTCAAGACCCATGCATTTTTTCATTTAACTTTTCATAATCAGTATAAAGTGTAAAGTTTTCAACTAGAGAGCCAGCAGGAGAACAAGACACATCTAAATTGGATACTACATCAAATCGTGCTTTTAATTTTTATTTTCTAGTCACAGATTTGAATTAAAATTTTTTAATTTCTTAATTTTACGCATGGAAGTTTCTAGCACACATATATAATTAAAAGCATAAAGGTAATTCAATTTCCTTATAGTGCTCTTGGATGTGGCAAGATTGGAGCATAGAGTTTCTTTGACTTTTTCTCTGGGTTCCTCATCCACAGTTTAGATTTCATTTTCCCTTTCTATAAGTTTAGGGTTGCTACTCACCTAGGGGGGATGAATAGGTGACTTACTTATTCTTGAAATTTCTTTAGTTAACCTTAGGGAGCACAATGAGTAAACAAATAACAATAATGAAACACATCACACATCACAATACACGAGGATTTATAGTTGTTCCCCAAGAATGAGTACATGGACTTCCCTCTTCACCTATCTAGCAGAGTGCTAGCTTAGGCCGAACTTCTCCAAATTTTCTTCTCAGATACTTAGATCTTACAATCTCAGGAACACAAGTCCCCTACCTCAAACCCTTACACATAGGTTCTACACCTCAGATCTCTAGAAAAATCCTGCAGCTCAGGCTTTCCTCAAGCCCTACAAACTCAGGCAACACAGGCCCTACATCTTAGATCTCTAGATAGATCCTACGTCTCAGACTTTCCTTAATCCCTACAAACTCAAGCACCACAGGCACTAGAAACTCAATCTCTATTATCAAAGATCTATACTCAGATTTATCACAAATCCTACACTCAGATTCATAAAGGAATCTTATATACTCAGATCTTTCAAGGATCCTACAAAGTAATACTAAATAGAATTTGACTCAACACTCAAGAGCTTGAGTCTTTAAATAGAAGCACACAACAAGCTTCTTCTTCCTTTCCTAGATTAGCACTTGAAATATCTTCCTGGAATGGTTGGCTTGATCAAGAGGATTTGTATCTGAAAGGGAGTTCTTTAAAAAGGATATTGTTGAAGAAGAAGAAGAATCTCTCTCTGAGATTGCAGTGGTTGAAGATGATTTCTTGTTGAAGTTTGACCACTATCAAAACTTAAATAGAACTTAGAAGAGTAAGTCGTGAAGGATCTTTGTGAATACTGAGTGCTTGTAATTCTTTTCTCAAAGGCAAGAACTTCCAAAAAGCTTGCTCTCAAATCTCCGAGTCCCACTTTTATACTTGACTTGGGCAGCAAAAAGAACAAAGATTGAGCTACAATTCTCCAACAGCTAGTCAATCCTCCTTAGGCAAATTCTTGATTAGGAAACCTTAAATGACTATTTTAAATTAGCTTAAGGAAGATTTACTGAATATGAATCATTTTGTCTGGAGATTATCAAACGACTAACATATACTTTAGGAAACAATCTTGAAATAGAATATTCATAGGTTGTCAAAATCTGACTGAGGAATGATTTTAAAATCCTGAAAATATTCTCCGATGAATGAGAATAATTATCCTTACTAGCTATCCCTGACTTTATGGAGCAAATCTTGTTAGTCAATTTGATTTAAAATCTCTGCACACTCTGCGTCTTAAATCAAGCACCTAGCCGTTATGCCACGTGTCCAGCTAGAGAAAATCAATCTAAGTGACCATGACATATTGTCATAGACAAAGTTAAATATCCCTTATGAAACAAGCATGGTCAACTTAAAACACATAATAGTTATATTAGGAAACTCCCGGAACTTAGCCATTTCATCCTGCTAAAGACATTATGTCATCGTGTAGTCAATGCAGTTAAATTTTTCCCTTCAATGCAATTGATGCAGTCAAATTTCTTCTCTTCGATGCAGTCGATGCAGTCAAACTTTTCCTTAGCTGTGAAGTCAATGCAGTCACATTTTTTCTTAGTAATGAACTCGATGCAATCAAATATTTCCTTTGTAGTGAACTCAATGCAGTCGCATTTTTCCTTGACAGTGAAGTTGATGCAGTCGATTGTTACCTTAGTAATGAACTCAATGCTGTCGAATATTTCCTTAACTAATTTTATATTTCTGTCTCTTATTCCTTTTGTTCTTGGCGACTTTTTCCATTGATAGTAACATGTCTAATTTATAATTAGTATAGAGATCAACATGAATTTTTCTCCTTGAGGGATTATAAGGGCATAATCTTATTTGAGTGACCAAGTGTGTAACCATACATTAGTCATGCACTTAAGTTATACATATCACACCAAAACTTGAACAACCATAAAATACAAGATTTTTATTGTCATCTTGAGGCCTTCTTCAATTATGGAATCTTGGGGACAATATTGCGAACAATCTCCCCCTATTTGAAGAAGTCATAACCTCATATGACAATAACCATAGATACATAAAAAATATACTAAGACATATTTGGACAGAGAAGGAATTTAGATTTATATTGATAAAATTGAAAACAATGGGAATTGAGTTAAACAAGATTAAGACATCCCAAAACATCAGATAGATCAACCCAAGGTTCTTAACACTCTAGAAGTCTTCTCCTTACTCTTTTCTCTTCCGCCTCTCAAAGTATCCTAGTGGCTTTACGATATATCTGGGAGGAGGAGGAGGTCCATTTGGGTTTTTCATTCTATGAATTCTCCTCCTTATCTCTTGATCTTCATGTCTTTTCCATTCAACAGATTTATAGTATCTGAATATGTTTATGCCATGCTCTCCAAAGTAATTCCAGGTGTAGAGAATGATGTTGCTGGATACAGAACTCCTTGTTCATATCCTGGCACATTTTGAATCTCAATTATTTTTCTCTGTCTAGCCTCTATAATCTCATCATAGACTTGATCATTCCTCCTCTTCCTGGAAGATGATTCACCTTGTTCTATTATTGGAGGAGTAAGATCATATTCTCCCCAAGTTGCTTTATAATCCTATAGAGGGAGGTAATCATTTTTTATAGCTGGGTTAGTCTCAAGAATGATAGGGAGAGGAGAGTAGTTTAAAGGTTCCAATCCCAATGCTTCTCTGACTGAATTTGTAGTCCAAATGGCCTGCTGGGCAAAAAAGTGGGTAATGACCTCCCCCTTTCTGAGTTCTTCAATTGTTTCTGTGCAGATGGTCTCTTGGGCTTCACCAATCCTTTCTTGCAGTATGTTGACACCAGCTACTATAGTGTCTTGGTTTGCAGAAGGTGTCCATATAGTAGTTGGTTGCATGAGTCCTTCCTTTCCATGGTGGCCATCCTGTTGCCAGCCATTCTTACATGTGTTGCTTGGAATGCTTGATATATGTTCTCTCCAGTGGCATCCTGGTTGTCTATAATATCTTGAATACCTTGATGTGTCATGTCATTTTATCTTGTAGTATAGTTCACTACATTTGTTGTCTTCATAAAAAATTGGAAAGTTTGAGTATTCAAGTGATGCACTTCCCTGTCCACTTCTAATATTCTCTAATGCATTTCTATCCATAGTCCTTGGACTGTCTTTTCCACAAAGTCTTTAGTACTACTTCTCTAAGTATCTTCATTTTCTATAGTTGAGCTAGGAAAGAGTTGGGCTCTTCTATGGGTCTGGGAGATGGGGCTTGGTACTCGACCTCAATAGCTCTTTGAGAGGTTTCTGTAGGATACTCATAGTCCTCTTATAGATAGTCATGAGTTGACTTCTTTGAGGTTCCTATGTCAGTGTCTTGGTCCTCAAGCACACTTTTTCATTTAAATAACATTAGCTCATTGCCTATGGGAGTGAATTCTGTGGAGTTTTCTTCAACAAGAGGCACTATTATTGTGAAAGCCAACACTTTGTAGATAAAGTTTTCAACATCTTCCTCAACAACTTTTCCTTGGGTTGAGTCATCCAGACTATGAAATGGGAGTTTAGTTGCTATGTTCCTCAGAGTTTTCTCTGGGGGGGGGGGGGTGAATAAAGATTTAAATTATATTCAAATACTTTGATTAATTTACAAAATTTATATTTACATAAACTATAAACCAAAATAAGATACATTTAATTAAAATCATAGCACAACAACATAAAATAAAAAATAAAAGCAAAATCACAGAAGACACATGGATTATAGTGGTTCCCCCTAAATCTGTGTGCATCCACTCTTCTACCCCCTTTGTAGGAATTCATTATCACAGTATATGAGTCTTTTGATCCGGAGACTTTTAGAACCAAACCAAATCTTTTGATAAGGAGATCTTGAACCAATTATAATCTAAGACTTTTCTGAAGGAGGCTCTTAGAACCTCTCACTAAATCCTTTGTAGAGGGATTCTTAAAACTCTTTTTCTCAAATATAAAAAGAAAATTAAGGGAATATTTGAGTTAAGATGATTTTTCTCTTAATGTCCTCTCTTTAGATTTCCGAGGACAATTAATGATGATCTCTAGAACTTCTGATGAATCTTTAAATATCAAAATAGCAAAGATTATGAGCCAATCTCTAAATGATCTTTCAAACTTTTTCTCTGAATCTATTTCAAATTCATCTTGAGAAGAAGTACTAATTCTCTTATCAAATTCAGCAACTATCAAACCAATCGACTGATATTAGAAGAGATTCAATTACAGATAATAATCTTCCAAGATTTCTCTATTGAATTCAATCTTCTTACGTCTTGATATGATTTTCTTGATCGCCTGTTGTTGATGATTGATAACTTGTGATTTTTTTGTTTTTTATCTCATCATATATATATACATATATTGACATCCTCTAACGTATCCAAGAATCTATTATGTAAAGCTCTTCTTGATGGAATTCATATTGAAGCCACAAAACAAATTTTATTAAGAAATCCAGTCGACGTAACATTGAGTTCTTGTCGAAGCAACATTGATTTCAGACTGTCTGTATGAAAAATCTTCGTTGTCAACATTCCGTTGATGTCATGTCGAAGCTTACATTGATTTAATCCTTAAGTGCCATTGACTTATGTAAATTAAGTTACTCTGACTTCAATTCAAAATAACGTTAAATTCCAGTCATCGTTGCATCGAGATTTAGTCAACGCTTGTTGGCAATTCATGATTTTTCTCTTTAATTTAATATGCCTTGTATATATCCTTTATATCACTGACACCCTAGCACTTCTAAGACCAAATTACCCTCATTATACAACATAGGTAATAGACCTAGGATATAAAATCTCTCAATATAATTTGTTAAGCTAAGTCATAAGAGTTTTTCCCAATAGACTAGACACACTCTGAATATCTTATGTTGATTCAACCACTTCAGTTTGTTGGGCAAAAACCTCAGGTGCAGGCTCCCCCTCAACTATACCTGGCTGGAGTAAAGGTTGTTGACTCTATCCTTCTAACACTTCTTTTTGAAATATGGAGGCTTCTTGCACCTCTGTAGCTATGAACTAAGGAGCAAGTTCCTCGTGAACTTGTCCTTGATATACGTCAACTGGTTTTAGGGCAACAAGTTCCTGGTGTACTTCTCCCAACTTAAGCCTTTCTTGACCAGCCACTACCTTGGACTCCTCAATGGGGGCTATGCTTTCCAGATCATCAACGATCATTTTATCATATATATTAGGGTGATAGTCCCCTGTTTGCTCCCCTTCAACATGACTAAGGGTTGGGTGAGAGCTTTCATCTTAAATAGCTTTCTCTAGTCTTCTCTTTTTGAATTTGAAGCTTAGCATGTTTTTCAATAATTTCTTTGAGCTCAATTGTTTTTGAGTTCATCCGATAAGTTTATCCATTCTTTCCTCAAGTCAAGCCTTTAGAGGTCTGAGGAGCTCAAGCTCTTCAGCTTGCTTCTTAACAAGCTTCTTGCTTTTACCCAATGCCTCAAAGAGGGCACCGTACTTCTCCATAATTTCATCAAAGGTGTTCTCTGGTTCAGACTCCTTCCCATTTCTAGATGACGAGGTAGCCTCTGACTCAGCACCAGTTTCATAATCTGAGTTTTACAAGATAGTTTTAGGGTTTGCCTCATCAGGATGAGAGTCATCCTAATCCTCCTTATCATTCAGAGCCATTAATCCATAACTTTATTCCTCAACTTCATCATCACTATCAAAGTATAATAGGATAGCCCTGATGCTCATTTGGGTGACAGTAGGTGTTGAATTCTCAGATAGTGCAGTCAGCCCAACATAGGATTCTTCCTCTTCAGATCCAGAGGAGTTGGTGTCACGTCACTCCAGGTTCTTTTCTTCTTGGCCATGAGGCTCTTCTCAACCTTCTTGCCTTTCAGTTGCTTATCCTATTTAGTCCTTTTTCTTTCCTTTCTTTTGATAAGGCAGTCAGTAATGACATGCCCAAGCCTGTTATAATAATAATAAACAATATTAATATTAAACTGTTGGTTCTATTTAGGAGCATACATATCCCTCTTGGGGACATTTCTAATTTTTTTTTGAATTTTAGTTGTGCATTCTTGAGCTGAATGAAGAGGAGGATTTGGGATTATTCCAATATTTCCTCATTCTTAGCATCTTTTTGGATTGCAATGTAAACAAGACCAATTCTCTATCAGACATTTCTTCCCTAAAAGTGCTTAGTTCAGATTCTTTTGACACTATTACTTTACTTAGAAAAGGTGAGCCTTCTCCTTCCCCCTATTGGAGTTGTCTGCTTTCAGAGCCATGGATATTTCCTGTTATGCCATTCTTCACTTTTCCTTATATTCAGGTGGAGCTTATGGGACAACAGTTTCCCAAACAGATTTTAGGGCTCAATGTTCCCCAGGTTTCCCATCTCCCTAATGACATAGATCTTTATGTCTCATTCCTTCTGTAGGGATCTCAAAAACTTGTCATTCAATTCATATTTTGTGAAAGACCTTCCATAATTTCTCAGTCCACTCACAATTCTAAAAAACTTCTCATAACATACTGTAATATTATCTTTCTTCTCTTGTCTGAAAGCTTTATACTCCTGATTTAGAAGAGATTTTCTATCATCCCTAAACTCTTCAGTTCCTTCCATGTAGACAATCAATGTATCCCATATTTTTTTGGTGGTTTCGCAATGAATGAAGTTTTGGAATGTAGAATCATTAATTGCACTAACAATGATGTTCTTGGCTATCTTGTCCATTATAGTGAGGATGACTTCATTTTGGTCATCTCTGAAATTTTATTGGGAACTTTCAGATTTGCATCCAAAGGAGAAATATTCATAGGGATATAGAGTCCCTCTTCAATAGTAACAAATATTCTAGGATCAGAAGCTTCCGTGAAGAGTTTAACTCTCTACTTCCAGATTCCAAAATTCTCCTTCCTATAGATAGGAAGTTTCATGGAGCTAAGTTCTTTGTAACTTTCTCTAGAGTCTATTATGTTTTAAATCTTTAAACCCTTGAGGATCTTATTGTTGGGTTTTGTTATACGTCACAACATTTATGCACAGCGAAAAGGGAACAAGAAAACCCAAAATAGTTCGGATCTAGCGATGAACATTGATCAAGAAGTAAAATCATTGTAAATAAAATTTTACCTTTGAGGGATTGAGTCAATACTCAACCAAGGTGCTCCGAATGATTCCAACGAATGACAACGGCTGGAGTTCTGAGCGTAGAATAGTGTCCATGCCTCTATAGATGATCCACAAGAGCACGGAGAATCCTAGACTCTTACCGCACAAGATCTAGGTTGGAAGAAAGCACTCTGCTTCTTCACAGACTGCTAGGTTTGCTCCAGAAGAGGCGACGGCGATGAATATAATGCCTTGGAAACACTTTCCGGTGACGTACTCAAACGGCGGACGGTCGGCGGTGATATCAGTGTTCACGGCCTTGGCGGAACTATTCCATCGGGTGGAAGAAGAAGCCGACTCGCGATTAGGTAAAAAATATATTGCCTCATGTTCAGTTTACTGTACATAACGTTTATATACTAAGTACCGAACTAGTCGTTAACCGCAAACCACGACAAAACCAGGCTTAGAGGAAATAAATCGGACAAAACAGAATTCATCGAGTATTCACGTCGATATTTGACTAATCAACATTTAAATCGATGAAGCGTCTAGTGCACTTAACGCCTAACTCGATGAATCAACATTTGACTCGATGAAGTGACGAGTGGGCTCAACGCACTCAATGCCAGACTTGTCGAATCAACATTTGACTCGACGAAGCGTCGAGTAGTCCCGACACTCTCCGCTCCTAATTCGACAAGTCAACAATTGACTCGATGAAGGTGTCGAGTGGTCTCTGTTGAATTCTGTGAAGTGAAAGTGGGTGAATGGAAGGCTTGGGAAACCTATCCGCGCGGACTACGCGGACTGGGTTGGCGGACTGCTAGGTCGGCATGGATGTTGCAGGCGGTTTGCTCTGTGGCGGCCTGGGCGGTCTGTTCGCGCGGACTACGCGGACAGCAGCGGCGGTCTGACAGGCCAGTGTATGCTCAGCAGGCGGTTTACTCCCAGGAAGTAACCAGGCGGATAGGAATGTTATCCGCGGAGTCCGGCTTGAAGCAGACTGAAGAACTGGAGCTCGGCAGACCGGTTTGGCAGATGCCTTGGTCTTGCTCTAGTGAAGCGGCAAGTGGAAGCCGTGGAGACCGCCGGTCAGCGCGGACAGGAACTGGAGGTCGCCCGGTATGGCGGGCTAGATCCAGTGTCCGCCAGTAAGTGCGGACTGGCCCTTGCGGCCAGTGGGCTGGCTTGGTGGGAATTGAACCAAGTCCAGGATGGCTCAGTCCGGGGAGATCGCGCAGTGGAGCGCGGGCTGGTTTCTCAGTCCGCCAAGCCTAGTAGAAGCGCTGTTGCCTTGTTTGCTAGCTTGGGGATTTGCGGACTGGAGAATTGCTTGTGTAGGAGCGTGCAGACTGGAGCCAGAGTCCGCTGAGTCCGGTTAAGCCTTGTGATGAGGTTTTGGACTCGGGGATGCGGACTGAGGCAGTCAGCAGGAATGCGGGCTGGAGAAGTCTGCAGTGCATGCGGACTGGAGTCTGCTGTTAGCGGACTGGATCGGCGTGTCCACTGAGTCCGGCAATGCCTTGGTGATTAGGCAATGGACTTGGGATATGCGGACGGAAGCCGGGTGTCCGCTGAGTCCGGCAGGTGCCTTGATGGCGAGGCTGCGGGCTCGGGTTTTGCGGGCTGATGCCTTGTCCGCAGAATGGCGGACACGGCTGTTGTGGAGTCCGGCTGTTGTCCTGGCTTGGTCTCTGGCGGCAAGGCGGGCTGGATATTGGAGTCCGGCCTTGGAGAAGCTGGGGCGGACTGGCTATCTGCACAGGGCGGCGAACTGGCATGTGTGTCCGCGGGCTGACGGACACATAAGTTCTTGCTGCGGGATGTGGCGGTGATCCTATCGACTAGGGCGGTGACCATACTCATCGTCGTGCCTATAAATAGGACTCATGTCACATCAGAACCACCGGAACCTAGACCGAAGTAAGTGAACAGTATCTGAGCTCACGTAAGTTGCTGCGGCCTGGACTTTGTGTCTGCGCGGATATAGAGTTGACCCGGTTGTGCTGTGCAGGTTGTGCGGATAGCGCTGGAAAGCTAGGACTTGGCTCTGATTGCGGTCAGGGACAGTGCGGACTCTGCGGTTAAGCAACAGGCGGTAAACAGCAGGTCGCGGATAGCGACCAGGCGGTCTTCTCTTTGGCGACTTGGTTCGGGGTTCAGGAGGTCGCCTGCATCAGGCGGACTGTTCCATTTGGTGACGTAGCTTGTGCGGTCTGGCGGCGTGCAGACCGGCGGTGAAGAGCTAAGCATTGGAGTAAGGGTGAGTCCGCGCGGCTTGGGTTGCGGTCTGGCGACCTGGCGGACTGAGCGGACTCCACAGCAGTAGGTCGGCGGCTTGATTGTTTGAGTCCGCGCGGCTTGTTTTTTGTTCTTGTCTTTGTAACTGTCTCTGCTCTCCGGTGTTGGGTTTTGGTGAAGCATGTCTCGCCATGTATGTCTCGCCTTGTAAAGAAGTTTGCTCTTGATCAATAAAGAAGCTTGTGCTGCATGTGTTGCTGGTTGTTACTGCTTTATTGAGATAACCCCTGCTAACTCCACGATCCGGGAAAACTTTCAACATATAAGTGGGCGTATTCTCCTTCGGTTTGTTGAATTTTCAGCAGGGTATCCAAGGGGGCGTCTGCGGTTTGTTGAATTTTAACATGGTATCAGAGGAGGTTGTTGGAGTGGTCAAGCAGTGCTCAATGGAAGTAGTTGCTCTTCTGAAGAGGAAACCAGTGGTAGAACCATGGCAGTGGAGGATGCAAGTTGTCTTGGTATTGATCTTCTTACAGAGACGAACTGTGAACGGTGGAAGTCTTGTATGAAGAGCTTTCTTCTTGGCGAGGACCTTTGGGAGGTTGTATGCGGAGCAGGAAGACAAGAGGATACTGCTGGCAATGCTGAGGCGATGAGAGCTTGGAAGGAGGCAAATGCAAAAGCGGAGTCTATTCTCAAGCAGGTGATCTCATCGGAGCTCTTGGACCACATCAGTGGATGTCGGTCAGCTGCGGAGGTTTGGACTTCCCTTGATGGGTTGTTCAGGAAGGAGGTGAAGGTTGCTGCTGATGATGGTCCCTCTACTTCATATCAGGAAGAAAGGAGTGTTTCTCCTAGGCGTGATAGGAAGAGGAAGGAAGGACCACGGTGCTATAAATGCAAGCAGCAAGGTCATCTTCGGAAGGAGTGCAAGGTTACCTTGCTCTCGGCGAACGTTGCTCAGGTAGGGAGGAAGGAGAAGAACGTAGTTGGGACTTCAACTAGTTCTGAAGCTGATCGGCTGGATGCCAATGATAGTGCAGCTATCTGGCATGAAAGACTGGGGCATGTAGGGATGGACAAGCTGAAAGCAATGGCGGAAAGAAGACTCGTAAGAGGCTTGCCTAGATTGTCATCCTATGGCGATGGTCGGGGGTGTGCGGGATGTCAGGAAAGTGGAGCCTATCGCTTCATGGTCGACAAAGCACAAGCCAGGAGTAATGCATCATTGGCGGTTGTCCATTGTGCTCTGGTGGGACCAACCGTCACGGCCAGTCTTGGAGGCAGCAGGTTCATGCTGATATTGGTTGATGACTATTCTGGGTATACTTGGGTATACTTCATGAAGAAGAAGTCCAACATGGTACGCTTGTTTGTGGAGTTCAAGAAGCTTGTCGAAGGCTAGCTTGGCCGGAGGATCAAGGTGTTGAGGACAGGTTTCGGTGGTGAGTTTGGCTCAACCGAGTTCTCACGCTTTTGCAGGAAGCAAGGGATCCGGATGGAGCTTTCTTGTGGACATACTTCACAATAGGGTAGTGTTGCAGCTCGGATGATCCGTTGGTTAACGGAGACCTGCAAGTGTTGGCTTCGGAGTAAAGGCGTTCCGAAGGCTCTTTGGGCGGAAGGAATAGCCTGTGCTACTCATGTCATCAACCGGATGCCTCTTAGTCCGATCATAGTAAAGACTCCTTATGAGCTAATGTTCGGAGTGAAGCCCTCAGTGAAGCACCTTCGGGTGTTTGGATCTACCTGCTATATACACTCTCCGGGTGCTCTCAAAACAAAGCTAGTCTTTGTTGGGTATGATGAGCAGAAAAGAAGATGGAGGTGTATGGATCCTGCGACGAAGAAACTCATAGTGTCGAGAGACATTGTCTTTGATGAGTTGACGCCGTATTGGGGTAGCTCTTATGTGGAGCTAGAAATAAGCAGGTCAGATGATGGGCTGAAGGAGGTTGCTGCTAAGGAAGTGGAGTTGCCTGAGTCACCAGGTGCTCCAGGTTGTTCTAGCTCCGGGGCAAAGGCGTCAGAGTCGGGAAGAAGGGGGAGCGATGCTCCAGGACCTTCTGGCTCAAAGGCGGAGGCTTCCTGTTCAGGAAGCAAGGGGAGCGATGTTCCAGGCTGTTCATGTTCAAGAGGGGAGTCTTCTGGTTCAGGTAGCAGGGGGAGCGTTGCTCCAGGTGCTCTTGGTTCCAGTAAGGAGGCGTCTTGTTCAGGGAACAAAGGGAGCATTGTTCCGGGTTTGCCCGAGAACGGAGCTGGTTCAAAAGCAGCGGAGGTGGTTAGCCATGATCAGGTTCTTCGGAGATCGAAGAGGATCAGTAAGCCACCAGCTCGATATAGTGAAGGGAACACGGCGGACTTGGTCCCGTGTTTCCTTGTTAGCCCTCAGGTCGAGCAAGGGACTTCTGGCTGTGATGACCCCACTAGAATCAAGGAGGTGGTTGACACCAAGTCTGAAGAGGTGACTTATCTCAGAGGCAACGAGGCTTGGGCTTCTGGGTCCAAGGAAGTTGGTGATACTCCTATGATGCATGAGTGGAGGTTGAAGCTGAAGAAGGCAGAGGGAAGCATGGCTCCTTTTGGAGATGCTGGAGGGCTCCCTCATGGTCCATGATATGCGGGGCAAGGACTATGTCTTGGACATCTCTTCGTAGATGCTATCGGAAGGACCAGGTGCAAGGTTACGGGAGCTGCTGGAGTTATTCACCACTTCTCACTTCAAGGGGGAGTGTTGAATTCTGTGAAGTGAAAGTGGGTGAATGGAAGGCTTGGGAAACCTATCCGCGCGGACTACGCGGACTGGGTTGGCGGACTGCTAGGTCGGCAGGGATGTTGTAGGCGGTTTGCTCTGTGGCGGCCTGGGTGGTCTGTTCGCGCGGACTGCGCGGACAGCAGCGGCGGTCTGACAGGCCAATGTATGCTCAGCAGGCGGTTTACTCCCAGGAAGTAACCGGGCGGATAGGAATGTTATCCGCGGAGTCCGGCTTGAAGCGGACTGAAGAACTGGAGCTCGGCAGACCGGTTTGGCAGATGCCTTGGTCTTGCTCTAGTGAAGCGGCAAGTGGAAGCCGTGGAGACCGCCGGTCAGCGCAGACAGGAACTGGAGGTCGCCCGGTATGGCGGGCTAGATCCAGTGTCCGCCAGTAAGTGCGGACTGGCCCTTGCGGCCAGTGGGCTGGCTTGGTGGGAATTGAACCAAGTCCAGGATGGCCCAGTCCGGGGAGATCGCGCAGTGGAGCGCGGGCTGGTTTCTCAGTCCGCCAAGCCTAGTAGAAGCGCTGTTGCCTTGTTTTCTAGCTTGGGGATTTGCGGACTGGAGAATTGCTTGTGCAGGAGCGTGCGGACTGGAGCCAGAGTCCGCTGAGTCCGGTTAAGCCTTGTGATGAGGTTTTGGACTCGGGGATGCGGACTGAGGCAGTCAGCAGGAATGCGGGCTGGAGAAGTCTGCAGTGCATGCGGACTGGAGTCTGCTGTTAGCGGACTGGATCGGCGTGTCCGCTGAGTCCGGCAATGCCTTGGTGATTAGGCAATGGACTTGGGATATGCGGACGGAAGCCGGGTGTCCGCTGAGTCCGGCAGGTGCCTTGATGGCGAGGTTGCGGGCTCGGGTTTTGCGGGCTGATGCCTTGTCCGCAGAATGGCGGACACGGCTGTTGTGGAGTCCGGCTGTTGTCCTGGCTTGGTCTCTGGCGGCAAGGCGGGCTGGATATTGGAGTCCGGCCTTGGAGAAGCTGGGGCGGACTGGCTATCTGCACAGGGCGGCGAACTGGCATGTGTGTCCGCGGGCTGGCGGACACATAAGTTCTTGCTGCGGGATGTGGCGGTGATCCTATCGACTAGGGCGGTGACCATACTCATCGTCGTGCCTATAAATAGGACTCATGTCACATCAGAACCACCGGAACCTAGACCGAAGTAAGTGAACAGTATCTGAGCTCACGTAAGTTGCTGCGGCCTGGACTTTATGTCCGCGCGGATATAGAGTTGACCCGGTTGTGCTGTGCAGGTTGTGCGGATAGCGCTGGAAAGCTAGGACTTGGCTCTGATTGCGGTCAGGGACAGTGCGGACTCTGCGGTTAAGCAACAGGCGGTAAACAGCAGGTCGCAGATAGCGACCAGACGGTCTTCTCTTTGGCGACTTGGTTCGGGGTTCAGGAGGTCGCCTGCATCAGGCGGACTGTTCCATTTGGTGACGCAGCTTGTGCGGTCTGGCGGCGTGCAGACCGGCGGTGAAGAGCTAAGCATTGGAGTAAGGGTGAGTCCGCGCGGCTTGGGTTGCGGTCTGGCGACCTGGCGTACTGAGTGGACTCCACAGCAGTAGGTCGGCGGCTTGATTGTTTGAGTCCGCGCGGCTTGTTTTTTGTTCTTGTCTTTGTAACTGTCTCTGCTCTCCCGGTGTTGGGTTTTGGTGAAGCATGTCTCGCCATGTATGTCTCGCCTTGTAAAGAAGTTTGCTCTTGATCAATAAAGAAGCTTGTGCTGCATGTGTTGCTGGTTGTTACTGCTTTATTGAGATAACCCCTGCTAACTCCACGATCCGGGAAAACTTTCAACATATAAGTGGGCGTATTCTCCTTCGGTTTGTTGAATTTTCAGCAGGGTATCCAAGGGGGCGTCTGCGGTTTGTTGAATTTTAACAGTCTCGACATACTCAACGCAATTATTTGACAAATCAACAATTGACTTGATGAATCATTGAGTGGTCTCAACACTCTCAACGCTAACTCGATGAATCAACACTTGACTCGACGAAAGCGTCAAGTGGTCTCGACGCACTTAATGCCTGGCTGAGTAGACTTGACACACTCAATACCTAGATAAGCTCGGTCTCAACACACTCAACTCCTGCCAGTGCTTGGTCCTTCACTCATCATATGAGTAATAACAACATAATTCATTCTTCCAATTTATCCAAACGCTCTTATGTGAGACCATAATAGGCTCATACTGCGTTTGCAGTGAGACTACGTGCTTGATCATTTCCAGATCACAATGGTAACACCAACAATCTCTGACTTAATCTTGAAAGTATCAAACAAAAGCTTCACAAAAAGTGAGTGGCATCTTGCAAAGCATCATTGCACCCCAAGCAATAAGAGTTAAAAACTCAAAAGCCATTGTGACCAATGTATCAGTGTTGTCATGTCCCTTCGTCCCTTATATCCGGATAGAACTAGATGTATAGACCGTGTCATCCTCATGATTGTTCAATCCCTATTTCCTAATCTAGAATGGACTTACAAAAATCGGTGAGTCCAATATCACATATTGACTCAACTAAGCATGACCATGCATTTCTCAGTCTCATTCTATCAAGGGGCTCATGGATGCAACTCCTATCATATATGAGGATAAATCCCATCTCTGCTCACACACAACCACACAAATGATTCGTAACATACCCAATAACCACCTTTATCATCCAATTTTCTCTAGGCTGGACTTTTGATAACATCAAAGCATGCTCTTCCTCACTCGATGAATGCTGTTAATTCAAGTTAAAGGACTACAAACACCATTGCCACTTGAGCCATACTTGTGACATGTTCATAAAACTATCCATAAAGTATTCTCATGGTGGGTCTATCCAGTACAACTTGTTCAATAATAAGTACCCAAGTGATGACTTGATATCACAATATCATGACCTGTGAGAACCGGTCATCAGTCAACGTACGTGCTAGTCTTAATGTACCATCATTGCCCTCAGATTCTAAGATGACACTCGACCATGAACCATTTAAGAATGGAGCTTCTAAGAATATAGGTTCTCAAATTTAAGTCATTACTTAACTCCTATGGAAGTAAACGTTCCAAGGACATTTATTACGTTAAATAAATCTATCACAATAGAAATAAATTTACACAATAAAATAACTTGTCAAAATATAAAATAAAATGTATAGTACACTATTCATCAAATGAATTATTACAACAACCGACAAATTTACAATATATAAGACTCCCACTAGAACTGATCATTAAGGTATCATATATCCATAGATCTAATATGACCATCATGCTTTCTCTGTGCTAGAGGCTTTGTTAGTGGATCAACAATATTTTCTTCAGTCAGCACACTGCAAATATTCACATCTCCTCGATCGACAATCTCTCAAATAAGATGGAACCACCGAAGTATTTCTTGGAGCGCTGATGTAACCTAGGTTTTGAAGCAAGTGCAATTGCATCATTGTTGTCACAGTAGAGAACTATAGGGCCAATAATCCTAGGAACTACGTCTAACTCGTCGATGAATTTCCTAATCCATACAGCCTCCTTTGTCATATTTGCTTCAGCGATATACTTGGCCTCAGTTGTAGAATCAACAACTATCTTCTTCTTGGAACTCTTCCAACTAACAACACCTCCATTTAGGCAAAATATGAACCCTGACCGAGACTTTGAGTCATCCCTATCAGTTTAGAAGCTAGCATCCGTGTAACCCTTTACAATGGCCACCTCCGCTCCACCAAATACCAAGAATGTATCCCTAGTCCTTCTTAAGTACTTTAGGATATTTTTGATGGCAATCTGGTGACTTTCACCGGGATCAGACTGATACCTGCGAGTCATGCACAAGGCATAAGAGACATCAGGTCGAGTATATATCATTGCATACATGATTGATCCAATTCCCGAAGCATATTTAATTAACTTCTTGCGGTCCTTATCTTCATAAGATTTAGGACATTTGTCCTTAGAGAGACTCACACTATGAGATATAGGTAAGAATTCTTTCTTGGACTCAAGCATGTTGAACTGTTTCAACACCTTATAAATGTATGCACTTTGGGTCAAACCCAACAGCTTCTTTGATCTATCTCTATAGATCTTAATACCAAGTATATAAGTCGCTTCACCCAAGTGTTTCATAGAAAATTAGTTCCTTAGGTTGTTCTTAACAACTTGTAGGGTCGGTTTGTCATTCCCGATTAATAGTATGTAATCTACATATAATATCAGAAAGATAACAATGCTCCAACTAATCCTCTTGCAAACACATGGTTCATCCTCGTTCTTGAAACTCTTAGCCACCAGTCACCCTTTGAATATCTATACATTCCCATCCATGTCGGTCTTCTTTTTGAAGACCCACTTGCATATTATGGGTCATACACAAGCTTTTAAAAACTAGACTAGACCAGCAGATCGGATCGGTCGAACTGCGGACCAGGGGACCCATTCGGTCCGGTCCAGGTAAGAAAACTAGACCCTCCACGGACCGCTCAAGAATCGCGGAACCGGGCGGGCGGACCGGTGGGCAGGGAACCGGGCGCGATTTCATAAAATCGGGCCGGCCAAAGGCCTCTATTAAATTGTAGAAAAAACGTTGGCGGGGGGGGGGGGGGGGATTCGAACCCCCATCGAGACCAAGTTAGGCTAAGAGCAGACCACCTAACCATTTGGTTCTTATTATTTTATCCCATAATATATTTTATACATATATGGTGACGACGACCCCCAAGTTGTTGATGACGGCACGCTAACAGAAGACCCTCCTTCGTCTCCAACAAAGGACTCGTGTCGCCATGGTGTTCGTATGGAGCGGCGCTACAATCTCCGCCCTCGGCGAAAGACAAATAATTAGTTGAACTTATTTTATTAGCTTAAGAGCATTCATATTTTTAGCATGCTTATTTACAAATTTGAGTGTTTTATTTTTATTTGGGCTGCATATAGCTAAGACTTGGTGCTAAGCCTATATATAGGCATGTATGGTTTTGTTTAAGTTAAAAGTTGAAATGAAAAGAGAAACCCTAACCTTCCTTACTTGCTAATCCACCTCTCTCTCTCTTCCTCTCCTAGCCGCCACTTCCCCTTTTATCTCTCTCTCTCTCTAAAGCATTCAGCCAACCCTCTCCCTCATCTTCCTCTTCCAAGCCGCCACCCCCCCTTTTTACTTCTTCCCCAAATCCGGCCGCACATCATCTTCCTCTTCCAAGCCGCCACTCCTCTCCCCCATCTACAACCCGACCACCTCTAACCATATCCGACCGGCCACCAACCTCCACCACCCGAGCACCCTTTTGAAGAAAACCGGCCGCCCATATATCGCTTGGAGTTTTATCCGAGAAAGGTCTCCTTCTACAATGAGGAATTTGGATTTTGGTGTGAAGCGGCCAAGGCGAACGATCTATCTCTCCATCCGGCGCAACTCCGGCGGAACCGAGGAAGAGCGATCCTTCAAAGGTAGTCGGAATCATCTATTTCGACTTGGGTAACGATCCTCTCCACTCACGAGTGATTCTCTCTTGATAGTCTAGTGGTCGGAAAGATTTTTGCGTTGGATTTGAATCGTTAGATTCTTCGTGGTTTTCCTTTTGATTTGCATCATTCTTAATCGCGTTATTTCCGAAAGAGTTTGGCGAGCCCCGTATTTTTGTTGGGAGAGATCTACCATTTTTCGATCGCATTTTGGGTAGATCTCTTTTGGTACAACCATCGCTCAGTCGGACCCAATATTGGTCCTTTTAGCTTGAGAGAACATCGACCTCTAGTCGTTTGTTCGATCTATAGACGGCATGGCTACCGTGTGTTAGCGATAGTTGATAACGTTGTTCGTGGGTGTGCTGCGTTTAGTTGTTGTGTGAGCGTAATAGTGGAAGTTGAGAGGCGTACGCGTTACTCCATTTGCCTTCATAGCGTCAAACCCCGTAGCCGACACCAATTTGGTATCAAAGGGAGGTTCTTGTCAATTTTTTAATTGGCACCCTCCCCTCTTATTTAGCATGTTAACCTGCACTTTTGTTTGCACGTTAGTTGTCACAAAAAAATCTCAAAAAAAAAATTATTTTTGGTCTGCCAATAGCGGCTTAGATTTCTTTTTCAGCAAAAAAAAAAATCAAAATAAATTTTTTAATAATCCTCTTTTTATTTCCTATCAGAAAATCAAAAAAACAATTATTTTCCTATAGTCATTAAGCGGGATTAATTCTTTCTGTGGTCTGTCTAAGTCTGTTGTCTCCTTTTTTGCATGCGCACTAGGCTAGGTATGGAAAATCCTCCATCGTCTTCTAATTTGGATGATGACCGGGGTGAGGGTCGTGCCCTCACTGAGATTGAGGAACTCCGTCAGGATTTCACGGAGTAGTTGACGGCTATTAGGGAGGCACTTCACGGACTGGGATTACCACAAGGGGCACCCCGTAAGCAACCCGCTCACCGACGAGTGGGAGAAAATCACAATCCTTACCCCCACCCTCCTAATGAGCACGCTCCTCGAGCACCTTACGAGTTTGATCTTACTCGGGCCGTCCGAGTCAAGCCACCATCCTACGATGGATTGGGGGATCCCCAAGTCTTCGAGGACCGGGTCATGGAGATCGAATGCTATTTCGAGTGTTATACCCTGAACGACGCGGATAGGGTGCGAGTAGCGAGGATGAAGTTGCTAGGGCGTGCTAAAATATTTTGGCTGAATGAGGAGCGGCGTTTGAGAGTCGAGAACGGTGCGTTGCCCATAGGCTGGGATGACATGAAGGCTAGGCTGACAGAGTAGTACGTCCCTACGTACCATCGAACACAGATGTTCGATGATTTAGCTACCCTTAAGCAAGGGACTAGGTCGGTGTCTGAGTATATGAGTCTGCTGAAGGACATGATGGTCTGACGTGAAAGAGATGCCCGAGGTCACCCTCTCCAGGTTCCGTAAGGGACTAAACCCCGACATCCAAGGAAAACTTTTGTGTTATGGTCACACCGACTTGCACGTCATATTCAACGCTACCTTAGATATTGAGAAGCACAATGTGCTTAAAGGTAAGTCTCGCTCGTTCCAAAAGGGCAAGTCCATTTTAGGACCGCCTCCCACCTCCACCTATAAGGGTAAGGGAAAGTATCAGTCCCCCGACTCGACCTCCATAGTCGTAACGGCTAGGAATAATAGAAACCCCTCTGGTGAGAGGGTCCTAGTGGGTAGGGTCAATAGAATGAATGTCACCTGTTACGCTTGCGAGATTCAAGGGCACTATGCTAGTGATTGTCCTACTAAACCCAAACCATTAGCCCTGTTAGATTCCACTGGTGGGTCAGATGACCTTACTAACGAGGCGGGAGAAGAGAGCGAGTCGGACGGAGGGCCTAGTGATATGGAGGATGACTCCCATATGATGGTTATGAGGTGTATTTTGGCGACCCCTCGAGCGTTAGACGATTGGAATAGGACGAACATTTTCACGTAGAATTTTAAGAGTGGTGACAAATGGTGTAGGTTGATCATCGATAGCGGTAGTTGCATGAACGTTATTTCTGAAGCCGCGGTGAGACGTATGTCTCTTGCTGTCGAGCCGCACCCTCACCCTTATAAGGTGGCATGGGTAAACCAGTCGTCCCTCCCTGTGACAAAGCGATGCTTGGTACCCCTTACTATCAAAGCTTATTCTGAGCAGATTTGGTGTGACGTCATCCCTATGGATGCTTGTCACGTCTTGCTGGGTCGTCCTTGGTTGTATGATCATGACGTCACCCACTTTGGTCGGGCCAATACTTACGAGTTTAAATTTAATGGCAAAACCATTCTATTTAAACCCACTCCGCTAAAGGATCCTTCGGCCCCCTCCAAGGATACGGTCGTCCCGGTCGAGAAGAAAACATTGAGTTTGATAGGAAGAAAGAATTGAAGCGTACTACCTTTCTAGACGGTGTCCTCTATGCTTTAGTGTGTCTTCAAGTTAAGGAAGATGCGACAACTTTTGAGAAATTGCCGCCGGCGCTGAGAAAACTCTTAGAAGAGTTTGTGGATGTGTACCCGGACGAGCTACCGTCTGAGTTACCCCCATTGCGGGATATCCAACATGCCATTGATTTCATTCCGGGCTCCTCTTTGCCCAACCTCCCACATTATCGGCTAAACCCTTCCGCACACTTAGAGTTACAAACCCAGATTTTGGATTTATTGCAAAAAGGTTTTATCCGTCACAGCATGAGCCCGTGTGCCGTACCCGCCTTACTTGCCCCCAAGAAGGACGGCTCTTGGAGGATGTGTGTGGATAGTAGAGCCATTAATAAAATCTCTATTAAGTACCGATTTCCCATCCCTCGGTTGGATGATTTATTGGACATGTTAGCCGGTGCCACGATTTTCTCGAAATTGGACCTTAGGAGTGGCTACCATCAGATCCGAATTAGGGAAGGTGACGAGTGGAAATCCACATTTAAGTCTAAGGAAGGGCTCTACGAGTGGTAAGTTATGCCGTTTGGGCATTCCAATGCGGCGAGCACGTTTTCGAGGATGATGACCCACGTCTTCCAACCCTATATGGGAAAATTCATCGTGGTGTATTTCGATGACATTTTGGTTTTTAGCACCTCCACGATCGATCACGAGTCACATTTAAAAATCATCCTTACCACACTGAGATCAGAAAAATTATTCGTGAATATTAAGAAGTGTACCTTCCATGTGTCATCGGTTGAGTTCCTCAATTATATTGTGAGTTCGAAGGGGATCCACGTAGACCACAAGAAGGTTCAAGCCATTAGAGATTGGCCCGAGCCCGCCAACATTCGGGATGTTAGGCGTTTTCACGGGCTCGCGACATTCTATCGGCGATTTATTAAGGATTTTAGTAGTATTATGGCCCCCATTACCGAGTTCATGAAAAAGGGTGAATTTACATGGACGAACTCGGTCGCTACGACGTTCCAATTAATTAAATCGCGCATGTCGGAAGCCCCCCTTTTGTGGCTACCGGATTTTACCAAAGTCTTTGAGTTGTCATGTGATGCGTCTGGAGTGGGAATTGGTGGAGTGTTGAGTCAGGAAGGCCACCCTGTAGGGTATTTCAGTGAGAAACTGGCAGGTCCGAAATTAAATTATTCCAATTATGATCGGGAATTTTATGCGGACATTAGATGCCTCCAACATAGGCGGCATTATTTACTTCCTAAGGAGTTTGTCATCCTATCCGATCATGAAGCGCTAAGGTTTATTAACTCTCAAACTAAGGTTAGTCCTTGGCATGCCAAATGGGTTTCCTATCTTCAGGAGTACACTTTCATTCTCAAACACCTTAAGGGAACTCTCAACCGCGTAGCCGACGCTCTTAGTCGTGTTTCGTTATTACTATCCACGCTAGAAGTTAAGGTGATTGGCTTCGATAGGATTAAGGAGGAATACGTCCACTGTCCAAATTTTAAGGATATCTATTTCACCACTCAAGATGACTTGCCTATAACCATTACTTCTTTTTACATTCGTGACGGCTATTTATTTAACCATTCGAAGCTATGCATCCCCCGTTCCTCCCTACGACACTTCATAGTGTGGGAATTGCATAGCGGAGGGTTAGGTGGACACTATATCCATGACAAGACGATCATGTTAGTCGAAGACGAGTTCTATTGGCCCGGTCTTAAGGCCATGGTTAATAAAATCGTGGGAAGTTGTCGAGCGTGCCAATTGGCTAAGGGGAACAAAACTAATGCGGGGTTTTATACCCCTCTTCCGATTCCTTCTATCCCCTGGGAAGACGTTAGCATGGACTTCATTCTCGGCCTCCCACTCACATTTAGGCGTCACGACTCTATCTTAGTTGTTGTAGATCGTTTCTCCAAAATGGCCTATTTTATTGCATGCAATAAAACCAACGATGCGTCACACGTTGCACAACTATATTTTAAAGAGGTAGTTGGCCATTGAGGCGTTCCAAAATCTATAGTTGCCGATCGAGATGTGAAGTTTACTCATTATTTTTGGAAGACCCTGTGGAGGATTATGGGCACCAAACTTCTTTTCTCTTCAGCGTACCATCCGCAGACGGATGGGCAAACGGAAGTTGTTAACAAAAGTTTACGTAGTTTGCTTCGATGCCTTATGGGAGACCACAAGGGTATATGGTACCTTATCCTCCCTCATGCTCAGTTAGCGTATAATAATTCCAAAAATAGGTCCACAAGTTTGTCCCCGAATGAGATCGTGCACGGTTATAAAGCACCCGTCCCACTTGACTTGATTCCGTTACCGCCATCTTTTAAGTCAAGTCAATTTGCACAGGACTTTTCCTCTCACATCCATGATCTACACAAGCACATAAATGAAACGCTTACCACTCAATACGCGTCTTATCAAGTTATTGCCAACGCACATAAGAGAGTGTCTCCCTTGAAAGTGGGCGATTTAGTCATGGTATGTCTCATCCCTGAAAGGTTGCCTACCGGTACCTTAAAAAAGTTAGCGGATTGGCGAGCGGGACCTTTTCGGATTTTAAAACGGTTAGGAGACAATGCCTTTCCTTTGGAATTACCAACTGATTGGGGGTATTTTCCCTGTTTTTAATGTTTCGGATTTAACGCCATATATTGCTCCGCCACTAGAATTATCTTCCTGTCCGTTTAGTTCCACTACAGATTCTCATGAGTACGTGGTTGAGTGGGGAAAGGGATCGCTCTCTCCGTCGATCTCCAACGGAGGTACGCTACATGTTGATGATAAAGATTTTCCCCCTTTGCTGTCTAATGCTTTTTCCAGGTTTGACAGGACAACATTTTTGCCAGATAGGATTCTCCAGGATGACGTGTTTCCCACTGCAGATGGCGATGTGCGCCGCTACTTGATTCGATGGCGTGATCGCCCCACCTCTGATGACTCTTGGCTCCCGGAGGCGGAGGTCGCTCTTTTGGATGGTGTTCTTCTCCGACGGTATATTCAAGACAACTCATCGGTGATGAGTCCTTTCAAGCGGGGGAGGATTGGTGACGACGACCCCCAAGTTATTGATGACGACACGCTAACGGAAGACCCTCCTTCGTCTCCAACAAAGGACTCGCGTCGCCATGGTGTTCGTATGGAGCGGCACTACAATCTCCGCCCTCGGCGCAAGACAAATAATTAGTTGAACTTATTTTATTAGCTTAAGAGCATTCATATTTTTAGCATGCTTATTTACACATTTGAGTGTTTTATTTTTATTTGGGTTGCATATAGCCAAGACTTGGTGCTAAGCCTATATATAGGCATGTATGGTTTTGTTTAAGTTAAAAGTTGAAATGAAAAGAGAAACCCTAACCTTCCTTACTTGCTAATCCCCCTCTCTCTCTCTTCCTCTCCTAGCCGCCACTTCCCCTTTTCTCACTCTCTCTAAAGCATTCGGCCAACCCTCTCCCTCATCTTCCTCTTCCAAGCCGCCACCCCCCTTTTTACTTCTTCCCCAAATCCGGCCGCCCCTCATCTTCCTCTTCCAAGCCGCCACTCCTCTCCCCCATCTACAACCTGACCACCTCTAACCATATCCGGCCGGCCACCAACCTCCACCACCCGAGCACCCTTTTGAAGAAAACCGGCCGCCCATATTTCGCTTGGAGTTTTATCCGAGAAAGGTCTCCTTCTACAACGAGGAATTTGGATTTCGGTGTGAAGCAGCCAAGGCGGACGATCTATCTCTCCATCCGGCGCAACTTCGGCGGAACCGTGGAAGAGCAATCCTTCAAAGGTAGTCAGAATCATCTATTTCGACTTGGGTAACGATCCTCTCCACTCACGAGTGATTCTCTCTTGATAGTCTAGTGGTCGGAAAGATTTTTGCGTTGGATTTGATTCGTTAGATTCTTCGTGGTTTTCCTTTTGATTTGCATCATTCTTAATCGCGTTATTTCCGAAAGGGTTTGGCGAGCCCCGTATTTTTGTTGGGAGAGATCTACCATTTTTCGATCGCATTTTGGGTAAATCTCTTTTGGTACAACCATCGCTCGGTCGGACCCAATATTGGTCCTTTTAGCTTGAGAGAATATCGACCTCTAGTCGTTTGTTCGATCTATAGACAGCGTGGCCACCGTGCGTTGGCGATAGTTGATAACGTTGTTCGTGGGTGTGCTGCGTTTAGTTGTTGTGTGAGCATAATAGTGGAAGTTGAGAGGCGTACGCGTTACTCCATTTGCCATCATAGCGTCAAACCCCATAGCCTACACCAATATAAATATTAACGTATATATAAAATAAACATATATAATTAATATACATATATAATATTAACGTATATATATGTAACGGTTTGACCCCGGTTGAACCGGTTGTACCGGTTTAACCTTTAACCTTTCCCTCCCCCGGTTCGATGTCCGGTCCGGTTTTCAAAACCTTGGTCGTACCCCTTCAGGTGGTTCCACCAAGGTCCAAACTTGGTTTTTATAGATGGAGTCCATTTCAGATTTTATGGCCTCAAGCCACTTCTTAGAGTTCGGTCCACTCATAGCCTCTTGGTAGGTTGCAGGCTTATCATTATGATCCATAAGCAACACATTACCTATCTGATACACGAGAAACCCAAATCTCTTAGGCTCAAACCTTGGTCTACCAGATCTACATGGAACTTATGTTTCTTGAGCAGACTCTCTAGATACAACAACTTGTAGAAGAAAACACGCATATCTGTATGACTCATCATCGACCGTACCATATCTAACAGAGTACGATTCCTCAACTCAGACACACCATTATGCTGTGATATTTTGGGTGGAGTGAGCTATGATATAATACCACCTCTTTCAGATGATCATGAAACTCATGACAATCTGAAAGAGTGCTTTCTTTTGTGAAATGTTAGCAAAGCACCAACAGTGAACGACAGATGCCAAACGATGCTCAGACCTCTAGATCTGAACAATCCACACAAACATTAACCCTAATTAGATCAGAGTGCTTTAACCCTCTTACCCAGCTGGATCTCTACTTCATTCTTAAACTCTTTGAAATTTTCAAAGATTTCGGATTTGCACTTCACAAGATACACATATCCGTATCTATTGAAATAATTATTAAATGTAACAAAGTAGAAGTACCGACCTCTAGCCATAAAACTTATGGGTTTGCATACATCACTATGTACTCTACCCAATTGTTCACTAACCCTCTCACTGAAACTAGTGAAAGGGACTTTAGTCATCTTGCCTAACAAACAAAATTTGCATCTCTAAAATGATTCATAATCAAATGAGTCCAGTAATCCATCTTTATGGATCATGGATATGCGTCTATCATTTATATGGCCCAAACGACAATGCCAAAGGTACGTAGGGTTCGAGTCATTCATTCTTAGTCTTTTACTATTTTCTATATTATAGATGTGATGGTATAAGTTCAAAACATATAAACCATTAAACAATTGGGCTATACCATAACAAACATCATTCTTAAGGATAGAACAACAATTGTTCTTAATAATAAAAGAAAATCCAATCATGTCCAAAAATGAAATAGATATAATGTTTCTAGTTATGGAAGGAACATAATAACAATTATCTAGTTCTATTATACACCCACTGGGCAAAGAAAGATGATAAACTCCCACGATGACAGCAACAACTCTTGCTCCATTGCCAACGCGTAGGTCCACCTCTCCTTTACTCAGCATTCTTCTCATTCCTAGTTCCTGCACATTTATACAAATGTAAGAACCACATCCGGTATCTAATACCCAAGATGAAGGGGTAGAAAGGTTTATCTCTATAATATAGATACTTGAAGCGGAAGTCATACCTCCCTTCATCTTCTGCAGACCGTCAATATAAGAAGGACAATTCCTTCTCCAATGACCAGCCTTGCCACAGTGGTGGCATTTCCCTTCTTTCTCCATGCCTTTCTTTTTAAGTTCTGAAGTCTTGGGCTCAAGCAATGACTTTGGTCCTACCTTCATCTTCTTGAATCCCTTGGCCTTGCCATTGCCTTTATGCACCATTAGTATTGGGCTAGTAGGCTTGACCTTATTCATATTGATTTCAGCAGTTCTCAACATGCCTAGCTTGGGTAGTGTCTTATCTATTTTATTCATATTATATTTCAAGACGAACTGCTCATAACTGTCTGGCAACGATTGCAGGATCAGGTCTGTAGACAACTCTTGTCCCAGAGGAAAGCGCAGCCTCTCAAGGTTCTCTATATACCCAATCATCTTGAGTACGTAAGTCCCTACTAGGTCACGAGCTCCCATCTTACATTGAAACAACACCTTGGTGATGTCGAACCTCTCTTAGCGATCTTGCCCTTGAAATATTTTCTAGAGATGCTTGTCAATTTCTTTGCAACCTAAGTTCTCATAAGCTTAGAGTTAATAGTTGCCAACATGAGGCATTCGACATCCCATGAGTCATCTTGATGCTTCTTATAAACATCTTTGTCAGATCGAGATGCATTCCCCGCTGGCTCTTTAGGGGATTCCTCTTCCAAAATATAAAGATTACGCTCTTGCCTGAGAACAATTCTCTGGTTTCTGTACCAGTCCAAATAGTTCGTCCCACTAAGATTCTCCTTCTCAAGGATGGCTCTGAGGGACAAAGTAGAATGAGATCCACTTGTCATGGAAATTCTACAAGAATTTAGCAAGGTAAAATCAGTACAACATTTCAAAATACATTTTTTTCATTTCAATTAGGACTTTAATTAAAATACTCTCACTATTTTAATCAAACTAATAACCCTCAATATCAATTCAGAGTGTTTATGCGAGTTACTCTCTTAGTGGACAAGATCCATATTTCACCAACACTATGAGTCAGGTTTGGTTTTTCTCTTACAATGCAGTTATTTAGGAAGGCAATGCTTGTCGATTGCATCATCATACAACTCATGTATGGTTGGTGAACAACTCATTATTCACATCCATCATATGGTTCATATCAACCTTACGCCTATGTGAACTCAACCTTTGAGGTCACCCAGTTAAGTTTGACCCGATGTCGACAGTGGGATATCATAATTATCTACTCGCACCCTTACCAAGATAGATTAATGCACCTTGCTTTGGCAAGCCCATACTTCATCGATCGAGGCAAGAAGAGTGTCATCCATTGGAAGGCATCTGAATATTTATTATTACATAAGGGATTTAAGATACTGGATTAACACTTAATCATGGTTAACAATTAACCAATGTGCACTTCCACAAAATAAAACTTGCAGCAATCATAATCCAAATGCATCCCAGATGTGCACAAGAGAAATCAGTTAAATCTAAACATCTAGAACCCTTATAAATCCTCAGATTTACATGCACTGGATATGAACGACGCCAACTCCACTTACACAGTAGACAAGCTCGTCTCTCTGTATGAGATTCAAAATCTAACACACACTTGGTTTCACAAACAAATAAGAGGGACGGTTACTATTAAGGAGTAACTAAGATATCAACTAAGATATCATAAAAAAATCACATGCGTTCTTGGCAGGGTTCCAAGAATAGATTTGGGTATTTAAAACACTTCTAAATTTCCATATATACATGCAATAGATTTAACAACATCTGAAATAATGATCATCACATCAACCTGGCTCTGATACCACTGTTGGATTATGCTATACGTCACAACACTTGTGCACAGCGAAAATGGAGTAAGAAAATCCAAAATAGTTCAGATCTTGCGACGAACATTGATCAAGAAGTAAAACCACTGTAAATAAAATTTTACCTTTGATGGATTGAGTCAATACTCAACCAAGGTTCTCCAAATGATTCCAACGAACGTAAACGGCTGGAGTTCTGAGCGTAGAATAGTGTTCACTCCTCTACAGATGATCCACATGAGCACGGAGAACCCTAGGCTCTTGTCACACGAGATCTAGGTTGGAGGAAAACACTCTGCGTCTTCACAGACTGCTAGGTCTGCTCCAAAAGAGGCGGCAGTGGTGAATATGATGCCTTGGAAACACTTTTCGGCGATGTACTCAGACGGTGGAAGGTCAGCGACGAGATCGGCATTCACGGCCTTGGCGAAACTGTTCTGTCGGGAGGAAGAAGAAGCCGACTCGCGATTAGGTCAAAAAGGTATCGTCTCGTGTTTAGTTTACTATACATAATGTTTTTATACTAAGTACCGAACCAGTTGTTAACCGCAAACCACGGCCGAACCGGACTTAGAGGAAATAAACTGGACGAAACAGAATTCGTCGAGTATTCACGTCGATATTCGATGAATCAACATTTGACTCGACGAAGCATCGAGTGCACTCAACACCTAACTCGACGAATCAACATTTGACTCGACGAAGCATCGAGTGGACTCAACATACTCAACACCGGACTCGTCGAATCATTGTTTGACTCGACGAAGCATCGAATGGTCTCGATGCTCTCAACGCCTAATTCGACAAGTCAACATTTAACTTGACAAAGGCGTTGAGTGGTCTCGACGCACTCAACACCATCATTTGACGAATCAAAAATTGACTATGCAAATCATTGAGTGGTCTCAACGCTCTCAATTCTAACTCGACAAATCAACACTGGAATTGACAAAAGCGTCGAGTGGTCTCGACGCACTCAATGCCTGGCTGAGTAGACTTGACACACTCAATGCCTGGACAAGCTTGGTCTCAAAACACTCAACTCCTGCTAGTGCTTGGTGCTTCACTCATCACATGAGTAAGACTAACATAATCCATTCTTCCAAATTCTCCAAACACTCTTATGTGTTACCCTGATAGGCTCATACTGTGTTGGCAGTGAGACTACATGTTTGATCACTTCCAGATCACAATGGTAACACCAACTCTTATTCAGCTGTTAAGCCTTTTTTAATAACCTAGGTTTTGATATCATTGAAAGTTTAGGGTTGCTACTCACTTAGAGTGGGGTGAATAAGTGATTTACTTATTATTGAAATTTCTTTAGTTATCCTTTGAGAGCACAATGAGTAAACAGATTACAACAATGAAACACAACACACCACATAACATAGAACGATTTATATTGCTTCCTCAAGAATGTGTACATCCACTTTCCCTCTTCACCAATCTAGCAGAGATCTAGCTTTGGCCAAACTTCTCCAAATTTTCTTCTCAGATCCTCTGATCTTATAATCTCAAGAACACAATTCCCCTACCTTAGACCCTTACATATAGGTCCTACACCTCAGATCTCTAAACAGATCCTACAGCTCAGGCTTTCCTCAAGCCCTGCAAATTTAGGCACCACATACCCTGTACCTTAGATCTCTAGACAGATCCTACAACTCAGGCTTTCATCAAGCCCTACAAATTCAGGCACCATAGGCCCTACAAACTCAATCTCTATCAGTAGAAATCTACACTCAAATCTATCACAGATCCTACATTTAGAATCATAAAGAAATATTATAGACTCAGATTTTTCAAGTATCCTACAAAGTAATGGCAAACAAAATTTGACTCAACACTCAAGATCTTGAGTATTCAAGTAGAAGCACACAACATGCTTCTTCTTCCTTGCCTTGATCAGCACTTGAAATATTTTCCTGGAATGGATAGCTTGATCAAGAGGACTTGTATCTGAAAGGGAGTTCTTCAGAAAAGATATTGCTAAAGAAGAAAAATCTCTATATAAACTTGTAGTGGTTATAGATGATTTCTTGTTGAAGGTTGACAACTGTTCAAAACTTTCACAGAATTTAGAAGAGTAAGTCGTGAAGGATCTCTGTGAATACTATGCGCTTGCAATTCCTTTTGTCAAAGGCTAAAACTTCCAAATAACTTGTTCTCAAATCTCTAAGTCCCTTTTTTATACTTGACTTGGAAGTCAGGATTAAAAAAGATTGAATTAAAATTCCCCAATGACTAGTCAATCCTTTTTGGGCAAATTCTTTATTAGGAACCTCAAATGGCTATTTTAAATTAGCTTAAGGAAGATTTACTGAATAGGAATCATTTTGGCTGGAGATTATCAAACGACTAGCAGCCACTTTAGGAAATAAGCTTGAAATATAATCTTTAATGGCTGTCAAAATTGGACTAAGGATTGATTTTGAAATCTTGAAAATATTCTCTAATGAATGAGAATAATTATCTTTGCTGGCAATCCCTAACTTTACGCCGCAAATCTCATTAGTCAATCTGATTTAAAATATTTGCACAATCTACGCCATAAATCAAGAACCTAGTTTTTGTACCATGTGTCCAACTGGAGAAAATGGATCTAAGTGGCCATGACATGATGCCATAGACAAAGATAAATGGCCCTTATGAAATATGTATGATTAACTTAAAACAAATAGAAGTAATATTATGAAACTCCTGGGACTTAGCCATTTCATCCTGCATAAAACAATATGTCACCGTGCAATCAATGCAGTCGAATTTTTCCCTTTGATGCATTGATGCAGTCAAATTTCTTCTCTTAGATGCATTCGATGTAGTCGAACTATTCTTTAGCTTTTAAGTCAATGTAGTCGAATTTTTCCTTAGTAATGAACTCGATGCAGTCGAATTTTTCCTTAGTAGTAAACTTAATGCAATCAAATTTTTTCTTGACCGTGAAGTCGATACAGCCTATTTTTACCTTAGTAATGATTAATGAACTTGATGCAATCAAATATTTTCTTAGCTAATTTTCTATTTTTGTCTCTAATTCCTTTTGTTCTTGGTGACTTTTCCCATTAATAGAGACATGTCTAATATATGATTAGTACAGAGATCAACATGAATTTTGCTCCATGAGGATTACAAGGGCAAAACACTATTTGGGTGATCAAGTGTCTAACCATACATTAGTCATGCACTTAAGTTATACTTGTTACACTAAAAATTGATGTGGGTCTATTGATCACAATATCCCAGATTTGTAAGAAGTCAAACGGGTCAATGACATACAAACATAATTTATTTGATGTGTGCCTTAGTTCATGCATGCGGGTAGTCCATGATTGGACAGGTGAAGAAAAATGAGTCTGGTGGTAAACTCAAAATTCGTCGAGCTCAGTTTGAAGTTCGTCGAGCTCAGCTTGTAGATCATCGAGCTCAGCTCAACACTTGTTAAGCTAAAGCCAGAAAAATTAATTAAGGCAAAAAGTGCTGAGACCGATGAGAATATCAGAGTTTGTCGAGCTCATCCCACAGATCATCGAACGCAGCTAAAGCTAGAAAAACTGACTAAGGCAAAAAGCGTTGAGACATCTGAGATATCTGAGAAGAAGGCGTTGAGACCACTGAGACAGCTGAGACAACTGAGAAGAATGTGTCAGCTTAACCGCTGAGACAAAACTAGCTGGATTTCTCTAAGTCCAGAAGCATTGAGTGAGACAGGTTCACTCAACGCTTCTAATGAAGAAGGAAGCGCTGAGATAGTTAAGAGGAAAACCATTGAGACATAAGATAGTCTCAACTGTAAAGCAAAAAACCGCTGAGACTACTGTGAAGATACCGCTGAGACAGAGACTTGTCTCAGCTGATAAGAAGAAAGCGTTGAGACAAAGGCCTGTCACAGCTGTTAAGGAGAAACTGTTGAGAATGCTGAGACAGAACCGCTGAGACAAATCTAGAGAAAATTCACAAGTCCAGAAGCGCTGAGAGCCAAGACTGATGGCATTGAGTGACTTAACATCACTCAATGCTTCACGGATTTCTGGAATATTTTCTAAGTCCAGATGTTGATGACCATTACAGATGTCATCAAAGTTAACTTACATGTAGCCATTGCAGGAAAGCTGCAGTGGTGCCGAAAGCTGCCTTGTCCTTTTCTCAAGAAGGTGGGGCTCACCAAACCTTAGCTGTGCCCACATACATTTGTGTCGTTGATTCAAATCAATGTATATAAAAAGAAAAAAAAGAAAAGGATTAGGGCAATGAAAGAGATCGAACGAAAAAAGGAACAAATTTTAGAAAATACAGAAAGAAAATTAGAGGCGGCTGGACATCTTCTTCTCCATCAAGCCTGAAAGCTCAAGTCTAGCAGAGATAGCCTGAAAGGCAAAGGAAGGTTGCTGAAGCTCTTGAAGCTCAATAAGATAGTTCTTTCCAGAACAGATAAGCGGATTCATCCATTCAGCAAGCTGGTAGCTGCTCATCTGTGCAGCAAAAAAGAGTTAGCTGTAAAAGAGGACTAATTCCTTCTACAACAAGAGTGCTGGACTGATATCTGCTTAGTCTAGCAGGGCAGACTCAGAGATTTATCTCTGAGTCAGTTTTTTATTTTTCTTAATAATTCTATATTTTTTTCTTGCAGGATTCAATTTATCTGAATTTGAGTTTAGGGCACTTTGTGCCTGAGGTAGGTGGCAATTAGTCATTGAGGTAGGTGCTCTATTGGGGGCACTGAGATACGATCCAAGTGTGGATCTGAGCTATAGGGATTAATTGCCTGAGGTAGGAGAGTGCTGCTCTCTAAGGTAGGATCCAAGTGTGGATCTGAGGTAGGGTTGTACTCCCAGCCTGAGTGTAGGGCCTTGTGCCTGAGGTAGGTGACTGGAGAGTCATTGAGCTGTAGGTGACAAGTGTGTCACTGAGTTGTAGGCCTTGGAGGAGGTTGAGCTGTAGGTACTTGGAAGGGTACTGAGTTGTAGGAGTATTGCAGCACTCTGAGAGTAGGGCTATATGCCTGAAGCTGTAGGGTTGAAGAGCCTCAGTTGTAGGATTTAGAAATAAGGCCGAGGTAGGTAATCAGTGGATTACTGAGCTGTAGGAGCCCTGCAGGGCTCTGAGGTAGGAAACCTTGTGGTTCTGAGTTTGGATTCTGTGAAGAATCTATGTTATAGGCTGAGGGCCTGAGGTGTAAGCTCTAAGGAGCATATTGGTGCAGTTTATGCCTAGTCCAACAAATCAGTTGGATAGGTCGGAGGGAAAGTGGATGTACCCAATTGGTGAACCACTATAAATCTTTTTGTTTGCTGTGTTGCATGTTTTCTGATTTATTGCAGGAGCTAAGGATAAGCTCTAGATAGTTTAAGTTGAAATCAGCTAAGAATCAATAAAATTTTCAAAGACCTATTCACCGCCCCCCTCTAGATGATTAGCTAACCTTTAGTTAAATAACTTTCAAGTAGTATCAGAGGGAGGTTACTCAAAAAGGATTTAACAATCTGAGTATTCCTGCAAGGTTAGCTATAAGATAAAGAATGGGGTCTGGTGTAAACTACAAGGAATTGGGAGCCATGAAGTTACCAATCTGCAGAAAGGAAGGGTTTGGGCTCGAGATGAAAAGGGTCAGACTATTCATGGAAGCTGCTGACCCTAGGATCTACATCACTGTGAAAGAGGGACCTTTTATCCCTATGAAGATCTCAGTTCTGGATGCCAACATCCAGACTCCTTAGTCTTATGAAGAAATGAACATAGATGAGCTCCTCCTTGCCTCCATGGACAAGAGAGCTCAAAATATCCTTGCCAGTGCTGTAGATGATTCTACATTCCAAAATCTGGTGCACTGAAAGACCTCCAAGGAGATGTGGGACACCCTAGTTTTGTTCTTGGAGGGTTCAGAAGAGGTGAGGGATGACAGAAAATCCATGCTAAATCAATAGTATGACGCCTTCAGACATGGAAAATCTGAGGGCATTGTTGAAAGTTTTGAAAGATTTTTCAGAAATGTTAATGAACGTAGAACATGTGGAAGGGTCTTCAACAATTATGAGATGAATGACAAATTTCTCAGGTCCCTCAAAAAGGATTGGTACACAAAGATTTGTGCCATCAGGGAGATGAGCAAGCTTGCTGACACTCCACATCCAACCCTGTTTGGAAAGCTACTGTCTTATGAGATGCAGCTTGCAACAACGAAGGAAGAAGAAGACAAGGCAGTAAGTCACAGAGCAAGGAGAAATCTGTGGATTTCAGAGCTGATGCTTCAACCAAGAGCAGAAGGAAGACCTCTCCAGTCAGGAGAACTATTGAGTTAGAATTTGAGAGCTCAAGGTCCAGCTCCTCTGATAGCCATACATGTGATGAGGAACTTGCTGCCTTCTCCAAGCAGTTTCAGAAATTCATGAAGAAGGGGCATTTAAAGAACATAAGGTCATCCTCCTCCTCACAGTACAGAAGGAAATCCTCTGAGGAGGACAGGTATGCTCCATACTCTAATAAACAATCTTCCTCTGATATTATTTGTTTCTGCTGTAGCAAATTTGGGCATGTAGTTGCTGACTACCTAGTGAAGAGGAAAGAATAAGGAGTGAAGAAGCACCACAACTGAAAGAAGAAAGAGAAGTCAGAAAGTGAGAGTTAGATCTGAAATACTCTAGAGGGGGGGGGGGGGTGGTGTGAATAGAGTATACTTAAATATTATTAAGAGCTATTACAACTTTTGTTGTAAATTAAAAGTGTAGAATTAATAAACTACCAAACAATAAACCTAAATCACAAGCATAACAAGAACACAAGAAAATGAGGCAACCAGACCACACAAGAATTTTATAGTGGTTCCCCAACCTGGGTACATCCACTCTTCTACCACCCTTGGTAGGAATCCACTCAGGTTTTTGATCAGGTGCCTGACACCAATGAGCTTTTGATCAGGTGCTCAAAAACTAACCCCAAGTATTTTGATCAGGAGACTTGCAACCAAGGAATCACTTTTGAAGGGAGATGACAACCCTTTATACAGTGGGGGTGAGAGATGATTTTGTCTTCTCTTTCTAAATATACAACTGAGATGACTTGTGGATTTGATTATAGCTTATGGCTCCCCCTGAGATGTAGAATGGATCAGGAAAAAATAAGAGCTAAGCTTCAGGGTGATAGGTCTTCAAACTGAATTGTTGACCAGCAATAATCTTCAGGAACTTTTTTGACAGATTGAATTGAAGTTGTCCTTTTGAAGTGTCCTGGAATACTTGAAGAAAGAAGACTCTAGATATAGGTATTGTTGTTCTTCTTCATCAGCTGCTGATGAGCTTCTTGTCAAGAGCTTCTGTGTATCAGAAAATGCTTCTTGTTGACAGAGCAGATTGTCCAAGACTGAATGTTTTTCACTATTTCTCTATATACTTCTCAGTAAGCTGTGCTCTGTGTGAAGCTTTCTCAATGATGCATGATTCTCTCTATCAGTCTGTATGTCTGTGTGTCCGTTATTCTCTTCTACTCTTTTTTTCAAAAATGTGAATGCCTCTGTAATTAATGCTGACAGCCTTGAAAATAATCGGCATTGATTTATTTCCCCAACTGTCCCATGGAAAAATGACAAGCAATAATCCTGGAGAAGACCATAATTAATGCTCCTTCTAACGGATACATTCAGAAAATGTGAGAGCATTAATTACTCAGGAATTATCACATTAGAGTGGGGACAGAAGGCCAGAAATAACTAAGTCTGAAATCGTCGAACAGATAGCAGAATTCGTCGAACTGAGTCCACAGTTCGTCGAGCTGAGATGTTCTATTCGTCGACCAGATGGGTTCTGTTCATCGAGTTGAGTTCCATGATCGTCGAGCTGGAAACTGAACTGCTGTCTCTTTTGCCAATTCTGTGTCTGAAGTTCGTCGAGCTGGTAAATGTGTTCGTCGACTGGAGTTCAACAATTATTCTGGAGTTGTCAAATATTCTGTGTGTTGACTGATATTTTGTGTGTCGACATAAGTCTTCTATGTGGTGTCGACACAGCCCTTCCATAATATTGATTGATGATCTGGGTATCAACACAAGTGCTTCTAGTGTCGACTTAGTTGGTGTCGACATATGCTCTAAGTGTCGACACAAGTCTTCTGGTTCTAGAATTCGTCGAGCAGAGAACTGAGTTTGTCGACCTGAGACTAGAGAACATAGTCTCGACAGAATGCTGTAGTAGTCCAAAGATTCGTCGACCAAAGAATGGTGTTCGTCGAGCTAAGTCTGAAGAACCTTGAATTCGTTTAGCTGAAAATGATTCTGGACTTAGAGAAAAATTGATGAACCTCTGGCAATAGAGTTGAAGTGGAAGTCCAGAAATCGTCGAGCAAAGAACAAAGTTCGTCGACCTGAGAATTAGGTTCCTCGACCTGAGTCTAGAGAACAGACTGGACTTAGAATGCAGAAGGTGGAGTCCAAGGATCGTCGACCTGTGACTGAAGTTCGTCGAGCTCAGCTCAGATAAAATATCTCTAAGATCGTCGAGCTGAGAACGACTATCGTCGACCTGAGTTCGACGAACGTCGAACTCATTTTACTTAGTTTCTTGAGAAATCTCTGAATCTCTGGAAAAACTCTAAGTCTTGAGTGTCTGGCAGTCTGATGAAGGCTTGTCCATGTGATGTTGTTACTGAGGACTTGGCCTAGACTCTAGGACACAACTTTGACCCTGGCTATACATGTTGGGTCACATCATCCTAAGTTAGTGAACCTAGCCAAAATCAAACTAGGGATCCAACAATCTCCCCCTATTTGGGTGAGGTCACTAATAGACTCAAAATAAAACATGAAGTAAACAAAGCTGGGAAAAGATATATCTGGCAGAGATAATTAACACATGCAGTAGATATATTTACACAAAAGCTTTGTTCAGACAATATGAAACAGTTTAAGATAGAAAAACAAAAATAAAATGGTTCATATTTCACTTCTTCTGCTTCTTCTCCTGATGCTTTACATCCTTGCCCTTGTCTCTTGGCTTAGTAAAGATTATTTCCCTGTTTGGATTTAAAGCTTACTCCATAGTCATTGTCATGTCAATAGCCCCTATAATCTTCAGAGATGTAGCTCTAGGGACAACTGCTTCAGGATGTAATTTTATATAATCATCAACATTAAAAATTTTGTTAGCCTTTTCAAACCTTTTCAGTTCTTCTCTCCTGTATTTTGACAGTGTAGTGTATTCAGAAATATTCTTCCCTTCAGCCTTTGCCTTGTTAATCATAGAGAGGCCTACTAGTTCCTAGAACCTGGCCATTTTGGTTGTGTTGGCTGTTTCTGGATCTTCATAAGGAATAGGAGGAGTGGGTGGTCTTTTAGGACTTTTAGCTTGTTGATGTTGTTGCTGTTGATGTTGTTATTGCTGTTGATGTTGTTGTTATTGCTGATGTTGTTTTTGCTGAGGTTGTTGTTGTTGTTGCTATTGTTGTTGCTGATGATGTTGTTTTCCTGAAGATTGTTTCCTGTGCTGGCTGCTTTCATGAAGAGATCTCCCTTGATTTCTTTGATATGTTTGAATGGGAGCAGACCTTTGAGAACTAGAGCCAGAAGCACCAGCTGTAGGAGGAGGAGGAGGTGGTGGATCTTTTCTATACCTTTGAACTGGTGGAGGAGAGTATCTTCTACTCTTCTTCCTTTCCTTCTGCTGATTCTTAGATAGCCACATCCATGTTGGCATCCCTTTGTATGGAGTTATCTTTTAAAGAATGTAGTAAGGTGTGTCATTATTTGGATCAGGCTTAGGAGCAGGAGGAGGAGCTTTTCTTTTCTTTGATACTTGCTTCTTCTTCTTTGTATCCTCCTCATCTGAATCCTCATCCTCATCTTCATCATCATCATTGTCAGAACCCTGAGGGTTATCATATAGATCATCTAAAGCTTTTAAAGCTTTAGCAGAAATAGCAGGCTTTTCTAGAGCAGGAGCAGGAGTTTCAGCAGGAGTTGGAGTTTCAGCAGGAGCTGGAGTTTCAGCCGTAGTTGGAGTTTCAGCAGTAGTTGGAGGAGAAACTACATAGAAATCAGAACTAACTTGGACAGAGCTTTCAGTTGCTGCCTTATTTTCATCTGCAATATCAGCCAAGATCAGTTCATCTAGATCTGGCATGGGAGAGTCATCCATTACAAAGGTTAGGGCTGAAGGTTTTTTGGGAAAGAGGGAATAGCCTTTACTTCTGGAGGTGGAGTGACTGCTTACTGTTCAATAGCAAAACTATCCTTAAGTTGCTTAGCAACTTCTGAATAGATGAGGAGAGTGTATGGTATAATAGCCAAGGAAGGCTTAGTAATCTCAGCAAGAAGGTAATTCAAATGTATAGTATAAAAAAAAACTCAACAAATTTTCTAAATTAACCGTGGGATTAAGAATGAAACACCAACAGTATTAGGCTCTTCAGAGTCTGATTCATCAAAATCCATATCAGTTTCAATAAAGTCAATCAAATCTTTTTCTATGTATTTTGTACACTCTGCTGATGTTGCTAAAGCTGGAGCATCTGCTGCTGGAGCTGGAGTTGAAGCCTCTAGAGCTGTAGCTGCTGCTTCATCATCAGGCATCTCCCCTACCTGGTTTCAGTGGGAACTGAGGTCAGGCCCTTGGCTGAGGATGGGGCAGCAGTAAGAGCAGAGATTTTGTCAGAGAGAGAGGAGATGGTGGTAGCAAGAGGTATAATGGCCTCTGCTATAAGGGACGTGAGGAGGAGAGTGATTATGGAAATGATAGAAGATATGGTGGAGTGGTCACATGATGGAGTGGTAGATGGTGTTACAGAAGGTGTAGAAGTGGTAACTATGGGAGGGATAGAAAGTGGAGCATCAGGTTTGTGAATATCCAGAGGGATGGTAGATGTTGATGGGGATGGATGGGTGGCATCTTGCATGATGGTGTCTGTTGGTAGATGGTAAGATGGTATTGAAGAGAGATGTGGGGGAAGAGGAGATTATGGTGGTGTAAGAATGTAGGTGTCATGAGGGGAATCAGGAGGTGTTGGTGGTTGATTTTCTTGAAGAGGGGAAGATGAAATTTCAGTGATGTTAATTGGTGGAGATGGAGCTGGTGAAGCAAGTTGAGATGGAGGTGGAGTAGGAACATGAGTATGTTGTTTTGGTTGTGGTGTTGAAGAGATAATGAGAGAGGAAGGGATTTGTGTTGCTGGAAGTGGGGTTGGAAGAGATGGTGGTGTTGGATGAATCTCTTCAACAGGTGGGGGAGTGGCTTTAACAGCCCTGGTACCTTCAGAAGCTGGGGTGGAAGAGGTAGAATCCTTAGTTGGCTTGGTTATTGTCCTCCCCCACCTGCCAAATAAGGCACATGTTAGCCTTTTACTGGAATTGATGAATATAGTCTGGGAGACCAGTGATTCAACAGCCTTTTCTTGTAAAAAGATCCCTAAGATCCTTCCAAAGCATACTTCCTTTTTATTGTTTTTCTTCTGTATCAAATCAAAAAGAATCTATGCCCAATCCACTGGTTTCTTGTTTATAATTGCACACATGACCAGAAACTGGTGTCTGGTGATGTAATCATGGGCAGTATGTTTCCCAAGCAGAACCTTTCCAACCAAATCTGCCAAAAACTTATAAGGGGCAGAGAGGTGTTTCTTCAAGAGTTTGTTAGGGTTATCTCCAGTATAACCCATTAGGCTCAACATCATGTCAGATTCCTCTATTTCAATTTCCAGTTGCTCTTCTCCATTCCTTAATCCAAAAATTTCAGTTAAAATTGCGGGAGTTAAGGAGGAGTTACCCGCAATGGTGCCTGTCATTGTATTCTCCTCTGTTGGAGATAGGGTGTAGACCCATTCTCTGATTTCAGTGCTGTGTAATTTGATTCTTCTAGTCATCAAGGTTTTGAGTTCTTGTTCTTCAAGGAGTTCCAAAATGTAAAGGAAGATGGGATCAGAATGTTGAAACGAATCAAAATCCACGTCAAAGACTGTATCGAACTTCATGCATGTGAGAATGCTTGCCTGAATTGCCATGGAATCACCTGCAAGAGAGACACAGAAATGGCGATCAAGTGCAAAGGAACAGAAAGCGCGGGACGGAGGTTGAAGAAAACTTAAATATAGGGTTTTCAAGAATATGAATCAATAGACTTCGTTCCACGAAAATAAAAATAATTCTTCGAACTGAGGTCGACGAAATAATTTTGAATGAAATAATTCGTCGAGCTTATCCAGAAGAATTGAAGACAGTTTGTCAAACTCCATTTGACGAATATCTTCTGAAGCAAGTTCGTCGAACTCCGTTCGACGAAACTTGTTTCACTCACAGAGAGTTCGTCGATCTCCGTTCGACAAATATCTCTCAAACTTTCCCTTGTTCGTCGAACTCCGTTCGACGAACTTTGGAAAATTCGTCGAGTGCAGACATAAATTAAATAAAGTCTTCTCCATTGATCATTCCAAGTTGATTTATAAAGAACATATGATTTCTCTCATCCAGAGGTTTGGTGAATATATCAGCCCTTTGTAAATCAGTGTAGATATAGACAAGCTTGAATTTATTTTTGTCTACACACTCCCTAATGAAATGATGTCTTATATCAATATGTTTTGTCCTACTATGGTGAACTGGATTCTGGGCTATGGCTATAGCACTTGTATTATCACAGAGTAGGGTTGAATTATTTAAGTTGAACCCATAATCTAGAAGCTGATTTTGTATCCAAAGCATCTGTGAACAACAGCTGCCTACTGCAATATATTCTGCTTCAGCAGTTGAGGTTGACACTGATGTTTGCTTTTTACAAAACCAAGATACTAATCTCATACCCAGGAACTGGCAAGTCTCTGAAGTACTTTTTCTATCTACCCTGCATCGAGCAAAATCAACATCATAGTATCCAGTTAACTCAAATTCTGATTCAGCAGGATATCATAGGCCTTGATTAGGACAACTCTTTATATATCTCAAAATCTTTTTTAGTAAAATTAGATGAGATTCTTTAGGGTTCACCTGGAACCTAGCAAAAAGACATGTGACAAACATAATATCTGGCCTACTTGCTGTGAGGTATAATAGGGACCCAATAATGCCCCTATAAAGTTTCTGATCCACAGGTTTCCCTGGTACATCAGAGTCTACAACAGCATTGGTAGCCATGGGAGTTTTCTTTAGTGAGGCATCAGCCATCCCAAACTTCTTTAGAAGTTCTTTAGCATATTTTGCTTGAGAGATGAAGATGCCATCAGGAAGCTGCTTCACTTGGAGGCCAAGGAAGTAGAAAAGCTCATCCATGCTACTCATTTCAAATCTGAAGTGCATGAGGTCAGAGAACCTCTTGCATAATTTGGAATATGTAGAGCCAAATATAATATCATCTACATAGATTTGTACTAATAAGATTTGGTCCTTATGATGTCTAGTAAAAAGAGTTTTATCTACAGTTCCTCTTGTAAATTTATGCTCTAATAGAAAACTAACTAAGGTCTCATTCCAAGCTCTTGGAGCTTGCTTTAGACCATAAAGAGCCTTATGCAATTTAAAAACATGAGAGGGGTAAGTTGGAGAATCAAAACCTGGAGGTTGTTCTACATAAACCTCTTCTTGTAGTACTCCATTTATAAAAGCACTCTTCACATCCATTTAGAAGACCTTGAACCTCCTGTATGCTGCATAGGCAAGGAATATTCTTATGGCTTCCAACCTTGCAATAGGTGCAAAGGTTTGATCATAATCAGTTCCTTCTTATTGCCTATATCCTTGTGCAACAAGCCTAGCCTTGTTTCTCACAATGACTCCTTGGGCATCCAGCTTGTTTCTGAAGACCCATTTAGTTCCAATAACTGGGTTGTTTTGGGGTCTTGGAACCAAATCCCAAACTCTACATCTCTCAAATTGATTTAGTTCCTCCTGCATTGCAAGGATCCAATGGGGATCCTGCTCAGCATCATGAATGGATAGAGGTTCAACCTGAGAGAGAAAACAGACATGCACCACATCTTGGGTGAGTTGATATCTTGTCTGTACACCTGCTGATATGTCTCCAATTACTTGAGATCTGGGGTGATCCCTAAGTGTGACAAAATCAGTGGGTGGAGTTGGTTGTACAACAGCATTTGGAATTAATTCCTCCTGTGGAATTGTATTTGCTGTTGGTAGAGATTCATTTTCTTCAGCTTCTTCTTCTTCACTTTCTTCAATGGCTTGTGGAGAGGGATGAGTTGGAACCTCTTGGGTGAGGTTTAGTCCATCCAAGGTCTCACATAAGTGGGGTACCTGCAAGTTGCTATTGGTAGAAACTTCTTTCTCCTTGCAATACATGTTAGTCTCATCAAATGAAACATGAATAAACTCTTCAATTTTTAATGTTAATTTATTAAAAACTCTATAGGACTTCTTACTTGGGAGTATCCTAGAAAAAATCCCTCTTCAGCCTTAGCCTCAAACTTTCTAATGTATTTCTTGTTGTTATTGTCTATATAATAGGTACAACCAAATACTTTAAAATAGTTTATTTTGGGTTTCTTCCCTTTGAGCAATTCATAGGGAGTACTGTTCTTTAGTTTGTGAATTAAGCTCATGTTCAGGACATAATTTGCTGTGCTTACATCCTCTGCTCAAAAGGTTAGGGGCATGTAAGCATCTACAAGCAATTTACCTGCATCTTCAATGAGTGGCCTATTTTTCCTTTCAGCTACCCCATTTTGTTGCGGAGTTCTAGGAGCTGAGAAGTAATGCCTGATACCTTCCTTCTCATAGAACTCATGCATAAGAAGAGACTCAAACTTTGTGCCATGATCACTTCTGATCAATGCAACATGAGTAGAGAACTCAATCTGTATGGTCCTGAGAAAGTCTGTAAGAACCTTGAAGGTATCTGACTTTGATATCAGAAATAATACCCAACTGAACCTGGAGAGGTCATCCACTATAACCAAAGTGTAGGATTTCCCTCCCAGGCTTTGTAAAGCAATGAGTCCAAAGAGATCCAAGTGTAGCAAGTACAAAATCCTAGGTGAATCACTCTTATTAACAGATTTAAAACTAGTTTTAGTTTACTTGCCTAATTGACAAGCCTTACAGAGAGCTTCCTTCTTGTAGGGACCAGAAGGTAGACCTCTAACAAGGTTCTGTTTAGATATCCTAGCAATGTTTTTTCAGATTTACATGACCTAGTCTTTTGTGCCATAAGTCATTCTGATTACTAGTTAAATTTAGTAAACAGATATCAGTTTTGGCAGAAAGAATATTTACTAAGTATATGTTGCCTTGTCTACTTCCAGTTAAAACTGTTTGGTTGTTTTTATCAATAATAGAACAAGTGGATGGGTTAAAGTATACCTGATAACCATCATCATATAACTGACTTATGGAGATGAGGTTATGCTTGAGTCCACTCACATATGTCACCTTTTTGAATGTGACAGCTCCTATTCTTATTTCTCTAAATCCTTCTGACTGACCACATTTAGAGTCACCAAAGATAACCTTTGGCCCCAGCTTGGACTTGTAGTTTGTTAAGATGTCCTTGCTGCCAGTCATGTGTTTGGAGCAGCCACTGTCCAGGTACCAAGTTTGATTTACCCCTGGACAACTCTTCACCTACAATAGAAAATAGTTAATGGTTTTTGACCCAGGTTACCTTGGGTCCTTTGTATTGCTAATAAGAGAAGCTGGAAATAACAGGGAATTCAGGTTGGGACTTATACCCTAGAGGGTGATATCTCCTAGGTGGTATGATCCAGTCAGCTAGTGGATTAAATAGTTTCTTAGAAGTATTTAAGTTGCTATTGGAATTATTGTTTTGATTAAGTCTTCCTGGGTTCGATGAATTGTTGTAAGTTTGTCGACCAGAGTTCGATGAATTGGGTTGAGATCGTCGATCTCTGCCCAGAGAATGAATATGTTCATTATCTGTGCCCCACGTTCGTCGACTTCTTCTCGACAAACCATATAGAGTTCGTCGATCGCAGTTAGACGAATAAATATAACTATAGTTTGCGTTTAGAGTTCCTCGATTTGGGTTCGACGAACTGGACCCATTTCGTCAATTTGAGTTCGACGAAAATTGCTGAACCTTGTTTTTACTAGGTGTTTTCTGGTTTTTGGTTTTCTGTCCTACTGTCTTAGGGATTTTTTCTGCTGTTTGTTTGTCATTTACTTTTTCTTTCCCTTTAGCAGATACAAATTTTATTGGAGTTGATAAAATGTTCTTCCTGAGAATGGGGGGGGGGGCAAACCTAATGGAGCACCCAAGCCTTGCTTGCCATTAAGTCTGGTATTAATAGAACTTGTGATATCCATCAGCTTGAGGCTTCTCCCATTGAGAGTTTCCTCAAGTTGTTTGGCCTCACAAAGCTCAGTTTTTAGTGAGATTATCTTTTCATTTGCTAAGGATAGTTCATATTTTAACCTAATGTTTTCAGATTGAACATCCTCTATGTTTCCTAATTTTTCCCTAAAAATTTTAATTTCTTTTTCAGAATTAATCAAATCTATGCACATTAACTTGAAATCAGATTTAAATGTTTCAGAGCTATAGTCAAAAGAGGACATTACCTGATCTGCCTCTGATTCAAACACTCCTTCATCTTCAGATTCTTCTTCTTTTGAGTGACTTCTGGAGGCATCAATTGACATGAGGCAAACCTCCTTTGCTCTTTCTTCTTCCTCATCTTCATTGGAGCTTGAAGATGTTAACTCATCTTCTGTCTCACTCCAGGTATCAGCCACAAAGTCGTTTCCTTCTTCTTGTGCTTGCTGGAAGAGGGTTTGCTGGTGTGTTGTCTTCTGGTTTCCTTCTCTCTTCTCTTCTCTTTCTTCTGGTTCTCTGGACACTCAGAGAGGAAGTGCCCAGGCTTTCTGTATCCATAGCACACAACTTCTTTGGTTGGTGTCTTGTCATATTTTGGCTTGTCATCTTTTCTTGCTGACTTTCTCCTGAAATCCTTTCTGGCCATCTTGAAGAATCTCTTAGCAAAGAGACTCATAAGCTCTTCATTTGATGTTGTAGTCTCTATCTCTTCAGTGGCTTTGAAAGCAATACTTTGTTCTCTTCTGGCTGCTGGAGGTGTTCATTGTTCAGTTGCCTCCCTGGTCTTTATCAGCTGCTCATATGACTTCAGTTTACCTAATAGAGATTCAGTTGAAATCTCATTCAGGCATCTGGCCTCCTTGATGGGCCAGATTCTTGTATCCCATGAGCTTGGGAAGCACATCAGGATCTTGTCATTTACTTCAGCAAGAGTGATCTTCTTATCCAAGGTTTTTAGCTCATTGATAATTGAGCTTAACCTATTGTACATATCAGAAACTGTCTCAGCTTCCACCTTCTTAAAGTTCTCATATAGGGATATGAGATTTGATCTCCTATCCTTGCTCTCATTTGCTGATCCATCCACCATTTGGTTTAGGGAATCCCAAATGGCTTTTGCTGAGGTGCACTCAGCAACCTTCTAGAAAATATCATCTGGCATAGTTTGTGCCAGGATATTCATAGCTTTAGCATCTGCAATTTTTGCTTTCTTCTGGGCTTCAGTCCACTCAGGTGGTGGGACTACAATGTTGCTGGAAGATGTTGTAGATGTAGATGCCTGTGGGGGACCTGTCAAAATTGAATTGTAGATGTCTTCATCAATGGAATTCATGTATAACCTAATTCTTGCCTTCCAGATGGCAAACCTATTAAGGTTGAAAACTGGAGGTCTGGTGCTTGCATAATCCTTGTTCTGTGCTATGGCTGTGTTTATAATTTAAATGAGAATAAAGTGATGTGTAGATCTAACAAAGGATCTTTTGGTTCAAGATTTAACTTGTATAACCAAAGGAACCTCCTCTGATACTAATTGAAAGTGAGAGTTAGATCTGAAATACTCTTGAGGGGGGGGGGGGGTGAATAGAGTATACTTAAATATTATTAAGAGCTATTACAGCTTTTGCTGTAAATTAAAAGTGCAGAATTAATAAACTACCAAAAAATAAACCTAAATCACAAGCACAGCAAGAACACAAGAAAATGAGGCAACCAGACGACACAAGAATTTTACAGTGGTTCCCCAACCTGGGTACATCCACTTTTCTACCACCCTTTGTAGGAATCCACTCAGGTTTTTGATCAGGTGCCTGACACCAATGAGCTTTTGATCAGATGCTCAGAAACCAACCCAAGTCTTTTGATCAGGAGACTTGCAACCAAGGAATCACTTTTGAAGGTAGATGACAACCCTTTATACAGTGGGGGTGAGAGATGATTTTGTCTTCTCTTTCTCAATATACAACTGAGAAGACTTGTGGATTTGATTATAGCTTATGGCTCCCCCTGAGATGTAGAATGGATCAGGGAAAAATAAGAGCTAAGCTTCAGGGTGATAGGTCTTCAAACTGAATCCTTGACCAGCAATAATCTTCAGGAACTTCTTTGAAAGATTGAACTGAAGTAGTTCTTTTGAAGTGTCCTGGAGTACTTGAAAAAAGAAGACTCTAGATATTGGTATTGTTGTTCTTCTTCTTCAGCTGCTGATGAGCTTCTCGTCAAGAGCTTTTATGTATCTGAAAATGCTTCTTATTGACAGAGCAGATTGTTCAAGACTGAATGTTTTTCACTATGTCTCTGTATGCTTCTCAGTAAGCTGTGCTATGTATGAAGCTTTCTCAATGATGCTTGATTCTATCTATCAGTCTGTATGTCTGTGTGTCCGTTATTCTCTTCTTCTATTTTTTTCAAAAATTTGAATGCCTCTGTAATTAATGCTGATAGCCTTGAGAATAATCGGCATTGATTTATTTCCCCAACTGTCCCATGGAAAAACGGCAAGCAATAATCCTGGAGAAGATCATAATTAATGCTCCTTCTAACGGATACATTCAGAGAATATTAGAGCATTAATTATGCAGGAATTATCGCATTAGAATGGTGACAGAAGGCCGGAAATAACTAAGTCTAGAATCGCGAACAGATAGCAGAATTCGTCGAACTGAGTCCACAGTTCGTCGAGTTGAGATGTTGTATTCGTCAACCAGATGGCTTCTGTTCGTCGAGCTGAGTTCCATGATCGTCGAGCTGGAAACTGAACTGCTGTCTCTTTTGCCTATTATGTGTCTGAAGTTCGTCGAGTTGTTAAATGTGTTCGTCGACTGGAGTTCAGCAATTATTTTGGAGTTGTCAAATATTCTGTGTGTTGACTGATATTCTGTGTGTCGACACAAGTCTTCTGTGTGGTGTCGACAAAACCCTTTCATAATGTTGACTGATGATCTGGGTGTCGACACAAGTGCTTCTAGTGTCTACTTAGTTGGTGTCGACATATGCTCTAAGTGTCGACACAAGTCTTCTGTTTCCAGAATTCGTCGAGCAGAGAACTGAGTTCGTCGACCTGAGACTAGAAAAAATAGTCTCGACAGAATGCTGTAGTAGTCCAAAGATTCGTCGACCAAAGAATGGTGTTCGTCGAGCTAAGTATGAAGAACCTTAAATTCGTCGAGCTGAAAATGATTCTGGACTTAGAGAAAAATTGATGAACCTCTGGCAATAGAGTTGAAGTGGAAGTCCAGAAATTGTCGAGCAAAGAACGAAGTTCGTCGACCTGAGAACTAGGTTCGTCGACCGGAGTCTAAAGAACAGTCTGGACTTAGAATGCTGATGGTGGAGTCCAAGGATCGTCGACCTGTGACTGAAGTTCGTCGAGCTCAGCTTAGAGAAAATATCTTTAAGATCGTCAAGTTGAGAATGACTATCGTCGACCTGAGTTCGACAAACGTCGAACTCATTTTACTTAGTTTCTTGAGAAATCTCTGAATCTCTGGAAAAACTCTAAGTCTTAAGTCTCTGGCAGTTTGATGAAGGCTTGTCCATGTGATGTTGTTACTGAGGACTTAGCCTAGAATCTAGGACACAACTTTGACCCCGGCTATACATGTTGGGTCACATCATCCTAAGTTAGTGAACCTAGCCCAAATAAAACTAGCGATCCAACAAAGTCCCTTGTGGCCAAGAAGGAAAAGACCTGGACTGACTCTTCCTTTGGGTCAGACAGTGAAGAAGAAGAAGCCTACATTGGGCTTATGGCTATTGCTGAAGAAGAACCTGAAGTCTCACTCAGGTAGTAACTCAGAGGTGGATGATGAAGAAGAAGAAGATGCTCAATGCCTTGAATTGATGGCAATGACAGATGACGAAAGCAACCAAGATCTGCCTGGTTAGACTTAGGTAAATACTAAATCACAATCTTTTATTTCTAGTCATGATGTTGTCTCAGACTCTGAAGCTTAATCATCAAGAGATTAAGGGGATTCAGACTCTAAGGATGACGTCAACTCCATAATTGCCAAGTATGGAGAACTTCTTGAGGCATTCAAGATGTCTAAGCTACTTGCCAAGAGACAGGCAAAAGAGCTTCTAAGTCTTAAAAGCAAGTGTGAAGACCAAGAAAAATCCCTCACTGACATGGCTTCTCAAGCAGCCCAGCTCAAGGAGATCATTGATAGTGAGTCTGTGGTAAGAGTCTTAAATGAGAAACTTATCCAGAAACTTGAAAATGATCTCTTAAATGAGAAATTGCTAGTGAACAAATTTTTTAAGCCAAACACTGTGCTGCCCTTAATTGACACCCACCTTACCCAAGCTGGTAAGAAAGGGTTTGGATTTAAGGGACCTGCTAGACCTTCCAATCCAAAAGGAAAGGGAAAAGGGAAGGCACCAGTTGTGACTCTAGCCTCATTACCTCATATTCCTTTTCAGAGAGTGTTATTGCCTTCTAACAGGTATGACCATGAAAGCTGTTATGGTCACTAGGAGAATGGCAGATCCACTGGTATGGACCAATGTGGCCCTAACCAAGGTGGAATATGTAGCCATGTGAGAGCTTTTAATGCTTCCCATGAGAAAATTCAAATGGCTCATCCTGAACCATTTGTTTTTGGTGTCCCAGCCCCAAAACTCAAAGATAATGCTACTGTTGTGAATCTAAATCATCCAGCAAAAGTAGTGACTCAAGGTGAGTCTTCTTGTATGCCTGGAATGGCAATCTCAGTGCTATTAGATGCATGTTAGCTGAGAAGAGACATGCAGCTGGTGGGTCATAGAAATGTCCAAAATAGCCTGCTGAAAGACTGTCATTCAGTCAAACGGCTGCTGAAAGAGAAAAAAGTATAGAGCAGCACATCTCCCCACTATTCAGGAAGCAGTACAACCTAATGCTCGTCCCAAAAAGAAAAGGAGATACAATATCTATGAGTGCTGGTGTTGTGGCAAAGTGGGCCACTATAATGTAGAATGCTAACACAATCCTTCTGTGTTCGGAGGTTGCCAACCTGTCAGGAATTCTGCGGGAAGGCATTGTTATTTTCAGACTAATGTGAACCTAGGACACAACAAAAATTGGGGTTCTAAGTTAAGGTGATTTGTGTTCATTTCAGGTTAGGTCAAGTACCAGTTACCCTAAATGGTACTTGGACAGTGGATGTTCCAGACACATGACTGGAACAAAGGAGCTATTGAAGGATTTCACTCCAGTAAAGAATAGACCCAAGGTCATCTTTGGAGGCTCTGACAAGTGGATAATTAGAGGCTATGGTAATATCTCAAATAGCATAATCACCATCACAAAGGTGGCTTATGTGGAAGGGTTGCAACATAACCTCATAAGCAAAATCCAACTATGTGATCTTGGATATGACATTTCCTTCCACAAGGATAAGTGCCACATCAAGAGGTTAAGTGACCAAAGTGTCCTCTTAACAGGCATTAGGAGTGGGAATGTCTATTGCTTAAACTTTTCTTGCTTAGATAATAGTTCCCCTATATGCCTAGTGATTGTCTCTTAGATATCTGCAAGGAGAAAATAACCAAACTAACAATTCAACAAGGCAAGTATACCTATCGAAATGCAGCTAGGGGACACAAGTGTCGTATTAAAATCCGGGAACAGATGAGTAAGATTACTCACACGAAATCTATTATTTTATCGACGGAAAAATTAGGTTTTAGAAGAAAGCTAAACGTATTAAAGGAAGAGAACTAGTTGCAATGAAAGAGAGCTACTTGCATGAAAAGATAAAGAGAGCTAAAAGAGCGATTATACTAAAGCTTAGTATCGATGAGGGGAAAATGCACTCGATCAGAAATCACCTCGGCAAGAGTGGTTAGAAAAATACGATAAATAAACCTAAGCTAATTAGGGTAAAGGTCCTTGACCGTGGGGGTTCCATAAATATTGACACGCTTCTCTCGAAGGCCGTGCCTAACTGAGTTTAGGAAGGTCCGACCGACTTTCGCCTAAATCGGAGGCCTAAAACTCGCTTTACGCGGTGAACCCCACTATTGGATTTTACTCCAATCTGGGAGATTTGAACGTCTGCCTCTCTCGAGGGGTGCGAACAACTCCCTTTACTCTTGAGTGCTCATTTCAAACTTTCGGCCTCTCGGCTAGCCCAGAATGAAAGCAAAGGTGGAGAGTATATATCGATGATATACCTCCAACCCGTGATAAATCAAGAGTAATTCAAGGCTAAATCCTAAAAAGAAAAGGTAAGAGTCAAAGCATCATAACCTAATCACTCGAACCTCGGATCATAAAAATCGAGTACATGGAGGATTAGTTAATCATGGTGAGGTGGAAGAGGGGGGATGAGTAGAAGAAAAATAATGAAAACAGAGCAGAAACGAAAAAATAAAACAACACTTTTTATTAATGGAAACAGGGATCTTACAACTTAAAAACTACAGATTACAAGTGCATGGAAGGTAAACTACACTATCATTAACATTATACTACAGAACGAAGCTAGGAACTAATAAAGGGAAAGCATAAAGCTAGAGATAAGAGCTAAAAATGAAGAGACATGCTTGAAAAAGTTCAAAAATACATAGGACAGAACCTCCCCTCTCAATGCAAAAGCTGTCCCTGAACCCTTAGAGTTGGGCTCTATTTATTGATTTTTTTCGGGTCGGGTCACGCCCCGCTGTCACGCCCGTGTCGGGCGTGACCCTGGGGCATGAGACATTCGGTGCGACTTTTTCGGGCTGGAATTTAATTCTGGCGAAGTAGCTGAAGTATACGCCCACATGTCACGCCCTGGTAGGAGGTGTACCTGGGGCGTGTTCTTTGCGGCGTGACTTTGTTGAGCTGAAATTGAATGCTGGAGGTGACGGGCGGAATTGCTGGAGTACACGCCCATATGTCACGCCCGGGTCAGGCGTGACCCTGGGGCGTGACACTTTCGGTACTACGGTGGAGCGGGAAAAACGAGCGCGTTGCGGCGATTCCTCGGAACCTGGGGACACGCCTCTAGAACACGCCCGTGTCGGATGTGACACGGGCGTGACCGAGGGCGTGTACACTAAGTTTCCACGGAATGCAGTTTCAGACCAATTGCTTCATTCCTCTGGGTTACACGCCCTAGGTACACGCCCGGGTAGGGCGTGACCTTGGGGCGTGTCACAGCAAAATTCGGCTGAAAGCCGTGAAAACCTGCAAAAAGCAGAAAAAATGCATTAGCGACAAAAATATATACAAAGGGGAATCAAAATAAGTACTTTACAAGACATGATTTGCTTTAAAACCCCGAAAATATCCTAATAAAATTGACTACAAACCGTATTATCAAATTCCCCCAAGCTTAAGTTTTGCTTGTCCCCAAGCAAAGATATAAAGACTAGCTAATCATAAAAAGTGACTAATTTAAAAAGTTTTAATCATACTTACACAAGTACTATGCGAAATTCTAGGTAGGGAGAATGTAAAACGTAAATCTAAAACAATTATTTTGGTATGGTTTAACTGTTATAAACTTTACTTAATAAAAATAAATCATCCAGAATTTTGACGAAATTCTTTAAATAGATTTAAGCAAGGCAATGAAAATGAAAAGAACGTATTAAGTTATTACTAGATCCAAGCAACGCATTATAATTATATCAATTAAATAACAAAAATCTAAGTTTAAATCCAAAACTAAAACTGATTTACTTTTCTTCTTTTCTTAGTTGTTAAATAAAATTAAAAAAAAGGCGTGAATCAAAAAGACTTAATGGGACCAAAACGTTTGGTTTAGGATTATATAGGAGTGGAATTCAAATATAAACATGGAGGCTTAAAAATCACACTAAACCAAAACAACGAGTTTCAAAAAAAAAAATTTTATTTTAAACAAAATATGTATATATATAATAAATTTTTTTTTCTTTATTATTATTTATTTTTTTTATTTTTTTCATCATTCATTTTTTTCTCTTTTTTCAAAACATTGCTTTTGAGTACACTTTTTTCAACAATTTCGCCAAAGATAACACAAAATTTCCTATCATGAAAATTTTAGAATGAAACTCAAAAAAATTTAGCGTGATTAGATAGGTAGGAATTTGGGCTTTGGTGAAAATGAAATGCTATGTGGAGTTATCAAATGAATTTGGAAAAAAAAGGCTCAAAAGCGGCTAACTAGTGGTAAAAGATTTTAGGTTGGCAGGAAAGCTCAAACGTAAACAAAAATGGCATAAATCATTTTCACGCTTTTTTTTAATTTATCTAAAACATAGAGTTGATAAATTTCAAAAAGCAAGTTCGAGATAATAAAAGAAGATTGATGAAATTATCTTGAAAATAAAAATAATATGTGACTTGGATCGTTCATATCTACTACGTTATTCAAAATTTGTTCTTACAAAAATTATCTAAAGACAAAAAGGAAAATAGTGGATGATAAATTTTAGAGAAAGTAAAGAAAATAAAGAACGGAAAACCATAATGGAAATGCACGTTTTAGAGAAATATTTCACCTTAACATGCTACCGTGAATTAGAAACACAGCATGGCCAACATTTTACTTGTGAAATATGATAAAAAAAATGATTAGAAAAATTATAATTAACTATGTTGTTTATAAAGAAGTTTGAGAAAAACAAAACATAAACATGGGGTACTTATTGAAATACCAAAATACGGTTATATAAATATTTTTTTTGGATTCTTTAGATTTTTTGGATATTCACAAAAAGCAAAAAGAAGGAGGAAGTCCTCCCCCAAGCTTAAAATCTACATTGTCCTCAATGGAGAAGGAGGTTGGAGAACGAGAGAAAATTAAAGGACAGAAATGAAAGACAGAATTGAAAAATAGGTACTTCCCCGATTTTATTTTGCAGGGAAAGCTGAGTGATGCCGCTCCTCCATGCTGGTGCCCTGGATCTTCAGGAAACGTCGTCTGGTGGACTTGGGCATGGAAGCAGAACCGTTGGAGCAGGCGATCGCAGAAGTGTCAGCTTGCCGGAGCCATTTGGGGCAAAAATTGTGAAAGAAAGAATACAGAAAAAGATAACTTGGGTTGCATCGCAAGAGCGCCCTTTGTTTAAAGCGTTGTTTGAGCTCGACGCATCAAAATAAGATTGTCCCAAATATTGTTTAAAAATAAAGTTCGAATAAAGTCAAAGTTTTTAAGAAAAAGAAAGTTCAGATTAATCAAATGTCAGGACAGGAAAGATAGAGTTAACAGGGTTGAGACTGACATCATCATAGAAATACAGTTTAAGACGCTGACCATTCACTTTGAAAGTACCCTTTTCAGGGTGGGAAATTAAAACAGTACCATAGGAAAAGACTTCTAAAACAGTAAAAGGCCCTGACCAACGTGATTTTAATTTACCCAGGAATAAACGTAAACGAGAATTATAAATAAGAACTTGGTCGCCCGGCTTAAAGATTTTTGGGTGCCTAAGATGTCGATCGTGCAAACGCTTCGTCCGCTCTTTATAAAGTCTGTTATTTTAATATGCGTAAGAGCGCCACTCGTCGAGTTCGTTAAGTTGAAATTTTCTAAAATTGCCGACAGAGTGGGGATCGAAGTTTAAAAATCGTAAGGCCCAAAAGGCGCGGTGTTCTAACTCTACGGGTAAATGACACGATTTTCCATAAACCAACCGATATGGCGTACATCCGAGGGTGGTTTTGTACGCTGTTCGGTAGGCCCATAGAGCATCGTCTAATTTGGCTGACCAGTCTTTTCTAGATGTGGAAACAGTATTTTCTAAAATTCTTTTTATTTCTCTATTTACTACTTCGACTTGTCCGTTAGTTTGGGGGTGGTAGGCAGTGGAAAGCTTATGAGTAACGCCATATTTAGTTAGGATTTTTGAAAATTGCGCGTTACAAAAATGGGAACCCCTATCACTAACGATAGCGCGTGGCATACCGAAGCGAGAAAATAATTTTTTTAGGAAATTAACTACGACTCGGGCGTCATTTGTAGGAAGAGCTTGGGCTTCGGCCCAACGCGAAACATAATCAATGGCAACTAAAATGTACTTATTCCCGAAGCTAGAAGGAAAAGGGCCGACAAAATCAATCCCCAGAGGTCGAAAACTTCGCACTCTAGGAAATAATTTTGTGGCATTTCATTTTTATTCGAAATATTCCCCGACCGTTGGCAACTATCACACCTACTCACAAAGGCATGCACGTCTTTAAACAAGGTAGGCCAATAAAAACCTGCGCTTAACACTTTATGAGCGGTGCGAGCAGCTTGATAGTGCCCACCTGTCGGTCCTTCATGCAAATGTTTAATAATATCTAATCCTTCATCAAAAGAAACACACCTCCTGATCACTTGGTCGGCATAAATTCTGAAAAGATGCGGGTCCTCCCAAAAATAGTTTTTCAGCTCAGAAAAGAATTTCTTCTTTTGCTGAGATGAAAACTCTTTTGGGAGCACACGAGCCACTAGATAGTTGGCGATGCGGGCAAACCAAGGAGAAGTATATGTGTTAATTATGAACAGCTTCTCATCAGGGAAATAGTCATTAAAAAAATTTTCGTCTAATTTTTCTATAAACGGGTTGTCTAGGCGCGAAAGGTGGTCGACGGCCAAGTTCTCGGCACCTCGCTTATCACGGATCTCTAAGTCAAACTCCTCGAGGAGTAAGACCCAGCGAATCAAGCGAGGCTTGGCATCCGTTTTAAAGAGAAGATATTTGAGGGCCGAGTGGTCCGTAAAAACAATAATTTTCGAAAGGGTAATATAAGGGCGGAATTTGTCAAAAGCGAATACTACAGCTAAGAGCTCTTTCTCGGTTGTGGTGTAATTTTCCTGTGCAGATGTGAGTGTTTTACTAGCGTAATAAATGGGGTGGAAGTTTTTGGAAATACGTTGACCTAGTACGGCTCCCACCGCATAACTACTCGCATCACACATTATCTCAAATGGAGGATCCCACACCGGAGCTATCATGATTGGGGCATTAATTAATTTTTCTTTTATTAAATTGAAGGCAGCTTGACAGAGGTCATCAAAGATGAATGGGGCGTCTTTTTCTAAGAGATGGGTAAGGGGCTTGGTGATTTTGGAAAAGTCCTTTATGAAGTGGATGTAGAAACCCGCATGACCCAGGAAACTTCTTATAGCTTTTATGTTCGTAGGTGGCGGCAGCTTCTCGATAACTTCTATTTTCGCAACGTCTACTTCAATACCCCTTTCAGAAATTTTATGTCCCAAAACTAACCCTTCCCTCACCTTAAAATGACATTTTTCCCAATTTAAGGCGAGGTTAGTTTCTTCGCATCGCTCTAAGACTTTTTCAAGGTTCTCTAAGCAACTATCGAAGGAATTCCCGAACACTGAGAAATCATCCATGAAAACTTCCATAATGCTTTCTACGTACTTGTCAAAGATCGCGAGCATACATCGTTGGAATGTAGCTGGCGCATTGCACAATCCAAACGACATTCTTCGGTAGGCGAAGGTGCCGAAGGGACAAGTAAACGTAGTTTTCTCCTGGTCCTCGGGGGAGATGGGGATTTGAAGATACCCCGAGAGGCCATCGAGAAAACAATAAAAGCTATGTCCGGAAAGTCGTTCTAAAATCTGATCAATGAACGGCAAGGGGAAGTGATCCTTGCGGGTGGCGTCATTCAACTTATGGTAATCTATACACATTCGCCATCCGGTCACCATCCGAGTCGGGATTAATTCATTATTTTCATTACTTACTACCATTATCCCTCCCTTCTTTGGTACTACCTGTACTGGGCTAACCCACTTACTGTCGGATATAGGATAGATAATTCCTGCGTCTAACAATTTCATAACCTCGCCCTTAACTACGTCTTTCATGTTTGGGTTTATACGACACTGAGGTTGTATAGAGTTACGTGAATTATCTTCCATTAAGATTTTATGAGTGCAGAAAGATGGGCTTATGCCCTTGATATCAGATATTTGCCAAGCAATAGCTTGGCGATGCTTTCGTAAAATTGAAAGAAGTTTATCCTTTTGTGCATCCGTGAGGTAGGCCGAAACTATGACAGGCAGCTTGGAGTCCTTTTCTAAGAAAGCGTATCGAAGGTGCTCTGGTAGTTCTTTCAGTTCCAAGGTAGGGGGGTCATCATACAAGGTTTTAGAAATTTGTTCTTTTTCAAAAACTATGTCCTCGTACACTTTTTTATATGTAAAATTAAAAGGGGTGTTGCTAGCGGCCATGGCGGCTTCGTGCAGCGATTCAGTTGGAAAAGTAGAAGAGGAACAAAAATCAAAAAATTCTTTTTCAAAATCAGAATGGCGGGTGGAGGATTCTTCACTTAGGTGTAGAGATTCAGTTGGAGGAGTAGGAGAGGAACAAAAATTGGAAAATTCTTCTTCAAAATCAGAGGTGTGAGAGGAGGATTCTTCACTTACGGTATCTATGAAAAAACAGGAGTCATCATTAGCTAGTGTGTTCTTCATCGAGGGGGTGATAGAGAAAGTTACTTCATCGTCGCCTACTCGAAGGAAGAGCTTACCATTGCTTATGTCAATGATAGCTCGGGAGGTGGCAAGGAAGGGTCGGCCAAGGATCAGGGGAACCTCGACATCTTCTTCGATGTCCAAAATGACAAAGTCCACCGGGAAGATGAACTTGTCAACTTTGACTAGGACGTCCTCCACTATTCCTAACGGGTATTTGACTGATCTGTCGGCGAGCTGGATACTCATGCGTGTGGGGTTGAGACTACCAATTCCTAACTTTTTAAACAATGAGAGGGGCATAAGATTAATACTCGCACCTAAGTCGGCTAAAGCGTGTTTGACAAAGAGATCACCAAAGACACACGGGATAGAGAAACTACCCGGGTCACTGATTTTCTTCTGTAATCCGTTTGTCAAAACCGCCGAGCACTCGGCATTTAACGTGACATGAGAAAGGCTCTCTAACTTCTTCTTGTTGGTTAGGAGGTCCTTAAGGTATTTTGCGTACTTCGGCATCTAGGATATGGCTTCGTGGAAAGGCAGATTTATGTGGATTTGTTTAAACATTTCTAAAAAACGGGTGTATTGATCGTCCTGTCGTTGTTTATTAAGTTCTGAAGGGTATGGCGAGGATGGATTATTTTTAAAGGTGGGTGGAGGAGTGAGTTCTTTTTCTAAAATAGGGGTGATAATTTCTTCGGCAGAGGGTGGAATTTTTAAAACGGGAACGGAGCTTTAATTTTTTAAAGCGGAAGCAGAGATTGCCTCGGGCTCTTCACTTATCGTACCGGGAACTTTCTTCCCACTCCGAAGAGTAATAGCTTTCGCTTGCTCTCTCGGGTTGGGCTCGGTATTAGAAGGAAGAGACCCTATGGGTCGCTCAGAAATCATTTTAGCGAGCTGTCCTACCTGATTTTCTAAATTTTTAACACTTCTAGTTAAAGTTCTAATCATAGCGTCATTAGCATTCATGTATTTCGAAAACATTTCCTCCAAATTTGAAGGTTTTGGAAAACTTTGAGGAGGTGGTGGTGGTGCAGAAAAATCACTTTGCGGTGGAGGGCGCACAACATTCGATGGATTGCTCCACGAAAAATTCGGATGATTTCTTAACGCAGGATTATAACTATTCGGAAAATTAAAACCAGGAGGATGAAACTTTGCAGCAGAAAAATTATTAAAAGCAGTTCTAGGCATATTATTTACATAATCCAAATGTTCGGCGGGAGGAGTTGCAGATTCCCATACCTGAGGGGCGGAGGCAGCAGTCATCTCCGTAATTTTTTTGCTTAATATTTCAACTTGCAGTGCGAGTTGGGAGACATTGTCAACTTCAAAGAGACCTGCAGGTTTGTTTGGGCGGGTCCTAGGCACATTCCACTGGTAAGTGTTCATGGCCATGTCCTCAAACAGCTCAAGAGCTGCTTCCGGGGTCTTATGGTTTAAAGTACCGCCAGAAGCTGCGTCTATCATTTGCTTTGTGCTTTGATTTAGCCCATTATAGAACGTCTGCACCTGCAACCATACAGGCAGAGCGTGATGTGGGCATCGTCTTAATAGTTCTTTAAATATTTCCCAGGTTTCGTAAAGGGTCTCAGAGTCTATTTGTCCAAAGGCAGAAATGTCATTCCTAAGTTTTGCAGTTTTAGCAGGTGGAAAATACTTGGCCAAGAATTTTTCAGTTAATTGCGTCCAAGTAGTTATGCTATTTTTAGGAAGGGTATTCAGCCACTGCTTAGCCTTAATTCTAAGAGAGAAAGGAAATAATCTTAGCCTAATAGCATCATTTGTGACACCATTTATCTTGAAGGTGTCACAAATCTCAAGAAAGCTGGCTATGTGTGCGTTGGGATCTTCATCTTGAAGCCCGTCAAATTGCACATACTGCTGCACCATTTGAATTATGCTAGGCTTCAGTCCAAAATTATTATTTGCTATTGCAGGGCGAACTATACTAGATTCTGTACCCTCGAGATTCGGTCGTGCATAATAGGACATAGGCCTTTGCACGGCTTCCTCCACGTTGGGTTCTTCCATTCTTAAGGTAGAAAATGACTCGGAATCCTCAACCGACACTTGGGTAGTAGGGCCTTGAAATCGCGATCTTCTCCGAAGAATACGCTCAATTTCGTGGTCCAGGTCCAAAATAACCGACGGACTTCCACGGGTCATACACTAGAATAAGAGATGAGAAGAAAGAGGAATAAAATAAACTAGAAAATAAAAGAGCTAATGAAGTTTTTTTTTTTTTTGAAATAGATTTTTTTTATGTTTTAACTCCCGAACTTCCCAAGGGCTACCCGGTGAAGGGTTCGCAAGGTACTAGACAAGATAGTGGCATTTAGAGCCACTTTGCCCTTTTCGAGAGAGTTGGGTGGTGTAGAAAAATTTGTGATGTGGGTTTCTATTAAGTAGGCGGTAATTAAAATCCAGCCATTTAACTCCGAGCGAGTAGGCGGAAAATAAAAGCTAACACTCACGCACTCTACAGAAAGTAAACACACTCTACTGAAATAAAATCCTGCCAATTAACTCAAGTGAGTAGGCGGAAAAATAAAAATACGCACACTTGCTTGAACAAAATCCAGCCAATTAACTCAAGTGAGTAGTCGGAAAAATTAAAAATACGCACACTTGCTTGAACAAAATCCAGCCATTTAACTCAAGTGAGTAGGCGGAAAAAATTTAAGAAGGAGGGTGAGAAAGAGAAGTGATAAAATTAATATATTCGCGTTTTCAATTTATCAACGAGCGTTGCTTCCCCGGCAACGGTGCCAAAAACTTGATTGTCTCTTAGATATCTGCAAGGAGAAAATAACCAAACTAACAATTCAACAAGGCAAGTATACCTATCAAAATGCAGCTAGGGGACACAAGTGTCGTATTAAAATCCGGGAATAGTTGAGTAAGCTTACTCACACGAAATCTATTATTTTATCGACGGAAAAATTAGGTTTTAGAAGAAAGCTAAACGTATTAAAGGAAGAGAACTAGTTACAATGAAAGAGAGCTACTTGCATGAAAAGATAAAGAGAGCTAAAAGAGCGATTATACTAAAGCTTAGTAACGATGAGGGGAAAATGCACTCGATCAGAAATCACCTCGGCAAGAGTGGTTAGAAAAATACGATAAATAAACCTAAGCTAATTAGGGTAAAGGTCCTTGACCGTGGAGGTTCCATAAATATTGACACGCTTCTCTCGAAGGCCGTGCCTAACTGAGTTTAGGAAGGTCCGACCGACTTTCACCTAAATCAGAGGCCTAAAACTCGCTTTACGCGGTGAACCCCGCTATTGGATTTTACTCCAATCCGGGAGATTTGAACGTCTGCCTCTCTCGAGGGGTGTGAACAACTCCCTTTACTCTTGAGTGCTCATTTCAAACTTTCGGCCTCTCGGCTAGCCCAGAATGAAAGCAAAGGTGGAGAGTATATATCGATGATATACCTCCAACCCGTGATAAATCAAGAGTAATTTAAGGCTAAACCCTAAAAAGAAAAGGTAAGATTCAAAGCATCATAACCTAATCACTTGAACCTCGGATCATCAAGATCGAGTACATGGAGGATTAGTTAATCATGGTGAGGTGGAAGAGGGGGGATGAGTAGAAGAAAAATAATGAAAACAGAGCAGAAACGAAAAAAGAAAACAACACTTTTTATTAATGGAAACAGGGATCTTACAACTTGAAAACTAGAGATTACAAGTGCATGGAAGGTAAACTACACTATCATTAACATTATACTACAGAATGAAGCTAGGAACTAATACAGGGAAAGCATAAAGCTAGAGATAAGAGCTAAAAATGAAGAGACATGCTTGAAAAAGTTCAAAAATACAAAGGACAGAACCTCCCCTCTCAATGCAAAAGCTGTCCCTGAACCCTTAGAGTTGGGCTCTATTTATAGATTTTTTTTCGGGTCGGGTCACGCCCCCCTGTCACGCCCGGGTCGTGCGTGACCCTGGGGCGTGACACATTCAGTGCGACGTTTTCGGGCTGGAATTTAATTCTGGCAAAGTAGCTGAAGTACACGCCCACATGTCACGCCCTGGTAGGGCGTGTACCTGGGGCGTGTTCTTTGCGGCATGACTTTGTTGAGCTGAAATTGAATGCTGGAGGTGACGGGCGGAATTGCTGGAGTACACGCCCATATGTCACGCCCGGGTCAGGCGTGACCCTGGGGCGCGACACTTTCGGTGCGACGGTGGAGCGGGAAAAACGAGCGTGTTGCGGCGATTCCTCGGAACCTGGGTACACGCCTCTAGAACACGCCCGTGTCGGATGTGACATGGTCGTGACCGAGGGCGTGTACACTAAGTTTCCACGGAATGCAGTTTCGGACCAATTGCTTCATTCCTCTGGGTTACACGCCCTAGGTACACGCCCGGGTAGGGCGTGACCTTGGGGCGTGTCACAGCAAAATTCGGCTGAAAGCCGTGAAAACCTGCAAAAAGCAGAAAAAATGCATTAGCGACAAAAATATATACAAAGAGGAATCAAAATAAGTACTTCACAAGACATGATTTACTTTAAAACCCCGAAAATATCCTAATAAAATTGACTGCAAATCGTATTATCACCTAGTTGCAAATGACAATGTCTCATATTATGTCCAATGGCACAAGAGACTGGCTCATTTGAATTATAAGACCATTGGTCAGCTCTTCGATGATAAGCTTGTTAGGAATGGTCCCAAAATAAAATGCTATAAGGAGGGTATCTGTGCTGCTTGCCAAAAGGGTAAGTATACTAAGACCTCTTTCAAGAGTATTGGGGGCAAGGACTCATTGAGATGCTTGTATCTCCTGCATATATACTTGTTTGGTCCTATGACTATTCATAGTATAGGTAGGAAGGTCTACACCCTTATGCTGGTTGATGACTATTCCAGGTTTACTTGGGTGTTCTTCCTTAGAAGAAAGGATGAAACCCTTGAAATCTTCATGAATTTTGTCAGGCAAACTCAGAATGAGCTTGCATGCTCTGTGGTCAAAATGAGAAGTGACCATGGAACAGATTTTCAGTCTGCTGCTATGAATTCATTCTGTGAAGAGCAAGGGATTCATCAAGAATTCTCCTCTCCAAGAACACCCCAACAAAATGGGTTAGCTGAGAGGAAAAACGGGACTCTCATAGAAGCTAGGAGAACATTACTGAGTGACACTTCTCTCTCTGAATATTTCTGGGCGGAGGCAGTTAATGCTGCATGTCATGTGCTCAATAGGACGTCTATCACCAAAGGCCAGAAGAAAATTCCCTATGAGATTTTGAAGGGCAGAAAACCAAACATATCCTATTTTAGGATCTTTGGTTGCAAGTGTTTCATCCTGAACAATGGTAAGTCAAAAGTGACTAAGTTTGCATCCAAATCCCATGAGGGGATCTTTGTTGGGTACAACAATAATAGTTGGGCATATAGAGTCTACAATTTGACAAATAAGGTTGTAGAAGAATCTGTCAATGTAGTGTTTGATGAGTCATGAATGATTGACAGTGAGCTATCAAGCTCTATGCCTAGCTTTGCAGGTACAGAAGTCATGATGGAAAAGCTCTCCATCAAAGATAAGGACCCAGCTATGCAAGAAGAAAGTGGAGAGGGATGTTATCCAGAGGAAGCACATGACTTTCTACCTGGAGATGAATACCAACCAGTTGAAGAAAATGGTGCTCATCTAGAAGCAGTCATGTTGCCCCCTGTAGTCAGATATCTGAGAGATCATCCTCCAGATCAGATAATAGGTGAGGATAGCCAAGGTGTACAAACCGGAAGTAGGATTATCAACATAGCTCTCTATTCCAGCTTCCTGTCACAAGAAGAGCCCAAGAAATTTGAAGAAGCAAATCAAGACCAATTCTGGATTGGTGCAATGCAAGAAGAACTGAACCAGTTCAAAAGGTGCAAGGTTTGGAAGCTGGTTCCCAGATCAGATGGACACAATGTCATTGGAGTCAAGTGGATTTTCAAAATTAAACTTGATGAAAATGACATTATAATAAAGAATAAAGCTAAACTGGTGGCCAAAGGTTATAGACAGGTAGAGGGGATTGATTATGACCAGACTTTTATACCAGTTGCAAGGTTGGAAGCAATCAAACTGTTCCTTGCATTTGTATCCTTCCAGGGATTCAAAGTATTCCAGATGGATGTCAAGTCTGACTTCCTGAATGGATACTTGAAAGAAGAGGTTTATGTAGAGCAGCCTCTAGGTTTTTTAGATTCTAACTCTCCTACTACTGTATATAGACTTGGGAAAGCTCTTTATGGGCTCAAGCAAGCCCCAAGAGCATGGTATGAGACACTGTCTACCTTCATCATTGAGAACAAATTCTCAAGGGGGAAGATAGACAAGATCCTATTCATAAGGGAATCTAAGGGCAAGATCATCCTAATCCAGATTTATGTTGATGACATAATATTTGGCTATACTTATGACAACCTCTATAAGAAGTTTGCAAAACTTCTGCAGGGGAAGTTTGAGATGAGTAGTATGGGTGAACTGAAATTTTTCTTGGGACTCCAAGTAAAATAGACTAATGATGGTCTGTCCATATCCCAGTCAAAGTTCACTAGGGAGATAATCAAGAAATATGGCATGGAGAATGCTTCCACCATAAGAACTCCCATGAGCTCAAGTATACCTTTGGGAAAAGATGATCCTGGAAATCCTATTAATCAAACTCTGTAAAGAGTTATATTTGGCTCCCTTTTCTACCTTACTGTAAGTAGGCCTGATATTATGTATGCAATGTGTGTCTGTGATAGGTATCAGGCCTGCCCTAAAGAGTCTCACTACACTGCTGTGAAAAGAATCTTGAGATATCTTAAGGCCGCCCCAGATCTTGGCCTATGGTACCACAGAAATGGGGAATTTGAACTAACATGCTATTCAAATGCAGATTTTGCAGGTTGGAAGGAGGACAGAAAGAGCACTTCAGGCTCCTGTCAATTTCTAGATGGAAGTCTTTTATCTTGGAGCAGCAAGAAATAAACAAGTGTTCCAATATCAACAGCAGAGTCAGAGTATATATCAGGTGGAAGCTGCTGTGCTCAGTTGCTGTGGATCCAACATCAACTTCAGGACTAAAATATTTAAATAAGTAGAACTCCACTCTTTTGTGATTCCATTAGTGCAATTTCTATAGCTAGGAATCTGTCTCCCATAGCAGGACTAAGCATATTGAAATTAGGTATCATTTCATTAGAGAACATAAGGAAAGGGAAGATATCTCCCTTGAGTTTGTCTCCACAGACAAGCAAGTGGCTGATATCTTCACTAAGCCACTAGATGAAGCCAAGTTCAACACCTTCAAATTTGAATTGGGTATGTTGAATCTTGTGTAGATATAAGTCTCTCTTCTACCATATGCTGCACTGTCCATTTTGCAGGTAGTACAAGTTCTTCCTCCAGATAATGAAGATGGTGTGCAACTGTTGAGGGGGAGCCAGCCTAAAAGCTAAACAATATTCAGTCGCAGAAAGAAAATCTACTCCACACAGATAGGGGGAGAAAAACCCCACAGTATGCTCCCTATTGAAGAAGTCAAAAGGGGGAGGATAGAAGTCAAGGGTTGAGAAGAACAGACAAGTGAAACAGTAAGGATGGCAACATGCTAGGGGGAGTAAGTAATTCTCCACAGGCTGGAGAAATATGGTAACATTTCCACACTATACTAATATTAAATTTTGTCTATGATGAATATGCCGTGTTTTCAATGACCTATAGTGTTTTGAATTCTTCAAATAGGGGGAAATCATTGGGTCTATTGATCCCAATATTCCATATTTGTAAGAAGTCAAACGGGTCAATGACATATACACATAATGTATTTGATGTGTGCCTTAGTTCATGCATGTAGGTAGTCCATGATTGGATAGGTGAAGAAAAATGAGTTTGTTGGTAAAATCAAAATTCGTTGAGCTCAGCTTGAAGTTCATCGAGCTCAGTTTGTAGTTCGTTGAGCTCAGCTTGTAGATCGTCGAGCTCAGCTCAACACTTGTCAAGCTAAAGTCAGAAAAATTAACTAAGGCAAAAAGCGTTGAGACCGCTGAGAAGATCAGATTTCGTTGAGCTCAGCCACAGATCGTCGAACGCAGCTAAAGCCAGAAAAACTGACAAAAAGCGCTGAGAAAACTGAGATAGCTGAGAAGAAGGCATTGAGACCGCTGAGTCAGTTGAGACAACTGAGAAGAATGTGTCAGATTAACCGCTGAGACAAAACTTGTAACGCCCCGAAACTCAAAAGAGGGATGGGCAGCATTTATAACCAAGTTTGGTGCTTGGTAGGGGTCACACGTCCTGGGACACGGGCGTGTCCAGGGCCATGTCGTGCTCGGGTTTGACGAACTTCACGAGTGTTCGATGAAATGCAGTCGACGATCGTCGAGACAGCGAACACGGCCTGAGACACGGGTGTGTCCTAGGCAGTGTCCTGCTCGGGCTGTTAGCCGAGCTGTGTTGGGGGAGAAACACGACGTGGAGCCCAGACGTGTTCGGATTGACACTGGCGTGTCAAAATCGACACGGGCATGTCGAGAACCCATGTCCTCTTGGGGTTGTTTTTGGTCCTGTGTCGATGGAGGAACACACCCCGGAACACGGGCATGTACTGATTGACACGGGCGTGTCAAGTTTGACACGGGCATGTTGAGAACCCGTGTCCTGTTCTGGATGCGATGGTTTCAGCGTCGATTGAGGCATACGGCCTTGGACACGGGAGTGTCACAAGCCGTGTTCGGCCCAGGAAATTGATTTTAAGTGCGAATCGTGGCCCTCCGTTTCCTTCTTTTGGGATCCAAGGGCCCAAGGCTGTTCCTGCTGGGTTAAGTCCGGGAATAGGGTTTGAAACCCTCATTCCCCTTCAAGCTTTCTATTTCTAAAGCTTTAGAGAGAGGGAAGAGCAAGGAAGAAGGAGAAGGAGAGTTCCGGCCACCGGTGGAGCTTCGGAGCCCCAAATCGCAAGCCGAGTTCAGATCTACGGAGGCGAGGCTGTTGCGGTGATTTTCATCCATCTAGATCTTCATGGTGCCAAAGAGAAACACAAGGGTAACGATTCTCTTCTTGGACATGTCAAGTCCTCTTTCCTTTTTGCATAGGAAGCCCGCTCTCGTGAGTATGCAGTGAGTGTGAGATATTCCTTCGGCTAGACATGAATAGTCCCCGTTGTTTTGCATGTTGAGTCCAGAATTGAGAAACAGACATAGGCATGGTGTGTGAAGCCTACCCGGACAAGTTGGTCTGGATCAGTGATGTTGCATTGCATGAATGGCCGGAGAAGACTCCGCGCCGATGGTTGTTTTTCGGGTTTTGTATGCGGTAGATTGCAATAAGGAACCTTGGGGACAAACTCCAAGGTGAACCCGGAAAACTGGGCAGATGCATGATTCTGCCATCTTTGTTGCCTGGGAGCCAACTTGCACATAATTGGGTTATGTAAAGTGTGTGATCGATTTGGGACTCGGGGATGCTTAACCCGCGCATATGGCTTAAATTGACGTTGCGGTGTGAGCAACATGTTAGGCAGAACCGTACTTGCTCTATGTCATTCGGTTAAAGAGACCTAAGGTATGCGGTACTTGCCATTGGCATAGATGGAGGGTCTTAGGATTAGGCCGGAAAGACCATAATGCTCACGAGATTTGCCGTCAAAGGGGATGTGGTGAGATCGCGGATTTTGACCGGGTTCACCGAGAATGTGCCCGGAGAGCATGGGGCGTGTGGCCGTGCGTGCATACGCCTGTTATGAAGTGTAATTTCACTACCGTTTGGCCATGCTAATAAACTGCAGGGAAGGAGCATCGCCGCCCCGAGTTTAGGGGCGGGGTTGTTATAATTTGGTCAGCTTTAACTGACCGTTGCTTTTACTTGCCACCGCTTCGGTGGATTGTTGCTTGCAGGTGCTGCGGAGCCTAGTGGCAAATAGCGGGCAAAAGCCCTTGTTGCTGAGCCGGTCCTCGAAGGACAATGCAAATGTTTACTTTTATTCTCATGTGTGACCGGCCTGCACGCCGATGTTTGGAAGACACTATTTGTTTAAAGTAAACTCTTGTAAGGCCATAAGGCCAAGTACTTTGTGTATTTGTACGTTCTTTCCTTTCGGGTTATTTTAGTGGACATTCATGCTGTGTCTGGGTTCTTATTTTTGCAACATTTAAATTGCTTCCGCTAGAATGTGCTCTGTGTAGGATGTTGGGTATTGGAAGGATGGTTTCATTGCGTAACCCTTCAGTCTGTCCGTGGTATATGGCGTCGGGCCCCGGCCGGACCTACTACTATATGCTATGTGACAGATGGGGGTGTTACAATTTGGTATCAGACTACCGGTTCCGGTCAACTTAAATGAATTCGTGGATGAATTCTTTAAGGGGTGGTGAGCACATGTGTGTGCGTCATCGTTATAACATAAAAAGAACCCATTGTACAACCCCGTGTCCGGCGAGCGGGTCCCGCCAGGGAGGTTGGGCAGATCAGATCCCACGACCCGCACCCTAGCGACAACGGGCTATATGGCAGAAGGGCTGGCCCGCTCCCGCCCATTTCAGGCGGGCGAGCCGGCGAGGCGAGCGGACGGGTCGCGCGAAGAATCTCTGGCCAAAGCAGGAAAATTTGGCGACCCGCGACTGGCGAGTCGATCGGGGTCGTGGTAACCGCCGGCCAACCCCCACGCCCATTCCAGGCGAGCGAGCCACCTGCGCGACCCGACTGTCGGTCCGCCCGGCAGGAGATAGGCAGCTCGCCCGGCTCGGCTCGCGCCCGCCCAGGGAGGATAGACGAGCCACTAGGCCAGGTCGCGCCCGCCTCCCGCGGGTGGAATTAGAGGCGAGCTGACTCCCCAGGGGTGCGAATAGCTACTCAGAATAGCGGAGCCTCGCTGTTGGCAGACCAGGTTGGACTGTGCATAGCTATTCAGAACAGCGGAGTTTGGCTGTTGGCAGACCCAACCAGGGGCTTTTTGGTATTTCCAGGTCAGTTCTTCTGGTTATTGGCAGTTCAGATTCTGAAAATCTATAAATAAGACCCAAGGGGTACCTCAGAGGACACGCTCTCAGTGCCCCCTAACTCTCATTTTCAAGTGTTCTCTGAGGGTATCTTAGCTCGGCTTCTGGCTAAGGAGGGGAAGCGCTCAGAGATCTTCCGGGTTTGTGGTGGGACCTCCCTGCCGAGCCCTTGGGTCTGTTCTTTCTTGTCTCTTTCGTTGTTTTTCTTGCAGGAGCAAAGTAGGCGCGAGACCACCCTGTTGGGTATTGTATCCATAATGTACCTGATTTGAAGAAGCTCCTGGACAAGCTAAGGTCAATAGACTATGTATTTGATAAAATCCTTCTAGTTGTGCTTGCAGTTTTTCCATGCTAAGTGCACACCAATGTCAGGGTGCAGTAGGTCAATATACACGGGTCTGCACGACGTAATCCCTCGTTGAGCAGATCAGTGTGTTGGCCTACGTGTACTCTCTCTATTGGAGTGCACCTATTTTCAAGCACAGGGCTGTAAATATGCAGGAGCAGACAAGGAGCAAGGATGGGTCAAGGAGCATCTTTTAGGTGGAAAGACGAAAATTCGTCTAAGTTAGAATCGACGAGAATCACCAAGTGATTCTCGCCGATTCGGCGAGAATCACTTGGGATTCTCGCCGATTCGTCGAGAATCAGAAGTTGATTCTCGCCGAACTCGATCCAGCAACTTCTAAGCAAGCACCTCTTCGTCTAAGTAAGAATCGACGTGATTCTCGCCGATTCGGCGAGAATCACTAGTGATTCTCGTCGAATCGTCGAGAATCACTGATTGATTCTCGCCGTCTCGACCTGGCTTAAAGCAGTGTGTGCAACCAAGGCAAATTCGGCGAGAATCATCTTTGATTCTCGCCGAATCGTCGAGAATCACCTTTGATTCTCGGCGACTCGGCGAGAATCACTTTCGATTCTCACCGATTTTGACTTGGCATTTTTCTGGAACTTCCTGAACCGGATCTGCCGCTGTTAAGTTTCTGGACCGGGATTTGGGGATCTCTTTTGTGGGTCCCACAAACGGTCATATTGGAAAACCTCTACAGTATTTATATACAGGTATTTTAAACGAAAAAAATACCCAAAAAGAAGCCGAGCACGAAACCCTAATATCGCGATTTCTCTTCTCCGCCGCCGTCGCGCTCGGGCTAGTACGTTGCCGCCGCTGATCGTTCTTCTTCCCGATCTCCGGCGACAGAAGCTTAGCAAAGCTTGCGTCTCACGTGTCTATCCAGAGATCTCTTGTCTCTCGATTTGTTGACCGGGAAAAACTCCCCCGTCCGAATCGATCGAGACGACCGATCCTAGAGTGACCGTTGGTAGACCTAGTTTGCTTCGCAAAGAAGTTTGGATCTCAAAGCACTGCAGCAGCGCACCTTCGTCGCCGCCAACTCTGAACCAAGCCGCCGCTCGGATTGCCGCCGCCGTTTTCGGGAGATCCTCTCCAAGAGAGACCAAGGTTGTAGACTCTTCATCGACCTCGAGAACACGTCGTCGAACGAAGATGAACACCGTAGTCTCCGAAAGAAGTTTGTATCTCATATACATTCCATATTTACTTTTGTTGTAAAGGAACTTTTGTTCCGTGTTGTAAGGGTTGGGTGCAACCCATTTTGTGGGAGTGTTGACTCTCACGTGTGGAAGGGCTCCTTCCGTTAGTGAAGGGATTGGATTTCAATCCCGTTGGAGAAGTGACCGAGTCATCCCTTGTTGGGGAGATAGGTCGAAGGGGGAAAGTGGATGTACCCAAGTCGGGGAACCACTATAAATTTGCTGTGTATTCTGTGTGCTGTGGCTTTTGTTTTTATTGTGCAGGTACATCCGTAAATTCCGCAAAAGAACCACACGTCACCTATCCCCCCCCCCCATAGGTGCACATAGTTGACACTAGGTGGACTTTCAAGTGGTATCAAAGCCAGGTTCCTCAACAAAAAGGTTAACACCTTGAGGTGAATCCTGCCACTAGTGTCAACAAGGAGACATACATCTACTATGGACGGGCTCAAGTACTCCGGCAAGATCCCAGTGTGCAACAGACTCAACTTTCCTATTTGGAAGGAAAGGATCAGGTTCTACATGGAAGCTGTGGACCCTCGACTGTTCATGATCGTGCTGGAGGGACCTTATGTCCCCACTAAGGCCTCCACCATCGATCCCACCAAGAAAGTGCCGAAGACACTTTCTGAAATGGACAAGGATGAGATGGTCCTAGTGGGCCTTGACATGAAGGCAAGAAACATCCTGGTCAGTGCAGTTGATGACTCGATGATGCAGAACTTCAGCAACTGCAGGACAGCTCAGGAGATTTGGCAGTGCCTGATCATCCTAATGGAGGGCACGGATGAAGTGAGGGATGATCGGAGATCCCTCCTGAACCAGAAGTATGAGGCCTTCCGGCAAGGGCCTAAGGAAGAGATCGGAGTCACATACGAGAACTTCCTGAAGATTGTCAACGCCCTCAAGGGCTATGGAAGAGTGTTCACCAATGGTGAACTCAATGACAAATTCCTTAGGTCCCTTACTAAGGAATGGGACACAAAGATCTGCGCCATCAGAGAATTTGACAGACTAGCAGAAACTGATCCACAAATCCTGTTCGGGAAGCTGATGTCCTATGAACTTCAGCTGAACACCAGGAAGGCAGAGGAAGAAGTAGAGAAGGCTGCTGCAAAAGAAAAGACTGTGGCCCTAAAAGCCAGTCACTCCAGAAAAGGGAAGGGTGCGGTGTCATACCGTGCCAGGAATAAGGAAGAAGAGGAGGACTCCGAGCCATGCTCCTCCAGCTCAGAGCTGTCGGAAGAGGATTTCTCCCTCATCACCCGAGAGTTCAAGAAGTTCCTCAAGATGAGGAATCAAAGAAAGAGAGACAGCTCCTCCTCCAGGCATCAGAAGAAAAATTATTCTTCTGACAGGTATGCATCTAAACCTAACAAACATCGTTCTTCTGACATTATTTGCTTTGGTTGTAATAAGCCAGGACACGTTGTGGCCGACTGCCATCAAAGCAAAAGAGAAAAGGGAAAAGGTGAGAAGCTCAAATCCTCCAGAGATACGAAGAAGGAACAGAGCTACATTGCCAGAAGGCCAAAGACACTGAGTGAGTCTGATTCCTCAGACTCCAGTGATGATGAGGAAGCCTACTTCGGGCTGGTGGGTCGCTCAGACTCAGAAGGAGAATGTCCCCCATTTACTGGGAAGGTAAAAGCTCACACCCCTCTCTCCGACTCCGACTCTGATCCTGAGTCTCAGGATGATGAACCTGAGGATGGCCCTTCGGCCCGCGAAGCTGAACTCCTCGAGAAGTATGAGCTTCTGCTCAACACTTTCGATGAGTGCCGTAAGAGACTGAGGGCTGAGAAGAAGGAAGTAAAATTCCTTAAGGGTGAGTGTGTATCCCTAAGGGAAGAGGTCACTAGCTTGATCTCTCTCAGACAGGAGCACCTTGACCTAACTTCAAAGCACTCAGAGTCTTTGAAGCTCCTTGATCTCAAGCAGGAGGAAGTCAACAAATTGGAAGAACTACTTGCGGCAGAAAGGAAGATAGTACAGAGCTTCTCTATGCCAAAAACAGTGCTTCCAGTCGTTGACACCTTCTCTGCTCAGGCCAAAGGAGCTGGCTTGGGGCATATTGGGGCATCTGGTTCTTCATCTAGGAGGAACAAGAACCAGAGGAAGAATAAGGCCGCCAAGAAGGCCTCTGCTGATGAAAAGGGGAAGGCTCCTCTTAGTCCTGTTGCGTTCAGAAAGCCTGGCTTTCCTTGCAACCAACATGACTTTGAGTCAACATTTGGGCATCATTTCCGGCCCTCGGTTGCAAAGCCTAAGAGCCGGTATGACGGTTGGAACTTCCCCCGGAACTTTGGTGAGAGTGCCTTCAAGGCACCTTATGAGGAAATCCACATAGGAAATTATGGTCCGTTCTCTAGCGGCCATAATGGAAAGCAGGCACCAAAGGTCAAACCAGTTATACAGAAGGTGACAAAGTCATGTGACTGTTGTCACCATGAGGTCTCCACCTCCAGATCCAAGGCCCCAGCCGCACCCACCGTTCCCAGGGTAAGGCAGGAGCCTAGGAAGAGATACAACAGGTTCGACTGTTGGTGCTGTGGCAAAGTCGGTCACTTTGCCGTGGATAGTTGGTTTAATCCAAGGAACTACGAGACTCCCCATGTTAACAATGCGAGACCGACCACTCGTAGGGTTAACCAACCGAGGGGGAGTGTGCTAACCAGGAATCTAGGACCCAAGTTCGATTGGGTTCCTAAGGCAAATTAATTTTGTTTTGCAGGAATGTCCAAAGGCCACCAAAACGCCGATCTGGTATTTGGACAGTGGATGCTCCCGGCATATGACTGGGACAAGAAGCCTGCTGCGTGACTACACTCCCGTCGAGAATGGACCCAAAGTCATCTTTGGAGGGTCAGATCGAGGAGTCACCAGAGGTTATGGTATGATTTCCAACGGTATAATCTCTATCACCGACGTGGCTTATGTTGAAGGGTTAAACCATAACCTGATCAGTGTAAGTCAGTTATGTGATAAAGGTTATGACGTTAAGTTCTGCAAGGATAAATGTCTGATAATTTCACGTACCTCTTCTGAAACGGTATTATCAGGCATTAGGAGCAGAAATATCTTTTGTTTAGATTTTCTCAGTTTGGATTCATCTACCCCCGTATGCCTTGTGGCAACAGGCAGTGCTTCTCTTTGTGAACAATGGCACAAGAGATTGGCACATATTAATTATAAGACAATTAGTATGCTATTTTCTAAGAATTTAGTAAGAGATGCTCCCAGTATCAAGTGCATCAAGGATAGCCCCTGTCATGCATGCCAGATGGGCAAACAGACACGGGCTACCTTTAAGAGCATTGCAGACAAAGACTCTTCCCGATGTCTTTACCTGCTACATATGGACTTGTTTGGTCCAATGCAAGTTCATAGCTTGGGAGGCAAATCATATACGCTAGTGATAGTTGATGATCACTCTCGGTTTACATGGGTGTTCTTTTTGAAACGAAAGTCGGATACTTTTGACATCTTCACTAATTTTGTCAAGCAAGTTCAGAACGAATTTAACTGCTCCGTGGTCAAAGTCAGAAGTGACCATGGAACAGAATTCGAATCTGGTGCTATGACAGAATTCTGTGAAGAACACGGTATCTTTCATGAGTTTTCCTCCCCACGCACTCCTCAGCAAAATGGGGTTATGGAGAGGAGAAATAGAACTCTCATTGAAGCCTGCACGACAATGTTGAAAGACGCCTCTCTCCCTAAATACGTCTGGGCAGAGTCTGTCAATACAGCTTGTCATGCACAAAACCGAGCATTGATCAACAAGCATCATCGTAAGACGCCCTACGAGCTACTGAAAGGCAGGAAACCAACCATGTCCTACTTTAGGATTTTTGGTTGCAAATGCTATGTACTAAATAATGGGAAGTACCCGCGTACTAAATTCGGTGAAAAATGCTTCGAAGGCATATTCATGGGATATAGTTCCCATAGTCGGGCATATAGGGTCTTCAATAAGAAAACCCTAGTGGTAGAAGAATCAATAAATGTTGTATTTGATGAAGGAAGTTTGCTTCACAGCAACTCTTCCAGTGGTATTCTTGAAGATGCAGGTGCTAGACTTGACCAGCTGAATCTGGATGAGACCCCTAAAGAGGACGCTCCCAAGTACGTCAAAGTTTCCACCTCCACGTCATCTGAAAATGTTGAAGATCAAGATGGAACAAATCTCATAGAAGAAAGAGAGGCCCAAGAAGTAGTTGAAGCTCCAGACGCCAGACTTCTAGAGCTCCGCCACGTGAGAGATCATCCTAGAGATCAGATCATCGGGGATCCTCGTGTTGGCGTCAGAACACGAAGAGGTACAATTAACGAGGTATTGCATCTTAGCTTCCTGTCATAGGTTGAGCCCAAGAAGTTCGACGAGGCGAACAAGGATGCGGCATGGATTCTGGCCATGCAAGAGGAACTACATCAATTCGAACGTTGCAAGGTTTGGACGCTGGTTCCCCGACCATACAAGCAGAATGTGATCGGCACGAAGTGGATCTTCAGAAACAAGCTGGATGAACATGGTGTCATAGTAAAGAACAAGGCCAGGCTGGTGGCTCAAGGTTACAGACAGGAGGAAGGGATTGACTTCGACCAGACCTTCGCACCAGTCGCAAGGCTCGAGGCAATCCGGTTGTTCCTGGCGTATGCCTCACACAAAGGATTCACAGTCTACCAAATGGATGTGAAATCAGCATTCCTGAACGGAGACCTGAAAGAGGAAGTATACGTCGCTCAACCCCCAGGTTTTGTCGATCCTACTTATCCCAATCACGTTTATTTTCTTAATAAGGCCTTATATGGGTTGAAACAAGCTCCACGAGCTTGGTATGAGACTTTATCTAGCTTTCTTCTTGAGAACAAGTTCTCTAGAGGTAAAATAGATAAAACATTGTTTCTCAGGGAAGTCAAAGGCAAGATTTTGCTGGTGCAAATCTATGTCGATGACATAATATTCGGCTCAACGGACAACAATCTTTGCAAAAAGTTTTCTAAACTTATGCAAGGAAAGTTTGAAATGAGCAGTATGGGAGAGCTAAAGTATTTCTTAGGACTTCAAGTGAAACAGTCTGAGGATGGAATCTTCATCTCTCAGACGAAGTTCACAAATGAACTCCTTAAGAAATTTGGTATGGAGAGTGCAACCTCTATGAGGACTCCAATGGGATCCACCATGTCTCTGGATAAGGATGAGAAAGGTAAACCTTTCGATGAAACCAAATACAGAAGCATCATTGGATCCCTGCTCTACCTTACTGCCAGTAGACCGGATATTATGTTCTCCACATGTGTATGTACCCGATATCAGGTGAACACTAAGGAATCTCACTATGTCGCTGCAAAGCGAATTCTAAGATACCTTAAAGGTACTCCTAATCTTGGCTTGTGGTACCCGAGGAACAATGATGTCGAGCTAATAGGCTTTTCAGATGCTGATTTTGCAGGGAGCAGGGATGACAGGAAAAGCACCTCCGTGACGTGTCAATTCCTCGGCAGGAGGCTTATCTCATGGAACAGCAAGAAACAGAATTGTGTTGCAACCTCCACAGCAGAGTCAGAGTATATCTCGGCAGGAAGCTGTTGCGCACAACTCCTTTGGATCAGAAATCAGTTGGCCGACTACAACCTTCAGTTCACGGAAGTTCCAATGTACTGCGACTCCTCCAGTGCAATTGCCATTGCCAACAATCCGGTGTCGCACAACAGAACGAAGCATATTGAAGTACACTACCACTTCATTCGGGAGCACGTGGAGAACAAGGATATCTCTCTCTGTTATGTCCCCACGGACAAGCAGATTGCTGATATATTCACAAAGCCCCTAGACGAGGCCAAGTTCAATCTTTTCAAAACTGAATTGGGAATGCTCAACTATGAGTAGTGAAGACTACAGAAGCTCCAGGCTAGTGCAAGAACCGAGGGGGAGCAAGGAACTCCAGCGTGAGTACAGATGCAAGAACTGAGGGGGAGCAACGGGACAAACGCTACAGACCCCGATTTGTAGAAGCCGAAAAGGGGGAGATTACCCTCTCGGGGTCAAGGCTAAGCTGGCTCCAAGGCTAAGGTGCTCCCAAGAACTTGGTATTGGTAATGGATAACTCACTTAACTCTCTTTTCAGTTTATGGTTTTCATTCTCATTTGTTCTATTCACCTTAGCTTGTAGGGTTTAGGCTTCTTCAAATAGGTGGAGATTGTTGGGTATTGTATCCACAATGTACCTGATTTGAAGAAGCTCCTGGACAAGCTAAGGTCAATAGAATATGTATTTGATAAAATCCTTCTAGTTGTGCTTGCAGTTTTTCCATGCTAAGTGCACACCAATGTCAGGGTGCAGTAGGTCAATATACACGGGTCTGCACGACGTAATCCCTCGTTGAGCAGATCAGTGTGTTGGCCTACGTGTACTCTCTCTATTGGAGTGCACCTATTTTCAAGCACAGGGCTGTAAATATGCAGGAGCAGACAAGGAGCAAGGATGGGTCAAGGAGCATCTTTTAGGTGGAAAGACGAAAATTCGTCTAAGTTAGAATCGACGAGAATCACCAAGTGATTCTCGCCGATTCGGCGAGAATCACTTGGGATTCTCGCCGATTCGTCGAGAATCAGAAGTTGATTCTCGCCGAACTCGATCCAGCAACTTCTAAGCAAGCACCTCTGCGTCTAAGTAAGAATCGACGAGAATCACTTAGTGATTCTCGCCGATTCGTCGAGAATCACTGATTGATTCTCGCCGTCTCGACCTGGCTTAAAGCAGTGTGTGCAACCAAGGCAAATTCGACGAGAATCATCTTTGATTCTCGCCGAATCGTCGAGAATCACCTTTGATTCTCGGCGACTCGGCGAGAATCACTTTCGATTCTCACCGATTTTGACTTGGCATTTTTCTGGATCTTCCTGAACCGGATCTGCCGCTGTTAAGTTTCTGGACCGGGATTTGGGGATCTCTTTTGTGGGTCCCACAAACGGTCATATTGGAAAACCTCTACAGTATTTATATACAGGTATTTTAAACGAAAAAAATACCCAGAAAGAAGCCGAGCACGAAACCCTAATATCGCGATTTCTCTTCTCCTCCGCCGTCGCGCTCGGGCTAGTACGTTGCCGCCGCTGATCGTTCTTCTTCCCGATCTCCGGCGACAGAAGCTTAGCAAAGCTTGCGTCTCACGTGTCTATCCAGAGATCTCTTGTCTCTCGATTTGTTGACCGGGAAAAACTCCCCCGTCCGAATCGATCGAGACGACCGATCCTAGAGTGACCGTTGGTAGACCTAGTTTGCTTCGCAAAGAAGTTTGGATCTCAAAGCACTACAGCAGCGCACCTTCGTCGCCGCCAACTCCGAACCAAGCCGCCGCTCGGATTGCCGCCGCCGGTTTCGGGAGATCCTCTCCAAGAGAGACCAAGGTTGTAGACTCTTCATCGACCTCGAGAACACGTCGTCGAACGAAGAGGAACACCGTAGTCTCCGAAAGAAGTTTGTATCTCATATACATTCCATATTTACTTTTGTTGTAAAGGAACTTTTGTTCCGTGTTGTAAGGGTTGGGTGCAACCCATTTTGTGGGAGTGTTGACTCTCACGTGTGGAAGGGCTCCTTCCGTTAGTGAAGGGATTGGATTTCAATCCCGTTGGAGAAGTGACCGAGTCGTCCCTTGTTGGGGAGATAGGTCGAAGGGGGAAAGTGGATGTACCCAAGTCGGGGAACCACTATAAATTTGCTGTGTATTCTGTGTGCTGTGGCTTTTGTTTTTATTGTGCAGGTACATCCGTAAATTCCGCAAAAGAACCACACGTCACCTATCCCCCCCCATAGGTGCACATAGTTGACACTAGGTGGACTTTCACACCCCTTCCCCAAGGGTCGAACTCCACAAGAGGCCGGATTCCGGTTTCAACATTTTGGTGCGGTGAGCATGGATAGTGGTCGGTGCAGAAAAGCTTCAGCGAGCTCAATGACGGGAGGTCAAGGATCTGACAGACAGGACTCGCCGCCCCCCCCCCCCCCCCCCCCGCCTCTCGCAACAGTGGGGATGTTGGAGGATTTCAGGAACGAGGTATTGAGCCTCGTCAAGTTCGCACTCGGCGCGCGGGCCGAGTGCTCGACTCCGGCAGCCCAGATCGCGGCCGCCCCCTCTTTAGGCGAAGACGCCCCCGGCAGGCGAGCCGGGAAAGAAGTGGCCGAGGAAGGCCGAGGGAGCGAGCTCTCGGGGCGCGAGCTTTTCCCCGGCTCGGCAAGCCGAGGCAGGATCGGCGAGTTGGGCTCGCGAGATTCGCCGGCTCGCCCAGTGGGGGGGGGGGGGGGGGGGGGGGGGCAGCCCTTTCAGCGAACTGGTCTCCTCAGCACCAGTACCAAACGGGTTCAGGGAGCCCGAGATATCCTACTACACCGGGAAGGGAGACCCAGTTCAGCACGTCCAATGGTTCGAGGACGTGGTCTCCATCCGTCAGATGTCGGACGGATTCAAGTGTCGTCTCTTCGCCATCACCCTCCGAGAGAAGGCAAGGGAGTGGTTCCACCAACTGCCGGCCAGTTCCATCTATTGCTTCGAGGACTTGCGCCGAGGGTTCATGTTGAGGTTCACTACCTCAAAGAAGAGGAAGAAGGAGTCTGAGTCCCTGTTCCACATAAAGCAGGGGGTGAACGAGACGTTGGGGAGCTATGTGGATCGGTTTCAGGAGGAGGTTACCCAGGTCCAGGAGATGCCGGGCCACAGTCTGATGATGGCCTTCACCCTGGGCCTGCAATAGGGTTTCTTCCGCATGGAGCTGAAGAGAGTTCCCCCCTCTCCTACGAGGAGCTGATGGAGAGGGCGGCGAGAGAGGTCGACGGGGAGGCGTCGAATCCAGAGTTCGCAAGGAAGCTAGCCAGATGGGCCACCGAGGAAGAGAAGGAGTCGAAGGGAGGAAGGGCGCAGGAGGAGAGAAGAGGGGAGCCCAGGCAGAGGGAGCAGAGGCAGCTCCAAGGACAGCAGCCGGGGTGGGGGCGTCAGGAGCCCGACTGTAGGCTGGGCTGGAGACCAGAGTGGCAGGGGCAGGGGCCACAGAGGGGGTACTTCGGAAGGGGTACCTATCAGGGGAGGCAGGACCAGTTCCACCCACCGGGCTGGAGGCAGGGTCAGAGGCCTCGGCTCCCCGATCAGGAGGAGGCCATGGCCATAACTTTGGGAGCAAGGAGGGGGACCATGAGAAGGAGGAGAAGGGAATTCAGGGTGGAGCTGCCCTATTGCGACTTCCATCAGGAAGAGGGGCACGCAACAGCCACGTGCCCGGAATTCTTGGAGATGAGAGAGAACAGGGGGCGGCAGCAGCAGGAGGAGGAGCGGCAAGAAGTAAGGATCGAGGAGGTCCTGCCTCGGGCGGAGGAGGATCGCTGTGAAGACCGGGTGGATGTGGGGACCCGAGGAGGGATCGGAGTGATCCACGGGGGAGTGGGGATCGAGGCTTCCCGCAAGGCAAGTCTCCACACCATATACCGGCGGAGCGTCGCCTCTACGTCCCAAACCCCGCCGCCAGAGGAGAGGATCACCTTCTCCAGAAGTGATATGCCAGACCACGAGGATCCGTTCTGTGATGCGCTGGTCATCAAGGCCGCCATCGAGAACTTCACTGTCTCTCGGATCCTCGTGGACAATGGGAGCTCTGTGAACGTCGTCTTCAAAAAGGTGTTTGACGCGATGCAGGTGGAGGCTAAGAGGGTGCTGGCCTCGGACGGGCCCTTGTTCGGGTTCTCGGGAGAAAGGAAGGAGGTAGAGGGAGGAGTCGGCCTCCATGTCACCCTGGGGGGGCAGTCCCGAAACTGCAAGTTCGTCATTGTGGACGCCCCCAGCAGCTACAACACAATCTTCGGGAGGCCCCTGATCAGCGCCTTCCGCTGCATCCCCTCATCTTTCCATCAGTGCTTGAAGTTCAACACTGAGGGGGTGCAGGTCAGGGTTAGGGGGGACCCGAAGGTGGCACGGGAATGCTACGTCACTGCAGTGAACACCATCTCTTGGCAAGAGGGAGCCGAGGAGATGGGGCGAAGAATGGAGGAAGTCGGGCAGGAAGCAGGGGAGGAGGAGCTGGGAGAGAAGGACTGCGCAGAGAAGGCAGCAGGAGGAGATCTGGAGGAAGTGGCCGAAGTAAGGGCCATGGGAGGAGAGGTGGAGGTAGAGGTCCCCGTTCCGGAGGAAGGGGACGCCGAAGGATGGGGGGAACAATCCAGGCTGGAGGCAGTAGAAGAAGTGGTGGAGCTGGAGGTGCTCACCCGGGGAGGAAGGATGGAGAAGGTTCGCGTCAGCGGAGGGCTGACCCCGGAAGACCAGGGGAGGATGCTGGAGTGCATCCAGAAGAACGTGGACATCTTCGCCTGGAACGCCGCGGAGATGTCGGGGGTTGACGCGGACGTGGCCTGCCACCGCCTCAACTTGGACCCGGGGACACGCCCCGTCCAGCAGAAAAAGAGATCCACGGCGGACAAGCTGGCGGAACCCATCAGGGAGGAGGTGGCGAAGCTTCTCAAAGCTGGCTTCGTGTCCGAAATTCAGAACCCCGGCTGGGTCTCCAACGTTGTGATGGTCAAAAAAGGAGACGGCCGATGGCGGTTTGTATCGATTTTTCCCTCCTTAATAAAGCTTGTCCTAAGGACTGTTACCCTTTGCCTCGGATCGAAGCGCTGGTTGACTCCGCCGTCGGCTTTTCTGTAATGAGTTTTTTAGATGCCTTTTCAGGTTACCATCAGATCAGGATGCACCCCCCGGACATCAAGGATGTCTCATTCATCATAGGGGACGGCTGCTTCTGCTACAAGATGATGCCGTTCGGGCTGAAGAACGCTGGGGCCACCTACCAAAAAATGATGGATAGGGTCTTCAAGGAGCAAAGGGGGAGGAACTTGGAGGTGTACGTGGACGACCTCATGATCAAGAGCCGAGACGTAGACTCCCACCTCCGGGACCTGGAGGAGACGTTCGCCACCCTGCGCAGATACAAGATGCGGCTGAATCCCCTTAAGTGCGTTTTTGGGGCTAGCCGAGGGAAGTTCTTGGGGCACCTCCTCACCCCTGCGGGGGTCGAGCCGAATCCAGACAAGGTCAAGGCTATCCTGGAGTTGGGGTCCCCGCGGAATGCGAAGGAGTTCCAGCGATTGACGGGGAAGCTGGCAGGGCTAAGTCGCTTCCTTTCCCGGGCAGGGGAGAAGTGCTCCCCCTTCTTCAAAATGCTGAGGGGAGGCCAGAGGTTCGAATGGACCAAGGAATGCGAGGAGGCGTTCCAGGCCCTCAAGGCGCAGTTGACACATGCTCCGCTGCTCCAGGGGCCGAAGGAGGGTGAGAATTTGTTCTTATATCTCGGGGTCGGGGCAGAGGCCTTGAGCTCCGTCTTAGTGCGAGAAGAAGGGAAGAGGCAGCTCCCTATTTATTATGTCAGCCGGGTCCTGAGGAAGGCCGAGCTCCGGTACCCGATCTTGGAGAAGCTCACATTCGCACTAATCATCTCGGCTCGGAGGCTACGACTGATGTGGATTTTATAAGTTTTTAAAAATGATCCAAACTAAACTCTCAACTAGGCAAGTGCACCTATCGAAATTTAGTATATGAAATATCGTATTTAAACTCGGGGACCGTTGAGTATTTGTACTCACAAGGACGAACTATTATTTTATCGATCGGAAAATTGGTTTTGCGGAAAACGAAAACGCGTTAAATGAAGAGGAGAAATTCGATGAATAAAAGGCTAGCACTTGATCTAGAATCACTTTGGGCTAGAATAAAATCCACGAAATTAAAGAGCACAAGCATCTAAATTATTAACTTCGACCGCGGAGGTTCCAAAGTTACGAAGTGCCTCTCTCGAGAATACGCACTCGACTAACCTTAGGTAGATCGATTAAGACCTCTCGGCCAGTCGAAAGACCTAAGCTTGCTTTAGGCGGTGAACCTCACTAATGGAGTTGACTCCAAGGCGGAAGAATTTTGCGTTCCTCTCTCGAGGGGTGCAAGAAATTCTCTTTATCCTTGAGTGATCTACTCGTATCCACAACCTCTCGGTAAATCTAGGATACGAATCTAAGCTCGAATAAACATAATTTGCAACTTATGAATTCGAAGAAAATTTAAATCAAAGATAAATCAAAGTTTAGAAAATAGAATGCTTGCTAAATTTAGACAAAAATAAGAATTTTATTCCATTCCAAAGTTCATCATGATCAAGTGCTAATTGGGAAATTAGCTACTCGTCATGATGGGAGTATCACATGAAAGCATAAAGAAAGACATGATTTAAGAAAAGACTTGAAAAATAAAGATTACACTAGGAATTGAAAATGCAGGAAAAACCGTAAATAGAACAGAACTAAGCTCCCAAAAATCTCCTCCTTGGCCATCTGAAGCTGTCTGGAATTTATAGAAAAAGTTGATGGGTGGTCACGCCCCTAGGTCACGCCCGCGACCTAGGGCGTGTCGGTCTTGGAACCGTCGTCTTGAAGTCTTCTGAACGTTGGCGCGAAACCGCCAAAAGTTGTTAATTTGCGGGTCACGCCCCTAGGTCACGCCCGTGACCTAGGGCGTGTCTTGACGGTTGTAGAAGAACGGCGGGAAGCAGAAACGACGGGAATAACTCCGGCCGTTGTTGGAAGGGTCACGCCCCTGGTCACGCCCGTGACCATGGGCGTGTCTTGAGAAAACTCCCAGCGACTGAAACTGCAGCATTGAGTCGGCACGCCGGGCTGTCACGGGCTATGTCACGCCCGTGACTTGTTGCAAATTGAAACTGCCGTTGACTGGAAGTCAGGGCAGGGCACTGGATGTCACGCCTGGAGTACACGCCCGTGTAATGATGGTCACGCCCGTGACCTTAAGGCGTGTAATTTTAATTGACGTGGCAGGTAGCTCCTTCCACGAGTCGGGTTCTCGCCAGGATGTCACGCCCGTGACCATGTCGGTCACGCCCTTGACTATGTCGTGTCTTTTGAAAAATTATTGCTTTTGCCCAGTTTTGTCTCCTGGTCAACCCTATAGACTCCAAATTGAAGTTTGCAGCCCAGATTGCCCTGAAATAAGAAATTAGAAACATTCAATAATAAAATTACAAAATATAATTAAAAACTAATTAATTATTAAATAAAAATATCATAAAAACATGGACAAAATTAGAGTTATCAAATACCCCCCATACTTACTCGTTTGCTCGTCCCGAGCAAACAACTTCACATGTAGAGTAGAAAAATTTTAACGCTAAAAACGAAAATTGAATATAAGGAGTAGAATGCGAAGTCTTATGCCTATGCTTGTAGTAATTATTGTAGAAGAACCTACTCAGCATACAAATTAGTTTTTTAATTTTCTAAAATGTGTTTCCACTTATTATTTTTACTTCAAAGATGGAAACACGATAAATCTTCGAATCATGTTTAGGAGAAAGTAGCGTGTTTGCTAAGATAACATTGCACAAATCGAAGATCGGGATACCCTCCAAAGAAATCCATCAATGTCGATGGCCATAGGCTTGCCCTTTCACACTCTCGCCACGGCACTAGGTTAACTTATAAGCACAAATCAGTAGGACTTAAGTAGGTTGGAATGTAGGCTTAGGTTTTTGGTTTGGAAAAACAAAGATAAATGCGATGGGTAGACACACAAAAACCTAAAGAGAGCTTGCACAAAATAAATTGAAAAACTTCGCCAATTCCTTTTGTTTTTTTTTTTCAATATGTTGAATATTTTTTCAACTTCCTCTTTTTTTTTTTTTTGTTTTTTTTTTTTTTTGGTTTTTTTTAGAGGAGAAGTGAAAAATAGAACAACTCTTGTGTATTTTTTTTTTCAAAAGCCACCAAAATAAAATGACTCCTAATCACACATAAACTGGTTTTATCTATAATTTCAAGCTCGGTTTTAGGTGTGTAATTAGGATGCTTTTTAGGCTTTGGTAAAGTGTTGGTGGAGCTATAACAAAAGGAAGGGAATAGGCTCAAATTGGCTTAGCAAGGGTAAAACGTTAGGTACGGGTGCAAAGACTCAAACTTGCCAAATAAATGCCTAAATCCTTTTCATACTAATGAGTTTAACCTATGCAAAGTCTTGAGAATAGCTAGAGGGCAAGTTCTAGACATCGAGAAAGAATACCTCTTTCTTGATCCGCGAAATATCTCTCTAGTAAACTTCTACACACTCTCCTAAAATATTTTTAGATTTTGTCGGTTTCCAAGTAGAAGTAAAATAAACTATTTCTACGCATTCAGAAAAAGAAAAATCTAATTGTATGCTGAATATTTAATTCTACTCAAATTCTACTAACATGTGCACTTAACTAGAAACACAGCATGGCCAACAGTTCTACTACAAAATTCAAAATTCAATTTAAAGCATCAAAAATTTTCTAAACTTATGAAAAAGTTGAATACCTAGAATTTCGCATGTGAGTAAATAGAGAAATAAAGATCTCCCTAATTTTGAAAGTAATCCTAGTTTATGTATTTTTTTTTTTTTTGTATTTTTGTAAAATAAGCAAAAACAAAATTGCACAAAAGAAATAAAATCCTTTTTTTTTTTTTTTTTTTGAAAATTAGAATAATATTTGTATGTTTTGCTTTGAGAAATATCCCCCCATACTTAAACAAGACATTGTCCCCAATGAAAAAGAAATAAATAAAGAGAAAAGATAGGAGACTTCCCTGAAGCGGGTCATGCAGCACCAAAAAGTACCTGGAAGATAAAACTGAAGCAAAACAGATTTTTTTTATTGTACGCGAAATAAAAGATACATGACAAAGGAAAAGAAAATGATAAAAGAAAAGATACAATAGGGTGGTCTACAACCCAAAGAAAGCCGGCTAATCCTCATCGCTATGCTGCCGCGGCTCCTGATAGTGCGTCCGGAGGTCTGAAAACTCACGCTCAATACGTGCCATGGAGGAGGCTTGATTTGTCGCTAGCGTGGTGAATCGAGTGTCAAAACTCACAAATCGAGCATCAAAATCGGCCTGCATCGTATCTAAGCGTGTGTGAAGAGACGCAAACTGACGATCCCAATAGCTCTGAGGGCCGGGCTCGGAAGAAGGGTCCTGCGGTGGTGGAGGAATCTGGGGAGAGGGAATAGTGCCACTGGGACCGGCACCGTAATCAAGGCCAAGATCTCCACCAACGACTGCGGGGGGAATAGCCTCAAACTCTCCATCACGTCGCCGCGCTAGGCCGAGGGCCTGAAGGGTCTGGAACTGGATAACTTGCGGCGTCTGGACGCAGCTGAGACGTGGAAGAGCATCCCAAATGCCGAGCTGCTTCGCGAGGAAAGTGATGAAGTTCCCGCCGTGCACTGCTCCCAACCTCGCATTTTCGGCCTGGTGCCGAAAGAAAATTGCGAGCAGATAACCAAGGTTGAGGGGGACCCGGTAAAACATACTATATAAATATAATAAGTCTGCCCGAGTCACCACCCCGTGGCTATCGCCGCGACCAGAAATAGTGAAGGTAAGGAGGTTGTGGAGAATACGTAAGGCGGGAGAAATGAGTTGGCTGCCTTTGGATTTCTTTGGGGTGTAGGGGGCGGTGTCACTACTGATTTCCGCCCAAAAGGCGAGAAGGTTGAAATCTGTCGGGAAATCAGTTAGTAAATCGAGATAGGCGGGAGATTGGGAAAAAGCCTCCGAGCAGAAGCCCATGACGACATTGAGCTGGCGGATGGTGAGCTGATGCACCATCCCACCTATGCGAAAGATGATGAAGTCGTCATCGGCCGCCCAGCGGAACTCGAAGGAAGCCAAGAACTCAACGGTGAGTTCAAGAAAGGCATGCTCGGAAATAGAGAAGAGAGAACTCCATCCAGGCATGGACAGAAATCCCCGCACCAAATCCGCAGCTCCAAAAGTGGCGAGGATTGCCCAATCTAAAATGCGGAACACGCCAAGGGGTTTGGCGCGTAGGCGCTCGCTGCGCTCCTGCTGGGTTTGGTTTTGAAAAAGAAGCATGACTTCCGCTGCGGCGGGATCCGCGGGGTGCTCGGAGGAGGAAGCGGTGGAGCGAGGGTGGTGGCGAGGCATTTTGGTAGAGGGGAAGAAGAAGGAAGGAATGATTCGGGTTAGCAAAGGGAGAAGAGAAGGGTGGATGGTGTGGAGGAAGAAGAGGGGGAAAAATCCTATTTATAGGGTTTTTCGGGTTGGTCACGCCCCCCTGTCACGCCCGTGACAGGGGGCGTGACAAGCACGGGACAAAAAAAAGGAGAATCCGAGGCCTCCTGCCTCGGATTCCCTGGTCACGCCCCAGAGTCACGCCCGTGACTCTGGGCGTGTAAGGCGTGATTGGCGCAGGGATCCAATGCACTGGCATTGGATTCCAAGGTCACGCCATGGTCACGCCCGTGACCATGGGCGTGTCTCATAAAAAAAAAAACTAAAAGGAATCCGAGGCGTTGACCCGGGGTCACGCCTCGGATTCGACGACACGGCCCAGGGTCACGCCCGTGACCCTGGGGCGTGTATCTGAAACGAGAATTAATTTTGTTTTAATTTTTTTTTCTTTCTGTTTTTTTTTTTTCGGGCTAGTCACGACCGTGACTAGGTAGTGTCACGGGCGTGACACTAACTGTCACGGCCATGACTGGGCAGGAAGAGAAGTTTTCCAGCTTCTCTTCGTCGAACGAAATTTCGGGCTAGACACGCCCGTGACCAATGATGGTCACGCCCGTGATAGTACCGAAAGACGAACGGGACGCTGCGCTCGACGAAACCACTCTCGGGTTTCGTTCGACGAACTAAACACGGCTCGGGCACGCCCGTGACCCGTAGGTCACGCCCGTGACAGAGGCGTGTCGGAGCAGAAAAAATTTTTTTTTCTTTGTTTTTGTTTTTTTTTTTTTTTTGTTTTCTTCTTTTGATTTTTTTTTTGTTTTTTTGTTTATAAAAAAAATTTTTTTAAGGGTCAACTAAACAATAATAAAACAAAAGTTACCGACTTGAAGAAACGCGTAGACTTGACGCTCAACTCCTTCGATCGTCACGCCGAAAAAGATGTCCTTCAAACCTGCGAAAATTTAATTTTAAAAAAAAATAAGAAGAAAAGATAAGCATGGGGTGCCTCCCACAAGCGCTTTGTTTATGGTCGTTGAGCTCGACCCAAGCGGGGCACTCGTTTATGGGTTCGGGAGGTTAATTTCCTCCCGGTACTCATTAGTAGTATCACCGGCGAGGAATATCTTCAACCGGTGCCCATTCACTTTAAATTCGCCTTGTTCCGGGTGCGAGATAAGCACTGTCCCATATGGCCATACCTCTTTTACAATAAAAGGGCCGGACCATCGGGACTTGAGTTTGCCCGGAAAAAGTCGAAGGCGCGAATTATAGAGGAGAACTTGGTCTCCCGGTTTGAAATCTTTAGGGTGCTTAATTTTTTTATCATGATAAAATTTTGTGCGCTCCTTATAAAGTTTATTACTTTCATAGGCTAAGGAGCGCCACTCATCGAGGTCGTTAATTTGGAATTTCCGAAGCTCGGAGGACAAAGTTTCATCTAGATTTAAAAATTTAAGCGCCCAAAAGGCGCGGTGCTCAAGCTCAACCGGTAAGTGACATGCTTTCCCATAGACCAATCGGTACGGCGTACAACCGATAGCGGTCTTGTACGCGGTCCGATAAGCCCAAAGAGTATCATCAAGCTTGACCGACCAATCCTTCCTACTAGTAGAAACCGTTTTCTCTAAAATTCGTTTGATTTCACGGTTAACTACTTCTACCTGGCCACTTGTTTGAGGGTGATAGGGGGTGGCTAACCTATGTGTAACGCCGTATTTAGACAAAACTTTGGCGAATTGTGCGTTACAAAAGTGGGTGCCCCTATCACTAACTATTGCCCGCGGTGCTCCAAATCGTGAAAATAGTTTTTTGAGAAATTGGGTCACGACTCGGGCGTCATTAGTGGGAAAGGCTTGCGCTTCCGCCCACCGTGACACATAGTCGACCGCTACCAAAATATATTTATTTCCATAGGATGTTGGTAGCGGTCCAACAAAGTCGATCCCCCATAAATCAAAAACTTCTATTTCTAAAAATGTATTTAATGGCATTTCATCGCGGCGGGAAATATTACCTGAGCGTTGGCATTGTTCACAACGACTTACATGGGCGTGAGCATCCTTGAAGATGCTTGGCCAATAGAAGCCCGCTTCAAGTACCTTCCGAGCCGTCCGATTAGCTTTATAGTGCCCACCGGCGGGTCCTTCATGACAATGCTTTAAAATTTGTGCGCCTTCCTCATGAGAAACACACCTCCGCACTACTTGATCCGCGCAAACACGAAAAAGGAAGGGATCCTCCCAAAAATAATTTTTCAAATCAGAAAAGAATTTCTTCTTTTCTTGATAAGAAAAATCATTCGGGAGGAGTCTCGCAACAAGATAATTTGCGAAATCGGCGAACCAAGGAGTGGGGAGGGTGATTACCTTATGAATGGCGAGAAGGCGCTCCTCGGGGAAAGTGTCGTCAATGTCCTCCTCCATGAGCTCCCCCGAATTTGGGTTCTCCAACCGCGAAAGATGGTCAGCCGCCAAGTTCTCCGCTCCTCTCTTGTCGCGAATCTCCAAATCAAATTCTTGGAGTAGTAAGATCCACCTAATCAATCGCGGCTTTGCATCTGTTTTTGCTAGTAAATATCTCAAAGCCGAATGATCAGTAAAAACAATAATTTTAGACAAAGTGAGATATGAGCGGAATTTATCAAATGTGAAAATTACGGCTAATAATTCTTTTTCGGTGGTCGTGTAATTTTCCTGTGCGGCGGTTAATGTTTTGCTTGCATAATAGATAGGATGAAAGTTTTTATTTATGCGTTGTCCTAACACCGCACCAACGGCAAAACTACTAGCGTCGCACATTATCTCAAAGGGAAGCTCCAAATTGGGAGCGATCATGATAGGAGCGTTAATCAATTTTTCTTTAATAAGAGAAAAAGCACGCAAACAATTTTCGTCAAAAATGAACGGCGCGTCTTTTTCTAACAAGTGGGTTAGGGGCTTAGTTATTTTAGAAAAATCTTTAATAAACCGGCGATAGAAACCGGCATGCCCCAAAAAACTACGAACGGCCTTAACATTTGAAGGGGGAGGTAGCTTTTCTATAGTTTCAATTTTTGCTTTATCTACCTCTATGCCCTTACTAGAAATTTTATAGCCCAAGACCAAACCCTCCCGTACCATAAAATGGCACTTCTCCCAGTTTAAAACTAGATTCGTGTCCTCACATCTTTGGAGTACACGGGAAAGGTTTGCTAAACATAAATCAAACGAATCTCCAAAAACGGAGAAATCGTCCATGAACACCTCCATGATATCCTCCACTAATTCGTCAAAGATCGCTAGCATACACCTTTGGAAGGTTGCCGGCGCGTTGCACAAACCAAAAGGCATCCTTCGATAAGCGAAGGTGCCAAACGGACAAGTGAAGGTTGTTTTCTCTTGGTCCTCGGGTGCGATTGGGATTTGAAAATATCCCGAGAGACCATCAAGAAAACAATAAAATGAGTGCCCGGATAGCCGTTCAAGTATTTGGTCAATAAACGGCAAAGGAAAATGATCCTTACGGGTTGCATCATTTAATTTACGGTAATCGATGCACACCCGCCATCCGGTAACGGTTCGAGTGGGAACTAACTCGTTTTTATCATTAGGAACTACCGTTAACCCTCCTTTCTTGGGCACCACTTGGACCGGGCTCACCCAAGAGCTATCCGAAATTGGATAGATGATACCCGCATCTAATAATTTTATGACCTCGGCCTTGACTACCTCCTTCATGTTAGGATTTAGCCGGCGTTGAGGTTGAATAGTTTTGTGAGCGTGTTCTTCTAAAAAAATTTTATGGGTGCAAAAGGAGGGATTAATCCCTCTCAAATCTGTGATCTTCCACGCAATTGCGCGGCGATGAAGTTTTAAAATATGAGATAATTTAATTTTTTCTTCATTGGTTAAGTAGGCCGACACAATAACCGGAAGTTTTGAATCCTCCGCTAAAAATAAATACTCTAAATGATCAGGCAATTGTTTTAGTTCTAACGCGGGAGGTTCATCATAAGAAGTTTTCAAACGATCACTACCAATGTCTAAAAGTTCAAAAATAGGTGCGTGCGTGATCGAGAGATTATCACTATTTTCATGAGCAATTAAATCTAAATGTTCTAAATTGGCTTCATGATCAATAGAAGATAAAGATTTTTCAGAAAAAAGAAAAGAGTCTTCTTCAAGAGAAGCCTCCAAATAATAACATGAGTCGTCATTTGAGAGCGAGTTTTTCATAGACGTGTCAATAGTAAAGGTAACTTCTTCATCTCCGACTCTAAGGAGAAGTTTCCCATTACTAACGTCTATAATTGCGCGAGAGGTGGCAAGGAAAGGGCGACCGAGAATGAGTGGGACCTCGGTGTCCTCTTCGATGTCAAAGATGACGAAATCTACCGGAAAGATAAATTTGTCAACTTTGACAAGCACATCTTCTATGATCCCCATAGGGAGCTTGACAGACCGATCCGCCAATTGAATGCACATTCTTGTGGGTTTAGGTTCTCCTAATCCCAACTTCTTAACTAAAGAATAAGGCATTAAATTGATTGAGGCGCCTAGATCAGCTAACGCACGTTTTACTAATAAATCACCAAACAAACATGGAATGGAGAAACTACCCGGATCGGGTAATTTCTTAGGTAATTTATTAAGTAAAACTGCCGAACACTCCGCATTTAATTGAACCGTGGAGATATCCTCAAGTTTCTTTTTATTGGATAAAAGATCCTTGAGGTACTTGGCGTATTTCGGCATTTGTGCGATTATTTCACAAAACGGTAGATTAATTTGGATTTGTTTAAACATGTCCAAAAATTTACCGTGATGTTCATCCACCCGGTTTTTTTGCATTCTAGATGGATAGGGAAGAGGTGGTTGATAAGCTTTTGGTTTATTAAGCGTAGAAGGCTTAGACGGAGGAGAAGATGGAGAAATTATTACCTCCGTATCAACCGGAATTGGAGAAGTATCAACCGGATTTGGAGAAGTGGTTACCTCTTTCCCGCTCCGTAGGGTGATGGCTTTTGCATGCTCCTTGGGGTTGGGCTCTGTATTGCCCGGTAGCGCTCCTTGTTGACGATCGGAGAGCATTTTAGCTATTTGCCCGATTTGCGTCTCCAAACTTCGAAGAGATCCGGTGAGATTCCGGATGTTGGCGTCATTTGTAGTTGTATATTTAGTGAACAATTCCTCGAGATTGGGAGCTTTGGGAGCTTGCGGTGGAAAATAGCCGGGTGGAATCGTGTTCGGCGGGCGCGCCGCGTTCCCCGGATTACTCCAAGAGAAGTTGGGGTGATTCCTTATACCCGGGTGATAGGTATTGCCAAAATTGGTACCCGGATTATAAGGTGGCCGATTCGGATTACCCATGTAATCCACATGCTCGGCAATAGTAGAAGGCTCCCAATATTGGGGCTCACAGGTAGATTTGGACGAGGAAGCAGACATCTCGTTCATCTGTTTTTGCAGTTGCTCAACCTGGAGAGACAAACTTGAAACCGTATCGATTTCATACATCCCGGCCGGTTTAGGTGGTTTAGACCGAGGTGTACTCCATTGATAGGTATTCAAAGCCATACCTTCTATAAGCTCTTGTGCGGCCGCCGGTGTTTTGTTATTAAGCGTTCCACCGGCGGCGGCATCAATATGTTGCCTAGTTTGAGAATTTAGGCCGTTATAGAAGGTTTGGATTTGTAACCAATCCGGAATTGCATGATGAGGACATCGACGAAGCAATTCCTTGAAACGCTCCCAAGTATCATATAACGTTTCCGAATCAATTTGGGAGAAATAAGTGATATCATTGCGCAATTTAGCCGTTTTAGCCGGCGGAAAGTATTTCGTAAGAAATTTTTCCGTCATTTGAGCCCATGTTGTGATGGATCCTCTTGGTAGAGAACCCAACCACTGCTTGGCTTTAGTGCGCAATGTAAATGGAAATAACCTTAGCCGGATGGCATCATCGGATACACCATTAATTTTAAAAGTATCGCATATTTCTAAGAAATTTGAAATATGCGCGTTTGGATCTTCATCTTGAAGCCCATCAAATTGTACATATTGTTGTACCATTTGGATGATGCTTGGCTTCAACTCAAAATTATTAGGGGTAATAGCGGGGCGAACAATACTAGATTGAGTCTCGTCCAAGTTTGGACAGGCATAATAGGACATAGTCCTTTGTTCAACCGCATTTGGCTCACCCATATTGGAAGAAGCAGAAGAAGGAGATCTAGGAGAATGAGAAGAAGAACTAAATGAAGAAGGAGAAGAAGAAGGCGGTGACGGAGAGAGGATTAATGAAGGATTAGGAGTGTCTCCTAAGGAGTCCGTATCTTGAAAATTCGAAACTTGAAATCGTAAGCGATGCCGAAGGGTTCGCTCGATTTCCGGATCCAAATCAAAAAGAGGCGACGGATTCCCTCGGGTCATACACCAAAATAAAACAAAATAAATATTTTTTTTTTATTTTTGATATTGCTAAAACAGAAAGAAAATGATAAAATTAATAGAGCCTTGCTTTCAAAATATCAACAAAAAAAATTTCCCCGGCAACGGCGCCAAAAACTTGATGTGGATTTTATAAGTTTTTAAAAATGATCCAAACTAAACTCTCAACTAGGCAAGTGCACCTATCGAAATTTAGTATATGAAATATCGTATTTAAACTCGGGGACCGTTGAGTATTTGTACTCACAAGGACGAACTATTATTTTATCGATCGGAAAATTGGTTTTGCGGAAAACGAAAACGAACGTTAAATGAAGAGGAGAAATTCGATGAATAAAAGGCTAGCACTTGATCTAGAATCACTTTGGGCTAGAATAAAATCCACGAAATTAAAGAGCACAAGCATCTAAATTATTAACTTCGACCGCGGAGGTTCCAAAGTTACGAAGCGCCTCTCTCGAGAATACGCACTCGACTAACCTTAGGTAGATCGATTAAGACCTCTCGGCCAGTCGAAAGACCTAAGCTTGCTTTAGGCGGTGAACCTCACTAATGGAGTTGACTCCAAGGCGGAAGAATTTTACGTTCCTCTCTCGAGGGGTGCAAGAAATTCTCTTTATCCTTGAGTGATCTACTCGTATCCACAACCTCTCGGTAAATCTAGGATACGAATCTAAGCTCGAATAAACATAATTTGCAACTTATGAATTCGAAGAAAATTTAAATCAAAGATAAATCAAAGTTTAGAAAATAGAATGCTTGCTAAATTGAGACAAAAATAAGAATTTTATTCCATTCCAAAGTTCATCATGATCAAGTGCTAATTGGGAAATTAGCTACTCATCATGATGGGAGTATCACATGAAAGCATAAAGAAAGACATGATTTAAGAAAAGACTTGAAAAATAAAGATTACACTAGGAATTGAAAATGCAGGAAAAACCGTAAATAGAACAGAACTAAGCTCCCAAAAATCTCCTCCTTGGCCATCTGAAGCTGTCTGGAATTTATAGAAAAAGTTGCTGGGTGGTCACGCCCCTAGGTCACGCCCGCGACCTAGGGCGTGTCGGTCTTGGAACCGTCGTCTTGAAGTCTTCTGAACGTTGGCGCGAAACCGCCAAAAGTTGTTAATTTGCGGGTCACGCCCCTAGGTCACGCCCGTGACCTAGGGCGTGTCTTGACGGTTGTAGAAGAACGGCGGGAAGCAGAAACGGCGGGAATAACTCCGGCCGTTGTTGGAAGGGTCACGCCCCTGGTCACGCCCGTGACCATGGGCGTGTCTTGAGAAAACTCCCAGCGACTGAAACTGCAGCATTGAGTCGGCACGCCGGGCTGTCACGGGCTATGTCACGCCCGTGCCAAATGTGTCACGCCCGTGACTTGTTGCAAATTGAAACTGCCGTTGACTGGAAGTCAGGGCAGGGCACTGGATGTCACGCCTGGAGTACACGCCCGTGTAATGATGGTCACGCCCGTGACCTTAAGGCGTGTAATTTTAATTGACGTGGCAGGTAGCTCCTTCCACGAGCCGGGTTCTCGCCAGGATGTCACGCCCATGACCATGTCGGTCACGCCCGTGACTATGTCGTGTCTTTTGAAAAATTATTGCTTTTGCCCAGTTTTGTCTCCTAGTCAACCCTATAGACTCCAAATTGAAGTTTGCAGCCCAGATTGCCCTGAAATAAGAAATTAGAAACATTCAATAATAAAATTACAAAATATAATTAAAAACTAATTAATTATTAAATAAAAATATCATAAAAACATGGACAAAATTAGAGTTATCAACGACCTTACTTCCAGGCACACTCGATCCGAGTAGTGACCGACCATCCACTTCGCAACATCTTCGAGGGGGTGGAGCATTCAGGCCGGCTGGCCAAGTGGTCGGTGGAGCTGAGCGAGTTTGATGTCTCCTTCATTCCGCGGCTCTCGATCAAAGCTCAGGCGATGGCCGACTTCCTGGCCGACTATGTGGTAGAGGTAGCGGAGGAGGAGCTCACCCGCCCAACTCCTTGGAAGGTGAGGGTGGATGGAGCCTCAAGAAGGCATTCTCTCAGAATAGGAGTGGTTCTGGAAAGCCCTCAAGGGACTCAGATTGAGCAGACGGTGGTGGTGCATTTTCCCATTACCAACAACCAGGCTGAGTACGAAGCAGTGATAGCGGGACTACGCCTGGCCAGGGAGTTGGGGGTGCTGGATGTGGAGGTCCTAACCGACTCCATGGTGGTGGCTTCCCAGATCAACGGGGAGTTCGAAGCAAGAGAGCCCGCTTTGAAGTTGTACTTGGCCAAAGTGAAGGGGGTCATAGGGACCTTCCAGACCTTCTCCATCCGACACGTGCCAAGGGAAGAGAATGAACAGGCCGACCAACTAGCGAAGCATGGCCCCCGGATGGGGGGCACCATCACCGACCTGTTCTGCCCCTCCATCGGAGAAGGGGAACTCATGGAGGTCGATCAGCAGCCTTCGTGGATGGATCCAGTAGTAGTTTTCCTCTCCACGGGAGAGTATCTGGAGGGAGTAGACAGGAAGAAGTTGAGGCACAAGTTTGCTTACTACCTCCTTAAAGACGGGCAGCTTTACAGGAAGACCCTATCCGGGATGCTGGCTCGCTGCGTATCCGGGGGTGAGGCGCAGAGGATCTTAGAAGAAGTCCACTCCGGGGAGTGCGGGAGTCATTCCGGGAGTCGGACCTTGGACGGGAGGATAGTCAGGCAAGGGTATTTCTGGCCCACCCTGGGCCGGGACGCCGCGGAGTTCGCAAGGAGATGTCATAAGTGCCAGCTATTTGCCCCCCTCCAGCTACGGCCGGCCCAACAGCTCAAGAGTATCACGGCCCCCTGGCCCTTTGCAATATGGGGGATGGATTTGGTTGGGCCGTTTCCCCAGGCCAGCGGTCAGAGAAGGTTCCTCCTGGTGATGATTGACTACTTCTCGAAGTGGATGGAGGTGAAGGCGTTGGCCAAGGTGACCTCCCAGGTAATCAGGAACTTCGTTTGGGGGGAGATCATCTGTCGCCATGGGCTGCCCCAGGCCATCGTCACAGACAACGGACCTCAGTTCGCCAGCGCCGAGTTCACCAGTTTCTGCGAGCAGCTCGGAATCGACCTCAGGTTCGCCTCGGTCCACCACCCCAGGAGCAACGGGCAGGTGGAGGCCGCGAACAAGATCATCGTCAATCTCCTCAAGAAAAAGGTGGAGAATTTGAGGGGAAGCTGGGTAGAACAGCTCCCCGCAGTCCTTTGGGCCCTAAGAACCACCCCTAACACGGCCACGGGGGAGACCCCCTTCAAGCTCTCCCATGGGTGCGAGGCGGTGCTCCCCATAGAATTTGAAGTCCAAACGCCGCGAGTCGGGACGGCCAGAGAGGGCCGAGAGGAATGGCAAGCCGAGAACGAGGAGGATCTGAGACTCTCCCTTGACATGGTGGAAGAGTTGAGGGATCTTTCGGCCATCCGACAGGAGGAGGTCAAAAGGAGGATGACAAAATACTTTGACAAGCATGTCAGGGTCAAGCAGTTCGCAGAAGGGGACCTGGTGCTGAAGAAGGTAGACGTGGCTGCGAGGTCAGCGTCCATAAGGAAGCTCAACCCCAGCTGGGAGGGGCCATTCATTGTGAAGGAAGCTCTGAAGTCAGGGAGCTATCAGCTTCAAAATGTAGAGGGCGAGACCCTGAGTCTCACCTGGAGTGGAGACGACCTGAAGAGGTTTTTTCCCTAAGCACCTGTAAGCAACACGATTTGTTATAATGAATTCCTCTTTCTCCCCCCCCCCAGAATCTCCATAGCCAGCTTGCACAGAGAATTGGAATGAGTTTGGACCTCGAGAAGATCCCGCTGCCAGGCTCTCATCTAGCTGGCAGGGCCGGAAGTCACTCGGCGTCATCCCTAGCCTCGAGAAGATCCCGCTGCCAGGCTCCCACCTAGCTGGCAGGGCCGGAAGTCACTCGATGGAATGAGTTTGGACCCCGAGAAGATCCCACTGCCAGGCTCTCATCTAGCTGGCAGGGCCGGAAGTCACTCAGTGTCATCCCTAGCCTCGAGAAGATCCCGCTGCCAGGCTCCCACCTAGCTGGCAGGGCCGGAAGTCACTCGATGGAATGAGTTTGGACCACGAGAAGATCCCGCTGCCAGGCTCTCATCTAGCTGGCAGGGCTGGAAGTCACTCGGTGTCATCCCTAGCCTCGAGAAGATCCCGCTGCCAGGCTCCCACCTAGTTGGCAGGGCCGGAAGTCACTCGATGGAATGAGTTTGGACCTCGGGAAGATCCCGCTGCCAGGCTCTCATCTGGCTGGCAGGGCCGGAAGTCACTCGATGTCATCCCTAGCCTCGAGAAGATCCCGCCGCCAGGCTCTCACCAAGCTGGCGGGGGGGGGGGGGGGGGAAGCCACTCAGTAAGCAGTAACTTGCAACCCAGAACAAATCACACTGCCAGACTCCCACCTAGCCGGCGAGGCCGGGAACTACTCAAAAGATGTGAACAACAGGTCGGAATCACAAAAGTTAATCAAAAGGTGGAGGGGACTAGCATAGCCCCACCCCCAAGCCCCAGGAAAGGCGGCCAAGTGGAGGCGAGAACCTCGGCGAGGTTCCGCAAGAAATCTGGCAATGCGGCCGAGGGGTGAGCCGGCTCGCCCCGCTCGACGGGCGAGCAGCCGCCTCATCAGGGCCGGGCCGCAGGGGCAGGTCGCGTCGCCCGGCAATAGCAGCGTTGGAAAAATAAGGCGGGCAAGAGAGCATTTATAAAAGGAACAATAGATAAAAAACACAAAGTAATAGGTGCGACCCGCGCATACATCTCAAAACAGATAGGTATACATGATAATGTTCATCTTAAAAAATAAATTACAAAAGGCAGGGGAGACGCGGGGTCTGGGTCAAGAGATCCTAGATGGGCTGGAAGTCTTTGCCGCCAGGGTCCAGCACGGGGAGAAATAGCGCCGGCACCACATCTTCCGCCGAGAGCTCCGCTGCCTCGCTCGTAAGAAGATCCGCGCGCCGCAGCATTTGCATCGTGTACTTCGCGGCGCTGGCAGCGTTCTTTTGCATTAGCACTTCCAGGTCATAGTCGGAGTGGTGCTCGCGCGGACAGACCCTGCTGTCTGGAGGAGGGACAGCGGCGGCGGCCTCCAGCTCGCGTACACGCGCCTCCAACGCCGCTTTCTCCTGGCCAAGGGAGGCGATCTCGGCACCCATTCGGCTCGCCGTCGCCGCATCCTGGGAAAAGGAATGAGAATAATCGTGAGCTGTGTTCGCGAGAAGGGGCGGTGGTTCAGGTTGAGCACGTACCACCCCGCCGAGGTACTGCGCGAGGGTCTCCTCAGCCGCTTCGGCCCGCCTCCTGTGAAGGTCTGCATCCACCTGAGCGAGCTTTCGGGCCTCTTCCCTCTCATCCGCCATTTTTTGGATGGACGCGGCATTCCGCTCCACCTGGGTGCAACGCCTCCCCACCATGTGAGCCAGCTCTAGGCCGCGCAGCTGGGCCCGCACGCTCTCGTGGATCAGTACCCGCGTCTCCTCTTTATCGTAGATGGCGGCGTCTTCTCGCGAGTACAGACCAAAGGAGAAGCTGTACGCCTCCCCGCCGATAGTATCCTGCTCCATCCAGCTCGGCAGTAGGGTCGAGATCGTCGCACGGTTCGACTCCTTGTCCCACGCCAGGAGCGGGACGCCGAGCTCGTCCAGGTACCTCTCGCCATAGCTGAAGTTACGATGCCCTCTCGGCACCGGCTCCGCAGCAACTTGAGATCCGCCCGGAGGCGCGGAGGTGCCCGCCGCCCTGAACGGGGAGTCGCTGGTCGAAGCAACCAGCGGGGGCGAGGGGCCCTCGGCCGGTAGGACCGCGGGAGCCTTGCCCTTCCTTTGGCTCGCGGTGGGTTGTTGATCCACGGTCTTCGCCACCTTCGGCGGAGGCGCTGGCTGTCCGCCGCCCGGCCGCTTCTTGGCCGGGACCGATGGGATGTCGCGCTGGGCGGCATCCGCAGCCTGAGCGCGGGAGAGAACCCCGGGGGGAATCCGAGCGCTCTCGTAAGGGGGGTGAAGAGGGATGTCGCGCTCGCCTGTCAGAAGGAAGGGTGAGATAAAGGAAGAAAGGGGATAAGGCATAACAGTGGCAAGTGGCAAACCTCCCCCTGGCGGGACGACGACGAGGTCGTCAAGATGGCGGCGCAGGTACGCGACCTCGAAATTCTTCCCGGCGAAGAACGCGCACAAATCGGCTTCATGACCGCCTAGGCTGGGGGGCCGGTAGCTCGCCTCGCTAAGTTGCACCGTCGAGAAGGGGACGTTGCCGAAGTCCCCTTTGACGAACAAGAATTTCTTGAGCCAATTGTGACTCTTGTTGACTGTCTCCCGCACCTTGAGATGGGCGCTGGAGAAGTAGGCCGTCCCGTCTCGATTCGCCCGAAAGGAGAACAGCTTCCGGAACACGGTGAGGCTGAACTCCACTCGCTCCTCTCGCAAGAAGCAGGCGAACCCCACCATGACGGCTATGGAGTTCGGGGTCATTTGTCCTAGGATGACCCCAAAATACTTCAACACCTGTCGCACCTCGGGCCACAGGGGAAGTCGCAGGCCCACCTCAAAGTGAGCTAGGGGGATGGCGAGCTCGTCCCTAGATAAGTCGTTGATCTTCTCCCCATCCCCGGGCCGTCTCGCAGAAAAGCCCGGCGGAACTTGGTCGCCAAGGGAATCAAGGTACTCGCGCTCAGAGAGGACGGCGCGAGGGAAATCATGCTCGGAGAAGGTCCAAGCGCACTTGCTTCGGCCGTCCACGTCGCCGCCGCCTCCGCCCATTCCCATCGAGTCGCCGCCGAACGCGCGAAGGCAGATCCAGAAGGCGAACACAAGCGGTACTCCGCGGGAACAGGAAGCGAGAGGGTTTGGAATCGGTGGAGAAATAAGGGCCTGAAAGGCCTATTTATAGGAAAAGAGAAAGGGCGGGAAACTTCCCGCCGAAAGAGGGGGTGCGGATAGCAAAAATCAGTCTGACGGTTCGGCTTCCCGCGCGCAACCGCGCCCCAAAGGTCGGTCAGGCGCGGCTCTCGCCCGGCCGCGACCGCGGAAGACCTGTGCGGGCGAGCCTCAACCCGCACCCGCACGGGGTCCCGCGCGAGACGAGAGACCCCCGTCTGGCGAATTCCTAGGCTCGCCCTCGCCCCGATCAGCGCGAGAGGAAGAACGGACCTTTCCCTTATCCCGCCCACAGAAAGCAATAGAAACAGCATGATATTTTCGATGAGCCTCAGCATTAATAAGTTAGGCCCATAGGCGGGCTAGAAAAGTCGCAAGCGATTACAAATACAAGATAATTCCGAAATGACGACAACCCCGCGGCATCCCGCAAGCGAAGGGCAGAAGGCTGGGTCAGTACTCGACCCACTTCCACCTATGCCGCCTCTTCGTTCCCGATCGCGGCGGCACGCGGGGATCGTGGTAATCGCGAACCGCCACCAGTTCCCGCTGAGCCAGGCCGACCTGCTCTGTGGCGCTCTTAAGATGCCCCTCGGCTCGCGTTATATGCACGCCCGGCGAGGTGACATCGTCGTCTTCCGCCTCGCGCGGAGGGCCCTCCAAGGCCGCAAGCCGGGCCTCAGTCTCGGCCTTGTCTTCATCGACCCTCTTCATGATCTCCTGCAGCAGCAGTGTGTGTTTTTGGAACAGCCGCGCCACCTGCCTCTTCATCCCCACCGCATCGGTTGGGTCGCCCAGGTAGTCAGAAACACTGTCCACGTCAGGCGGAGGCGAATACCCTTCGCTCATCTCGGTTTTAGAGGAGGCTCTATTATAGCCTGCAAACGGGGCGAGTCAGAAGGGGCGAGCAAGAGACAAAGCCAACGGTAAATACCAGCTCACCAGGGGTTGGCACGTCGCCCGCACCGACGGATGGGCGAGAAGAGCCTGGCCGACCTTGAAAGGTTCCTCCCTCGAGGGTCTCAAGAGACTTTCCCAGTCCGTGGGAAGCCGGCGGATGGGGGGTTTCCGGAGGTGGGCGGTCCAGACCTGGGGAACCAGCGGCCCTCTCGGGCGACACGCGAGGGGGGCGATCCTCTCCCCCGTGCCCCACCTCTTCACGAGGAATCGCCTGCAAAACAAAAGGTCAGAGGTACAGCGATAATCCGCGGAAAGTCACGTACCCCAGGGACGACCTCAACACCCGCCGCCGAGCTGGAGCCCGGACAGTCGCCCGCCAGAGACCGCCTAACAATCTTTCCCTTCGCCGGCCTGAAGAGAGGGCCAGGAGACCCGCGTACTAGCCAAGGGGCGGCCTCGAGGGCCTCCTCCTGAGTCTTCAGGACCGCTGCCGCCAGGCGAGCTCGCACCTCTTCGCTGACCGGCATCGGGACACTAAAATCTGCTCAAAGGAAATGAAGGGATCTGGGGAGCCTCCTCCAGGGGTTAGCAGTATGTATTTATAGCAGGACAGTGGGCCCCCACCAGAAGATTCCCTGCCAGCTCAGCGCAGTGCTCGCCGAACACGCGGGTTGGATGATTCTTTCCGAGCTTGATTCAAGCTCAAAAAGAGCGGGGATTGTGTACAACCCCGTGTCCGACGAGCGGGTCCCGCCAGGGAGGTTGGGCAGATCAGACCCCATGACCCGCACCCTAGAGACAACGGGCTATATGGCAGAAGGGCTGGCCCGCTCCCGCCCATTTCAGGCGGGCGAGCCGGCGAGGCGAGCGGACGGGTCGCGCGAAGAATCTCTGGCCAACGCAGGAAAATTTGGCGACCCTCGACTGGCGAGTCGATCGGGGTCGTGGTAACCGCCGGCCAACCCCCACGCCCATTCCAGGCGAGCGAGCCACCTGCGCGACCCGGCTGTCGGTCCGCCCGGCAGGAGACAGGCAGCTCGCCCGGCTCGGCTCGCGCCCGCCCAGGGAGGATAGACGAGCCACTAGGCCAGGTCGCGCCCGCCTCCTGCGGGTGGAATTGGAGGCGAGCTGACTCCCCAGGGGTGCGAATAGCTACTCAGAATAGCGGAGCCTCGCTGTTGGCAGACCAGGTTGGACTGCGCATAGCTATTCAGAACAGCGGAGTTTGGCTGTTGGCAGACCCAACCAGGGGCTTTTGGTATTTCCAGGTCAGTTCTTCTGGTTATTGGCAGTTCAGATTCTGAAAATCTATAAATAAGACCCAAGGGGTACCTCAGAGGACACGCTCTCAGTGCCCCCTGACTCTCATTTTCAAGTGTTCTCTGAGGGTATCTTAGCTCGGCTTCTGGCTAAGGAGGGGAAGCGCTCAGAGATCTTCCGGGTTTGTGGTGGGACCTCCCTGCCGAGCCCTTGGGTCTGTTCTTTCTTGTCTCTTTCGTTGTTTTTCTTGCAGGAGCAAAGTAGGCGCGAGACCACCCCTTCCCCAAGGGTCGAACTCCACAAGAGGCCGGATTCCGGTTTCAACACCCATGAATGTCCACTTAGGAATGAAAATACACATGTTTGAGGAACATGCGTGTTCTTATAATTGCTTTTTGCAATGTTGTTTGGTCACTTAATGGTGTTTTGTACGACTATAGGTGAACAGGAGTGGTGCAGGGCCGTTAGAACGCCCGGTTTCTGAGGCAAGTAACACACCGAATGATGTGCCTGCAACACCTCCCTCGGCAGAAACCATAAGATTGGTGGCTGAAGCGGTGTTCACTATGATAAATGCCCAGCCTGCAAGACAAATACAGCAGCCTGCCCCTGCAGTGGAGCAGGTACCAGTTCAAGCGGCAGAATCGAGAAGGGTGGAGCCATTGGTACCTAGGAGAGCAACTGAAAAGCAGCTCAAGCATGTTATGGGATTCAATCCTCTGGTGTTCTCGGGGACTGGAACCCCAACCCAAGCTGAGGATTGGCTCTCCCGAGTGAAGCGAGTCCTGACAGCTACATAAATGGAAGAGTGGCAGAAGACCACCATAACTACTTTCCTGTTGGACGGAGATACAAGGCTATGTTGGGAAGGTTTAGAGCTACATCACCTGAGGGGAAGGCAACTCACGGATGTCTCCATGGAAGAATTTTCGAGACTATTCTTGGCAAGGTACCTTCCCTCAGCTCAGAGTATTGGGATGTAGAATGAATTCCAGAAGTTGATGCAAGGAGAGAGTAGCGTGGACGAGTATCTCCATGAATTTACACGATTGGGTCGGTACGCTAGCTCTACATTTGGTGATGAGGAGCGTAAGACAAACTGTTTATATGAGGGTTTGAGGGATGACCTAAGACTACTGCTCTCGGGGCCTATGATGCAGGGTTTCTTGACCTAGGTCAATACGACCCGGTCATTGGAGAAGGATCTGAGGAATGTGCAAGCGAAGAAAGACTCTGGTGCTAAGAAGATAGAGTTCAAAGTGCCGACAACCTCGAAGTCTGGGTTTCATAAGTTTTATAAGAAGGTTAGGACTTCGGGTCTAGCCCCTTCTTCCGGTGCTTCGGGGGCAACAACAAGATGAACCCCGGGCGCATGCTATAAATGTGGAAAGTCGGGACACTTTGACCGAGACTGTTGGAGTGGACGTCCAAGTCTGAGAGGAAGCCGGGAGCAACCTATGAGGAGAAGGGCAAGGCGGTGGAGTCAACCGCATCCCATTATGCCCCAGCTCAACCTAGAGTCTATAACCTTGGCCAGGTGGAGCCCATAAAGCAAGCTGATGTGGTGACATGTACGGTTTAAATTTAAAGCAAGTTAGCTTTAAATACTTGTTAACTTGCGCATGTTAGCTTATTACTACTTGTATAGGCTTTGTTTTGATTTGCGATAATCTGGCAAGAGCACTCTTTGATACGGTAGCTTCGCACTCCTTTTTGTCCGAAGGATTTATATCACGCATCGGAGAACCTTCTTCGATGGCAAAAGGACAAACTGAATGTGTTGTTTCCAAAGGGGTGTTCAATGCGCGCGGATAGAGTCTGTGGCATAATGATACGAATTGGGAGTCAGGAGTTCGACTTGCAAGCGTCGTTACTACCGCTAGTGGAGTTTGACGTGATTTTTGGTATGGACTGGCTCTCGGAGCAGCAAACATATATTGATTACAATTGCAAGGAGGTCAAATTGGGAACTGGTCGTGAGATGACATTTGTAGGCTTGAAAGGGTCGAGCAAGACTTTGATGTCTGCTCTTCAGGTAGTTAAGGCGGTTCGTGCTGGTGCAGAGCTGTTCTTCACGCTAGTGGAGGCTTCAAAGCCTAAGTATGCTTTGGACAGCATCACAATGGTATCCGAGTACCCTGATGTGTTCCCAAGCGATCTCCCTAGAGCCCCACCTCAGCGGGAGATTGACTTCACTATTGAGCTAGTGTTAGGTGCGAAACCTGTGTCACGCTCCCTATATCGGTTAGTGCCTAAGGAGATGGCGGAGCTGAAGGTTCAACTTCAAGAGCTGTTGGAATAGGGTTATGTACGTCCAAGTTCGTCGCCTTGGAGCGCACCAGTCTTTTTTGTTAAGAAGGAGGGAAGCTTGCGACTCTGTATCGATTAACGAGAGCTGAACAAGTTAATAGAGAAGAATAAGTAGCCGATCCCAAGGATTGATGATCTATTCAATCATTTAGTCGGGTCATCAGTGTACTCGAAATTGGATCTTAAATCCGGATATTATCAGCTGAGGATAAGAGAAATTGATATCCCCAAGACACCGTTCATCACAAGATACAGGCATTATGAGTTTACCATCATGCCGTTTGGGCTGACTAATGCGCCATCCGTGTTCATGGATTTGATGAACAGAACTTTCAGAGAGTACCTGGAGCACTTCATGATCGTCTTTATCGACGATATATTGGTGTACTCGCAGTGTGAGGAGGATCACTTTAAGCATCTGTATTTGGTGTTGGAGACGCTGAGGAGGAACCAATTATACGCCAAGTTCTCCAAATGCGAGTTTTGGTTGTCCTCAGTAGCATTCCTTGGTCACATAGTTAGTGGAGAGGGAATTGCTGTGGATCCAGCGAAGAGTGTTGCTATACGGGAGTGGCCTGTGCTGTCTATGGTAGTAGAAGTCCGGAGTTTTCTGGGGTTTGTCGGCTATTACAGGTGCTTCGTGGAGAACTTCTCGCATATAGCGTTACCCCTCACGACTCTGATGAGGAAAGAGCAGAAGTTTGTTTGGACGCCTGAGTGCGCACAAGCGTTCGAAGAGTTGAAAAGTCGGTTGACCACATCACATGTTCTAAATTCGTCGAGTGGGACCGAAGGCTTTGAAATCTATAGTGATGCTTCGGGTAGTGGATTGGGTTGTGTTCTAGTGTAACATGGAAGTGTAATAGCTTATGGCTCTCGTCAGCTGAAGGTTCATGAGAGGAATTATCAGGTCCATGACTTGGAGTTAGCAGCCATAATATTTGCCCTGAAACTGTGGAGGCATTACCTGTATGGTGTGAAGGTCGATATCTATACCGACTACAAGAGCCTGAAGTACTTGTTTGAATCAAAAGGAAATAAACATGCGGCAGCGGGGATGGATGGAATTCCTGGGGGACTACACATTCAAGATTCATTATGTGCCTGACAATACGGTTGCAGATGCGTTGAGTCGCAGGGCCCGAGAACAAGCCAATTGGTTGTCAGTTCATGATGAGCGTTTGATTCGGGAGTTGGAGGCATTAGAGATCTCTTGTGTTGACAAGCAGACTAGTGCCGAAGCACAGTTAAACTGTACAAAAGTTCAGTATGACCTGGCTGATCGGATTCGGCAGGCTCTGGATTTGGATAACAACATGAAGCTGAAAGTGCAAGTTAGATCTGATATACTCTAGAGGGGGGTGAATAGAGTATGGTGCTTGCTAAAAACGTTTTACAATTCTTGTTGTATTCCTAAGTGAATAGGGAAGCAAATGAAATAAAGTAAACACAACAGCTATCTAATCAAAAAGCAATCACAGAACAATCAGAAACCACAGCAAAAAAGAAAAAGAAAATAAGCAACCAGATGACACAAGGAGCTATAGTGGTTCCCCAACCAATCTTGGTACATCCACTCTTCTACCACCCTTGGTAGGAATCCACTGCAGGATGAGTTGATCAGGTGTCCTAGGCACCAATGAGCTTTTGATAAGGTACTCAAAAATCAAACCAGATTTTTTGATCAGGTGTCTTGCCACCACTGAGTTTTGATAAGGTCTCAGAAACCAACACAAACTTTTGAAGGGAGTTTGATAAACCCTTTATAGAGAGAGAGAGGGAGAGATTATCTTCTCTGTCAACAATCAGAGAGAAGATAGTGGATGTTGTCAAATCTCCCCCTTAGATCTATAGTTGTTCAGGAAGTGAAGTTTTGCAGTAGGGTGATAGGCCTTCAGAAGATTTGATCTCCAGCAAAAGATGATTCCAGCAGCAGCTGAAATGTGTGTTGTCTGGAGTCTTGAATGATAATGGCCTTTGAACACTAGAATCAGAAAGGGATCTAGAAATTTCAGAATATTGATCTCCTTCAGTGATGTGTGTTCCTATATGAATTCTGAGACTGAGAATATCTGCAACTCTTTCTATTTTTTTTTGTTCTTGTTGTAATAGTTGTTGTTGATGATATGTAGCAGGAATGAAAAACTGATCTTTTATTCCTTAGATCTGAATAGAATATCTCTCTGTCCAAGATAGCCGTTAGCCTGTCATAAATGACTTCCTTAACTGCATTTTTTCTTCTGGAGGAAAGTTCAATAAAACATTCCTTTGAAAATCCGTAGAAACTTGCTCCAGATTAATTGAAACGGCTACAAGATCCTTGACATAAATGCTGAGAATAATTCCATAACTGTCTGAATTTGAATCTTGAAAAACGTCGATCTCTCCAGAAAAATGCCGACCTAAGCTCAACTATCGTTGAACTGAGCTCAGAGATTGGACTTAGACTGAAGCAGAAAGCGTCGATCTGAGCTCAACTATCGTCGAACTAAGCTCAGAGATAGGGAAACAAACTAGAGACATGGAACGTCGATCTGAGCTCGAAGATCGTCGAATGGAGTTCGACGACTCGTTGAAGTTGAGCTCAGAGATCGTCGAATGGAGTTCGACGATTCGTCGAGGTGAGGTCAGAGATCGTCGAATGGAGTTCGACGATTCGTCGTCCTGAGCTCGACGAAATGACTTAGTGTCCTGAACTGAAATATCTGGTCTTGAGGGTCTTTGAAGGTAGCTTCCAAACCTAAATACTAACCCTTAGACTCAGTTCTAATTGACCTTTAGATCTATACAAGGAGGTCAAAACAAATTTCCTAAAGGACATAGTGATCCTTGCCCAAATCAGTAATAGGGTGTTCCAACAATCTCCCCCTATTTGGGTTAGGATTACTATTTACAGACATTGGAAAAATAAAAACATACAAAGCAGAAATATAACAGACAAAACATTGCAGAAACACAGACATTATCACACATAGTTCAGAAAATAAAAATACTATCATCTTACAGAATCATTCCTTTTCTTTGCTCTTTATGAGAATTATTTCTCTGTTGGGGTTGAGAGCTTCTTTCTTGGATCTTCTGTCATCAGCTGCACCTAGAGAAGTTTGATGTTTTGGCCTGGGGACTACAGCTTCTGGATGCAGCTTCATATAACTTTCTGAATCAAAGAATTTGCTGGAGGAGTATCTCTCAAGTTCTTTCTTTCTTTGATCTGATAGAATAGTGATATTTGAAGTATCTTTTCCTTGTTCTCTAGCTTTCTTGATTTGGTCTAGTGCAGCCAATTCTTTCATTCTTGCTGTCCATGAGGTGGGATTATTTTCTGGGTCTTCAAATGGAATAGGAGGCTCATATCTGTTTGAAGAATTATCAGGAGGAGCTCTGGAAGAGACTAAATCTTTAAGCTTATAAGGGAAGGGACCAGAAGTAGTGTCAGAGGGACCTTCTCCTTCCCTTTGATAAGGATGTTGCCTAGAATACACTCTGAGTCCTCTTTGATTTTCTCTGTACTGTCCTCTTCTGGACTGGTAACCTCTAGATTGATTTCCTCTGTACTGGGATCTTCCTTGAGGTTGATATGAAGTTTGGCTTCTGGCAGTAGATTGGAAGGCAGAACTACCACCTCACCTACATCAGGTGAAGGAGGAGGAGGATTGAAATGGGATGATCCTTTGTCATACTTTCTTTTCTTCTTCATGGCTTTCAGTTGATTCCTGGAGTACTGCATCCATGGTTCTGTAATAGGGCAATCATGCAGTATGTAATATGAAATATCATTTGTATCTTTCACTTTCTCTGGGGGAACTCTCTTCATGGCCTTGCTTCTGTCTTTCCTTTTCCTTGCAATTATTGCAGAGGAATCATCAGAGTCAGTCCTAAACTGATCACTGTCTGAGCTTTGTGGATTATTATACACTGCATCAATCCTTTTGAGATAATCTTTCTGTTGTTGAGACTGAGCAGAAGAGACAGCAGAAACAACAACAGTAGCAGCAGCAACAACAGGAAGTGGAGTAGAAGTAATACTGGCAGAAGGAGCTATGACAGCAGGTTCAGATACAACAATTTTAGAAACAGGAGCAACATCAGCAGTAATGAAAGCAGTAGAAACAGATGAAACTAGAAAAACAACTTCAGAAACAGAAACAACAAGCTCAGAGGTGACTGAAGCAATAGACTCAGAGATAAAAACAGCAGGCTCAAAATCAAATGCCTCTGTCATATGCACATCCTCAGACACTGAAACAGCAGTAACAGAACTGGCTGAAACATCAACAGCAGCAACTTCAACAGTATTGAAGGAATTGACATAAGAACTGATTAAGCTGGGGTCACAGTTGGAAATAGGCACAATGGCATTAGTAAGATCTTCAGTTTGCTGGGCTGGAAGACAGTTGAAGTATACATGATCAAAAACTGACAACAGTGACCTGAGATCCACTATAATGATGGCAACTGGAGCTACTGGAGCTTGGACTGAAGTTACTACAGCAGGCAAACTCTCAGCTTCATAAGGCATCTCCCCCTGCCTAGATTCAGTGAGAACTGGATCAAGACACCCAGAAGAAGGAATTGCCTGAGGAGGAGGAAAAGAGGATAGCCTGGCAGACAGCTCCTGAATTGTTTTTAGAAGTGGAGCCAAAGAGGTCTCCAGTAATAGTGATAGCCTTGGAGCTATCAGCTCATATAGCCTGTCTGCAAGAGCTGGAATGTCTACTTGCTCAAGAGGGACTTGAGTAGAGGTAGGGATGGAAGTTGGAGAAGCAAGAGATGTTGTTGGAGAACCTATGGATGGTGGAAGTGATGGTTGAGATATTGGAATTGTGGAGATGGAAGATAATGGAATGGAAATGGATGGTGTGAATGATGGTTGAGCAATGATGTCCTGAAGGAGTTGTTGATAAGAAGTGGATGAAGTGGGGGCTCAGGAGGGGATGAGGGAGAATCATCAATATAGGAATCATCTATAAGAGTGAAAGATGAAATATGAGATGATGAATCAATGTCTAGGTGTGGGTAGTGATGTAGAGGATGGAAGATTTCTTCAGTTAATGGTGGAGTTGGAGAAGGGATTGAAGTTGGAGATGGGATGGAAATGGGGGATGAAATTGTGATGGGGACTGTTGTAGATGAAACAAGAGGTGGAGGAGGAGGAGATGAAGCAGGCAAGTCTTCTGCAGGGGCAGAAACCTGAGGGGAAAGACTGAAGCAGTCCTTGTTCTGAAGTAGAGATTGCAGAGGCCTGCTGGCTTTACAATCTGCCTGTCCCATTTCCCAAATAGGCACAGGTAAGCCTCTTGGAGGCATTGATGTGCATCCCACTGGAAACAAGCAGTGCAGGGCATCTATATGAAGAAACATCCAAGATCCTCCCAAAATTAACAAAGTTCTTGTTAATTTTCTTCTTGATTAAGTCAAAGAAGACTTCTCCCCAGTTCAGTTATTTCTTGTCCACCAGGGCACCCATCAAACAGAGCTGATAACTAGATATGGTATCATGAGTGAGTGTTTGGCCAACAACACTTTCCCACAACATCAGCAAGAAATCTGTACTCAACAGACAGATGTTTCTTAAGCAATTTGCTATGGTTTGCTTCTGAGTGTCCCATCCTTTCAAGCATATTAGAAAATTCCTCTCCAGAAAGCTCAACAGAATCTTCTCCAGAATTCAATTGAATAACCTCTGTCAAAGCAGCAGGTATTAGAGATAACTGAGTTCCTGATATGGTTCCAACCACTGTGTTCTGATCCAGATTGTGGGCAGTATACACCCATTCCTTTATCTCATCTACAGCCAATTTGATCCTTGTAGTCATTATGGTAACTAGCTGTTGGTCTTTGAAAAGATCCAGAATGTCCTTGAAGATTTGATCGCTGTTATTGAAATAATCCATATCGATATCAAAGCCTGCGTCAAATTTCATTGCGGTCAAGATTGCGACTGAAACTGCCATTGATTCCTGCAAAAATGAACAAACAAACGACCAAGTGTAGAAAAGTTTGGAGGGAAAAGGGAGAATTTTGCAGAGAGTATGAAAGCGCAAAGGGAGAACGACGGCCGAAAAGTGAGTTTTATATTAGGGTTCGACGCAGAAAAGGAAAGATCGTTGAACTCTGTTCGACGATCTGGGCTTCTAAAGGAAACTGAAAGGTCATCAACATCATCGATCTCCGTTCGACGATATTGGAGAGCGTCGAGCTCCGTTCGACGATCGCTGACCTGAAGAAAGATAGTTTAGCACTATCTGAGAAGCGCTGAACTCAGGTCGACGATTTCGAAATCATCGATCTCTGTTCGACGATCTTGGGGAAAATCGTCGAGCGCAGTTCAGAGACCAGAAACTTACTCTATACACAAAAAGAACATATTGATTTGCCTAGTCTTGGTCATTTTTATATTTTTAAAATCTTGGATATATTGAAGTTCAATTTTATTTTTCTCAACATCATCCCTTAGAAAGTGATGTCTAATTTCTATGTGTTTTGTCCTACTATGGAGGACTGGATTTTGTGCTATTGAAATAGCACTAGTATTATCACAAAATATTTTTGACTTTTCTAAGTTGTTAGCCATAGTCTAGGAGTTGGTTTTGAATCCATAAGATTTGTGAACAATAACTACCTGTAGCCATATATTCAGCTTCTGCAGTTCAAGTTGACACAGATGTTTGTTTCTTGCAAAACCAGGAGACAGGTCTGTCACCAAGAAAGTGACAAGTTCCACTGGTGCTTTTCCTATCTATTCTGCATCCAGCATAATCAGCATCTGAAAATCAAGTTAAGTCAAATGCTGAATCTTTGGATACCAGAGACCTAGATTTGGACAACTTTTTACATACCTAAGAATCCTTTTTACTAAGGTTAAGTGTGACTCTCTAGGGCTCACTTGAATCTAGCACATATGCATGTAGCAAACAATATGTCAGGTCTACAGCTGTAAGGTACAATAAAGAGCCAATCATTGCTCTATATGTTGTCTGATCAACAGGTTTCCCATGTTCATCAGTATCTAATACAGCATAAGTAGGAATAGGTGTTTTCATACATGATGCTTCATACATACCAAATTTCTTAACCAATTCTTTTCATACTTTGTTTGAGAAATAAATATGCCTTTAGCATGTTGTTGATTTGCAATCCTAGAAAGAAGGATAGCTCACACCCATGCTACTCATTTCAAATTTAGAATGCATTAGGTTGGAGAACCCATCTGCACAAATTTGAATCAGTAGAACCAAATATAATATTATCTACATAGATTTGGTACTAGTAGGGTATGAGACTTAGGGTTCTAATAAAAAGAGTTTGGTCTACTCTACCCTTATAAACTCATTTTCAAAGAAAGCATGCTAGGGTCTCATACATGCTCTCGGGAGCTTGCTTTAGACCATATAATGCTTATGCAATTTGAAAACT